>CM070549.1:7834800-8142300 GCA_036346405.1 Phyllostachys edulis
CGGACGGACGCGCGCAGTTACGTACGCAACGCACGTGTAAGTGCTTGCCCGTCCGGCCGGGTCGAGGCCCACATGTGTCAAGCCGCCCTGGCTCCATGCCGCGTTGCTGGACGTACTTATGTAGATCGTGTAACCTTGTTATTGAGGGGTAGTGTACGACGTTTCGGGTGTCATAATGTCATATATGTACAACAATACGACAAAGAAAGATTGTACAGCAGATCTTACATTTTGCGGACTCTTCCGAGTGACACGTACGATTTTCTCCCACTATATACTAGCACCGGTGACCGATCTACCATACATCCCATGACATCCATAAGCAAAACCCTCCAACAAATTGTTTGCCCCCATTGGAAGCTTCTTTCAGATTCTTCCTGATTCAAAGCGATAAGAGTGGAGGTAGACGAGAGAAATTAAGGATCTTGCGTTTCGGCAAGCCAGTTCATCAGAGAGAGACAGAGCCCCTCCACTCGATCGCACGCATTGATCATCCGCAAGTTGCACGTATTATTCGAGCAACCACTCGCCCCAGTCTCCACAATGTCGCGTGGCACGCATGCCTCGACCGGCCCCCTATTCTATCCTCCCCAAACCACCGAAAATCATGGAGCAATCTCGATCGAGCTCTCGGTCGTCCGATCTGACCATCTCGTAACCGATCGTGTCTCCGCTTGTACACACACACCTTCAGGGGAGGGGAAACACAAGCAATCAATCGCCAACAACAGCGTAGCGCAGTGCACGTACGCGCGTGCGTGACAGACTCGCGAATAAAGCTGCGTACCTAACAGCGACACTTGTGTCGATCGATCACGCATGAGAGGCCGTGCGATCAAGCGCGTATATGTGTACGACATTGACAACTAACACGGCCGCGCACCGAGCTAGTGTGCGTTGGTTCGTTGTCAAGAGGGGACAGACAGCAACCCAGCAGGGAAAAGCGTGCTCGGTTGGGTCGTCACGACACCAACACGATATGTGCGTGGGCATGAGCGTGCGGTGCGTGGCCCGGCCGGCTGGCTTTGCCCTTTATTGGAGGAGCAGTAGAGCATGCATGCGAAAGTTGCATGATTCTGCTTGCGTGCCTTGCTAGCTCGCTCGTATTCGTTGGACCATGCGGATGCGTATCTCTCCCTCGCGTTGTGCCGATCGATCGATCGGTTGGTCGGTTGGGGCAGCATACGTGCGAGTGCGATCGATCGATCGTTAGCGTTAGCTTCGTTTCCGGGATCTTGTTCCTACCGATCTTATGATCTATCCTGCATTATGCAGGTCGGTCGTCGGTTATACATCAAGGCAGCATCAGGCACACAATTTGATGATGATTAAATTCCTAAATATTAATTAAAAGTTATATAGTTTACGTGGTCGTAAACCTTATAGCTAACGACCCCTATGGTCGTTAAAATTTCAGGAGTTCTCTGATGGGTAACCTGGTCGAAGGGGTTTTGTACCTATTGCACGACTAGGTGATTGCTTGTAGAAGCTTTGAACTGACACTTGGATCCGATTCCAAGTGTATCTCTTTCGTGTGATGAATGGAACACGTGCCTTAATTGTTTTAAACAACACGACGTTTTTGGCCCTAAGTCACTGACAGTAACCACTATATGGTTTTGTCTCCCACTGACATCAACCACTGATCGGTTGGCATTTTACTAACTGCCACAATTCCTCTGACTAGACGCGTCACTTCCAAAGGGCGTCTCTTCCGGGAGTAACTGTCACCACTTCGTCAGTTATTTAAAGGAGAATACAAATGACAGGAAGGAACAAGACCATCGGGATCTGAACCATCGAGATCAATCTAAAGACAATCAGGAGAGAACAACCACAACACATCTGATCCTTCAGAAGACAATTAGATTCAACCAATACACTCAGTGTAATTAGGGCTAGTCTAGTGTCTTATTCAAGGTATCCCCTGTAAAGATCCAGTTCATTGCAATAAAGAGCAATCTCATTCTCATCCAATAACTCTTAGCCATTTCCTCTATTTATTTCGTAAGATTGACGACTCAATTGTCAACAGCTGGCGCTGTCCGTGGAATAGAAGGCGTTGAGTTCTTGAAGATTTCTTCACTCAGCAATCCTCATTCTCCCACTGTTCCGTTGTCGCTCATGCGATCATGGCAAGAACATGGGATGATGAGAACTGGTTCAACTTGGCGGACTACTCCAATCTCGATATGGACGCATGCATTCATACCATGGAACACGACACAATGTCGTCGTCATCCTCTTCCATCGCAGGCTCGCTTCTCGCCGAGACCAGCGAAATCGATCGGATGGAGGAGGATTCACCGCCGCCATCAGTGGCGCTCCTAGAGGAATCGGTCATTCCAACTAGTTCGGAATATCCGAACGCCTCTGCAAACCCGGTTCTTTCGACCGGCAAGATCGGTGACAAAAGTCTTAACGCTGCAATTAGAGGGTCAATGTACTCTCGATATAGTCATGGATGACCAGTATTCGCCGACGGCTCCTACGTATTCCGGGGGCCAATCGACACCTAGTAACGGTATCGACGAAGCTGCCACCGATTGAAGGCCAAGTGGATATGATAAAACTCAGCATACGGTCGAGAATCCAATGGATCATACCGGGTCCACCACAAAGCCCACCGATGGCGGTAATCTCCGAACGCTCCCCATTACAGAGGTTTCTTGCCGAAGCAGTGGAAGGCTCTCCCTTAGTTACGATGGGAGCTCGTTCAGAAGACTGCTGTTGGAGGCACGAGATTAACGCAATCGGTAATTCCAATCAAGATGCTATGTATGATCCTCCACAGCTTAACCCACCACCACCCATTGGTGGAAATGGTACGAGCACTCAAGTACCAACCAAAAATGGCGGAAATGTCAGGTGATGGGCATCAATCGGTTAATTAAATGCATTTCTACCCCATTGCGCATAAGGGGTCGAGCAGAGGAATATCTGGTCGTAAGAAATTGAGTCATCAAACACCTTACGCGGAAATCCATCAAGACCCTCAGTAACAATTCAAAACCTGCAACGGGTTCGTGATATTTTAAATAACCCAGACCCTGCTCTGGCAGAGACTCTGAGACATACTCAGCTTGTAGGGCAGGTATCGGAGATCCTCCAACAGACCATGCAGCGTATAGAGATGTACAGGGAACAAAGGAATTCACAAAGCCAAACTTTGACTTCATCCTAGCGTTCCCCTCTCAGCAGGGGTCAGAATGGTCGGATTGTGGACCGATCGATACCTAGACCTCCTCAAAGATTCTGGCCAGGGAGTCACCAGGGAAGACGGCTCATCCAAGCAGCCACTCCTCCCCCTCATCAAGAGGAGCGACCGCTTGCCTTGGATGATCTTCGACATCATCTAAATCAAGCAGGTGATCGAAGGCGTTATACCAACGTCCACGACCGGATTGGGACACTGGAAACTTGATATATCAACCAGAGGAATCGGTCCCCAACTGATTACAATCCGGCTCCTTTTCAAAGAAGGCGCTATGACTCAGTTACGGGCTGTCAAGCATTCTCGGTAGAGCTCCAAGCAATACGTTGGCCGGACAAGTTTCGACCAGCTAACATGGAGAAGTTCAATAGGACTTAAAACCCATTAGAGTTTCTCTAGATCTATACCACCGCCATCACAGCTGCTAGTGGTGACGACAACGTGATGACAAACTATCTGCCCACGGTCCTTGAAGGATCTGCCTAGTCTTGGTTGCTCAACCTACCGGTCAGGTCAATTTACACTTGAGAGCAACTCTGCGACCTTCTGATTGCAAACTTTTAGGAGACGTATGACCGCCCCGGAAAGGAGGATGATCTTCATCGGATCCGGCAACAATCTAATGAGACCGTTCAACGATACATTAAGAGGTTCAGCTAGGTCCGTAACTCTATTCATGAGGTCGCAGACTAATCCGTTATTCAGGCTTTTAGAGTAGGATTAAGAAATTGAAGGTTTACGGAGGACAATGTAATGAACCCTCCACGAACAACTGCCGAGCTTTTCGACATGGCTGATAGGTATGCAGCCGCTAGTGAAGCGGTCGAATGGAAAAAAGTCATAGATTGAAAAGACAAAATACCTCAACCTGTCCTGGATAAAATATAGAAGAAACATAAGAAGGCTCTCAAGGAAAAGAAGAATCTCAAGCCCAACAACAAGGAAATCCTTGCAATTCCCAAAAAGTTTACCAAGGGCAAAATAAATTATTCCGGTCGAAACAAGGCAAAAGCCCTGACCGATGAATACAAAAAGAATAAAAAGTGATGTCCACTTCATCAGACGGCAGGGCACGATCTGCACACTTGCCGAGCCTGGCAAAAGAAGCTGGAGGATTATTATTCAGGTAAAGGTCCCTTCCCTTCTATACAAGAGTTTGGAGAGCCAAGCTCCAAGGACAAGGATGGCGACGAAAAAATGGAGTACCAGGAGCCATAGCACACCGTTGATATGATCTTTGGCGAATCTTCCTCGTATGAATAAAGGCGCCATTTGAAGGCCGTGGAGCGGGAAGTGAACATCGCCGAATCTCCGATCACCATCAAGCCATCCAGGTGGTCCGAGACAATTATCTCCTTTAGCAAAGAAGACTGCTCCATCCCTTCAACTCGACCAGGTAGGTTCCCTATTATTGTAGAACCTACTATTAATAATTACAAAGTTAATCGAGTTCTGATAGATGGAGGTAGTTCTTTAAAAAATTTGTTTACAAGAGCATTAGATGAAATGCAGATTCCCATATCAAAAGTAAAACCTGTGAAATATACCTTTCATGGTATAGTTCTAGGATCTACTGCTAAACCGATCAGGCAACATTCTTTCTGAGTTCGTTAGGAAGGCGGATAACCACGATGAAAAGATTCTATTTGATGTACTGGATTTCAAAACTGCATACAATGGAATCCTTGGTCGTTCGGCATTGACAAAGTTCATGATAGTTACGCATTATGGCTATCAGATTTTAAAGATGCCAAGACCAAAAGGGGTCATTATAGTTCGAGGGGATAGAAAGATGGCATACGCTTGCGATCGTAAATCCCTAGAACTGGTCGTTAAACTTCTGACCAGGGATACTAATCCACCTTCCACACGGGTCAAGCACTCAAGACCAAAGATAGCCCCAAAACCTTCCAACTAGACTAAAAAAGTCCCACTCGACAAAGGCGCTTCTTAGGAAAGCATCAAAACGTCGTCTGGACTCCGAAATGCTAGTGCATCCGCCCAAAAGGTACTAGTCGGGCAGGACTTGATCCTAATTAGGAAGAGTCGCCTGTCTCCTTCCCCCGAGCCAATTCGGATGTATTAGCCTGGTAGGTATCCGATATGCCCGGAGTCTCCAGGGAGGTGATCGAGCATAGACTAGCTGTCCAGCTTGACAAGAAACCGGTCAACCAGAAGTTAAGGTGCTTTGCACTAGATCGGAATGAGATAATCTAGTTGGAGATCGATCGACAAGCTTCTTATGGCTGGATTTATTCATGAAATCGACCACCCAGAGTGGCTCGCCAATCCTGTAATTGTTAGAAAAAGTAATGGGAAATGGCGAGTGTGTATTGATTTCACAAATCTCGATAAACCTTGTCTAAATGATAACTTTCCCCTTCCATGCATTGATCAACTTGTAGACTCTACTTCTGGGTGTGAGTTATTAAGTTTTTTGGATGCGTATTCAGGGTACCACCAGATCAATATGAGTAAAGATGATGAAGAGAAAACTTCCTTTATGTAACACCCCAAAAATGGGACTCAAGAATTATAAAGTAAAAAATACGGGATTTTTAAAACTTTTCGCATGTTATTCGTTATTGCCTTGATTGCATAATTTTTGGGAGTTATTTGATCTGCTTTTCTTTTGCCGACACAAGTGGAAAATTATAGAAGCCCTAATTACATAAACCCTAGATACATAAATTGTAAAAGAATCAGATACAATTAATTCATCATAACAAAGTTAACCTAAAATATTGCCCTTCTAAATATTACATGTAGGGTAAACCCTAAAGATCAAAAGTATAAAAATCCAAACCTAATTGATAATTATACTACCAACAAGTTGGGAAATATTTAAAGCATGTTTGCAACTTTTACCAAATCAAATAATAAAAACCGAACTTAGAAGAATTTTAGAGGAAAATATAAAACAAACAAAATCCTACAAACATTACATAATAATATACAGTAAGTCAGGTTTCTCCCCTAAAAGTTTCATAATTTTTGGAACTATATTTTTTTGGCTAACGATTCCCTAAAGCCCTCAGCATCTTTAGAAAAAAAAAATCTGGAAATAGAAAATCTTTCTCCCTTCTTACTGTACCTCGGGCTAGCACTATTGGGCTGGTCCACGTGCAGTTCGACCGAACCAGCTCCCGCACACACCCTCTCTTCTTCTCCCAGCAACAATCTTTCTGATGCTAGAGCGCCACCATTGTCGCTGTTTCACTTTCTCCCGGCGACAATCTTTCTGATGCATGCGCCACATTTTGGCCATGCAGAGCCCTACGTGGCTCAAGCCATCTTCAGCAAAGCCGCACGCCGTCCTGCGTCACATCGCTGCTACTGACTTCGGTCAAGACTCCTCCTAAGCAATTTTTGAGTACAACGCCGGCTCCTCGAGCGATCTCCGCCCATCGCCTATAAATAGTCGCCCTGGGTCTCCTGCCCTCTTTTCCCTACCATCTCCCACCTTCTGCTCTCTCTCACCGAGCACCAGCTAGTGTACAACTCAAGAACTCATTTCGGGCTGCCACGCCACCGAGCCAAAGCATCACCATTGTCACCAAACCGTGAAGTACTCTCCCTGTTATATGTGTCATCATGTGTTCCAGAGCCCAAGCAGTGTTTCCCCTCAACTAATTTTGATCTTCTTGCACAGGAACTCGCTGAAGCACTCGTCTTCATCGTCTCCGGCCATACCGGCCTTTTCCATTGCCGCACCTTGCTCGGTGAGTTTTATTCCAATTCTTTGCAGCTTAAGCACCCTCTTGTGTCTCTTGTTCATCCCCAATCACTCTCGACCTTCCTCTTTTCCTAGGTCGCCTCTTCCACACAGAGACCATTGCGTCACCACTGGACATCGCTTCCAAGCCACCACCAACCGTCCTCGTCGTAATCGTCAGTACCAGTGAGTTCGTCACACTCCCTAGAAGCTCAAGCACACACCATTTAGTTAAGGGCAGCACTTGGTTGCAAAATGCCATTTCGGCCCGTGCACCTCCGCCGTTGAAGTTAGCCATGTCGCCGCTAGAGCTACGCTGCCACTTCTAGTAGAGTCGCAATTCCATGGGGATTCTATTTTTGGCCTTTGCTAGCACCACCGTGCCCCCTATCGCCGGCAGAGAGCTGGAGAAAATCACACCCGGCAGAGCTCTGTTGTGTCGGAAGCCAACACGCACTGTAGCCGGGGATTTAAATACCAAATCAGTGTCTTAACATGAATTACAGTGTAGATCGAGGATTAATTACAGTTTTGAATCGCTGACATGCGTGGTCGCGTGCGGAAACCCATACGTTTAATGTTTTGGTTTTTCGTAATATGCCAATGACATGCGGGCCCAATATCCATAAGTACACCGGAGGCTCTGGTCCATGGGCCAGGTTCTATGCTTATAGACCATTGGTCCATGCCCTATTCTCATGAGCCGAGTCACTAACACCTAGGTCCCTCTTGTCAGTACCAATTCTTCTTCAGAAAATAAAAGGAAAATAAAAAGGCAAGGTCCCACCTGTCATCCCTAGTCATTTCAGAAAATAAAATAAATCAAATAGAAAAAGAAAATGGTGTGGGTCCCACCTGTCAGCGAGGGGGCTTTCTTTCTCTGTTTTCTTTTTCAAGGGAATAAAACTAGGGTTTCAACTTCAGGAGGCCCGTTCTCACTCGTTTCAACTCCGATTCGAGTGATTTTTGTTTCTAAATTTATCTAAATTCAAAACCTACCCAACGAAACTAAAAAGACCAATTTTGGAGTTCATTTGATTTTTCAAATGAAATTTGAATTCTGTGATATATGTCCGAACTCTAGACGGTAAACCCTAGACTGAGGCTAAGGTGCTAAGAACATTGAGGATACGTGACCAAGGTTAGTTAGTAAATATTACATGAAGATGTTTACAAATAAAGCATGAAACCTTGTGTCCATATTATTACAAAGTTAGGCACACAAAATGTCAAATGACTAATAGGTCTTGACGCCAAAAATCAACACATGAGGTGCATAAATAACAGTTGCTTCACTTTACGTAGAAGCGCCGACTAGTTTTCAAGCAAACTAGCAAATGGGATAATTCTTCAATTCGGCGAAGAACCAGAATGCTTTTACAAGCAAAACGACAAATGATAGCTACTCGATCTCGCGAGAGCACCTGGGATGCTTCTGAGCAAACTAGCAAAGCATAGCTACTTTACTCTAGACCTAGATGCACAAAGTAGAAAAAATAGTAGATGCAAATTGTGTTGATCGATTGGTGATGATTTCAATCGGCCATGACCCTCTTCTACTTAAAGGGTGGCGAGTCTTAGCCATGGGAGCTCGGGACTCTAAGCAAGAACCAAATTCTGAGATCTGGTTGGTTATGATCTCAAACCTTCTATAATTGACATATCTTTCCTATCTGGTCACGTCAATTCCCTTAAGGAGCTCTGGAAGGAGATCTTGGATGTAGCGAGAAAATCGGTGGGAGATCTGAGGAAATTTCATGGGAGGTCTGAAGAGGTCTTGGGGAGGTCTAAGGAAGTCCTCGTGGGAGGTCACGTGGAAGGCCTTGAGGAGGTCTGGCGGTCTTGATGAAGCTTGAGGAGGTCTGAGCAGTCTGATGAAGCCGCGGATGCTCTGGGGAAGTCTTGAATGGTCCTGATGAACCCTAAGGAGGTTTTGAACGGCCCTGATGAAGCCGCGTAGCGCTCCTGAGGAGGTCTTTGGATGGCCTAGATGAAGCCGCGCAACGCTCCCGAGGAGGTTTTGGACGGTCCTGATAACGCCGCGTAGCGCTTTTCCTTGTCCTCACGACCTTCTGCTTTACAAAGGCCACCTCTTGGACGTTTTGCAAGGATTACCCTTTTGAACCAAGACCTCCTGTTTTATGAAGACCACCCTTTTGGTCGTTTTACAAGGACCACCCTCCAGGTCCTCCTAGGAGGTCTTGGCAGATGTTTTCTAGGACCACTTAGGACGTCCCCTAGGACCTCTAAGGAGGTCTTTTGAAGAGATCGCTCAGGACCTTTCGGGCTGTTCACCGAAGTACTGTAGCGAGGAGGTCTTTCAAAGGCGAGGAGATCGTTTTTGAAGCCAGGACCTCCCAGGAGGCCATCGAAGAGGTCGTCCAAGACCTCAGGAGGTCTTTGAGGCCAATCTGCCTTCTGATTCAAAATCAAAATTAGTTGAATCAGCAGTAGCTTTAAATTCCTTGTCGTTAGACCTAATCAGCATTGCAACGACCATTATAGATACCAAATCTTGTCATCAACAATAGGACCTAGGCCGTTGCTTTAACAAGGGTAACAGACCTTAATTGAAACTAGTTAGTAAAGCATGGTATGCCAAGTAGGCCTCACACCTAACTAGGTTTTACTTAACTAGAAGCTAAATTATAAGCCCCGTAGTATATAAAATTACTAGTGCTACTAGGCAGTTGTAAAGATTAGCAGTAGCTTTGTCACGACCCGTACTAGTTAATTGGAATCAAAGCCGATAGGGTAATCCCTGAACAAGCGGTAGGTAGATGAAAATACATAAGTTTGTACGTAGCAGTAACCTACTTAGTTATAAGTAGTCATTAGTAGATGTTGTAACTACAAGATCAACCTAGTATGTTAGGTTGATTTTAATATATTTCAAGCCACATAGGTAGTAAGACTAAGTGTAGATTACTCCAAAGACGAAACCCACCACCATAGACATCACTAAGGGTGTTAGGTTGATACCCGGCCAATGCTTAGAAGTTCCGGCTAAGGCTCATGGAATTTCCTTGATAAATACGAATCTATAAGATAAACTACTAAATAAGCTAGGTCCCGTGCGTCGGTGAGACGTATATCTACCCTATGTGAACACCACATGCATAGGTCTCACCTGACTCTCATGAAACTTCCTCGGTAAATATGAAGTAATAACTAAAAGAATCATCAGAGCAGCCAGGTGCCGCGTATGAGTGGTAATGATACACTCCAAGTGTTTGATAGCAATCCAATCACCAATCAACATCGTGTGGACTTTAGCTTCATCCATCATCATTCGCTCCCAGTAGAAGTACAATTTATGATCTGAAGGTAGATCAAAGGATCCAACCTAACCGGGTGATCTCTCCCATCTAGGTAACTGATGTGAAATATTCAGATGAATATTCTCCCTCTCCCTGTTGGGATCCTAACCTCTTGCACCAACAGACTTCCTGAAAGCTCGATCCTTCTCACCATCACTCCGGATCAAATAGTTGCCCAACCATAAGTCCGACTATGTCTGACTATCAACCCCAAAACCACAACACTAGTCCAAACAAATAGAGTTTGGATTTATCTACTTTCGTCTGCGGTATTTCTTTCATCAACTTCTTTGGTTATACTTCGTCTAAAGTATTTCTTTCATCAACTTCCTTTGATTATATTTCGTCTGCAGTATTTCTTTCATCAACTCCTTTGGATATACTTTGTCTGAAGTACTTCCTTCATCAACTTCTTTTGATTATATTTCGTCTGCAGTATTTCTTTCATGAACTCCTTTGGATAAACTTCGTTTGAAGTATTTCCTTCATCAACTCCATTAGGAATGATTAGTTTCGCCGGAATACTTCGTCCTTCCAAATTGTCGTTAGATATGTTTACTTTCATTCAAAGTATTTTCGTTTGTTTGAATGTATTTGGATTTATTAAATTTCATTTGGTTACTTTTCGATTAGATTACGGGTTCAATCGTATTATGCGTAATTAGACTCTGAAGCCATGAAGGAACAACAACCCCAACAAGGACGAGGTCTTGATCAAGATTGTTAGAACATTGAACAGGATGATTATTAGCACGTTGAGCGAGATTATTACTAGAATATCAAGAAAGACGAATATCAGAATATTGAGCCTTATCAGAACATTGAGCAAGACGAGTCAATACTTTGATCATATTGCCCCTACTTTTTGCAATTATATTGTTTTAAATTATAAAATTACATTGCTATGATTTATACAACTATATTGGTCTAGCTCATAGTTAATGCCTTAACAATAATTGTGTATAGACTTTCAATCCTTGAACTTGGACATTATCCTTGTCACCCTAGAATTAATGGTTAACATACTAGTTAACAAGTGAATCTAAGTGTCATGCTTAGCCTTGCTTAGATACATTGTCATGCGGGCATTAAAATTGCCCGACATCATTAAAAACCTTTGAAAATGACATTGGGCAGCCAAGGCTAGAGCTTGGCTAGTAGGTTGGCTAGAAAGGTTATGTTTAAAGACAAAGGAAAAACCTAAAAAACAGATTTAGACTCGGGTGGCTGGAAAGAGTGGTTGGTGCTGGGTGCACGAGGGAAAGCGGTTATGTGGATGTTCTACCCGAGTCAATTAAGGGCCTAATCTTGTAATAACCTCTCATGTAAAAACAGTGCGACCACAAGTCTATAATGGGTACGACCCGACTAACTAATTTGTCCGCCGCCTCGCAATTTCACCACTGGTGGGTGTGTGTAATGTGCTAAGTGTAAGGGAGTCATCGATTTACACGGTGCAAAAGGAAGACCTCCCGGGGCGTGGCCCAAGGAGGTGATACTTAGCGGCATGAAATTGCGATGAGGTGGGACATTGTAAAGGCCTTGTGATAATCAACTTAGCCGCACACCTATGGAAGTGTGCTAGGGGCATTATAAGTTGAAATATCTCTTGTGGGTAAAGTGTACGAACTCTGTAGAGTAAGAAAACTATCTGAATAGCCATGCTTATGATCAAGAGCGGTGCTGAGAACTTGCTTGAGGTAGCTTTCCTTTTTATAAAATAATTTGTGGTTGGAATGAAAAGTTGGGGTTAGGAACCCAGGGAATAAAAAAGGGTGGGTTAGGAACCCAGGATTCGTGATGGCCTAGTCGGGGACCAGTGGTAAATACAGGATAGCCTGATCATTGAGTGGACGGAGCCACTCAATGGTATAAGAGATGGAATCTCCACTAGTACATTACAACAAAAACTCAGTTTATAAAACTTGTGTTAGTAAAATGCTAAGTCTCAGGATTTGTTATTATTTAATCTATGGCTTTGTGCAAAATAAAAGAACCAAGAGCCTCCCCTTTGATTAGCCCTGCATGTATAATAATTGCATTGTGTGTTGTCTCACGAGTACGGTTGTGTACTCATGCTCGCTGTTTATATTCTTTTAGTCAGTAAGCATAAAAGAAGGCTTCAGGAACAATTATGGGCATTGGACAAGACTGAAGATCAAGAAGGCCAATAGCTAGGTCACGAGCCCCCAATCGATTGTCAGTGGGTATATCGTGAGGGTTCCACGTGTTATACTTTGATTCTACTTCCATTGTTGTCCTCTGAAAGTATTTGGTCTGTCTGGTCATTCTGTAAGTCAAAAGCCATAAGGTATATTTACGCTTTGTTTAATATTATGCAATATCTTTATATTTTCGTGATATGTGTTTGAACCAACAATGTAACTGTGTGTGCTATCTACTAATCCAGATAATGACACAAATTAACACAGTGGGTCCCAAGATTGTAAATTTGGGGCATGACACTTCATCACTATATGGCACCTATTGCTATGTCAAAATACCATTTGGTCTAAAAAATACCGGTGCAACTTTCAGAGGCTAATGCAAAAAAAAAACCTTTAATCATCAGATAGGTCAAAATTTAGAAGCCTACGTTGATGACTTGGTTGTGAAAAGCATCAATGTTGGTGATCATATTTCTGACCTACACGAAACTTTCAATAACTTAAGAAGGCATAACCTTAAGTTAAATCCGAAAAAGTGTGTTTGGAGTTTCTTTTGGAAAGCTTATTGGGTTCCTAGTTTTAGCTAGAGGAATTGAAGCAAACCCAGCAAAGATATCAGCCATCAACCAGATGCGCCCTCCGACCACAAAGAAGGAAGTCTAAAAACTAACCAGCTGTATGGCAGCTTTGAGTCGTTTCATAGCACGGTTAGAGGAAAAATGATTAACTTTCTTTAAGCTTCTTCGGAAACACGGAAGTTTCGAGTGGACTAAATATGCAAACGATGCCTATGAAGAACTCAAGAGGTACCTTACAAATGCCCCGATCTTAGTATCTCCAAGATCGGGAGAAACATTACCGATATATGTGGATGCAACACCACAAGCAGTCAGTGCTGTACTGGTCGTTGAGCGTGACAATATTCAACGACTAGTATATTACGTAAGCGAAGTCTTGCATGGACCAAAGGAAGATACCCACATGTCCAAAGGTTGTTATACGGTCTCCTTATGGCTTCAAGGAAACTAAGGCATTACTTTCAGGCCCACATAGTGGTCGTACCTACCGGATATCATCTTGGTCAAGTTCTCGGAAATAGGGAATCATCAGGACGAATAGCAAAATGGGCGGTCGAGCTTGGCGCTTTCGACCTCCATTTCATTTCACGAACAACAATTAAGTCTTAGGCATTAGCAAAATTCATTGCCGAATGGACGAACCTTGAACCCACCAAAGGGCCTGAGTACGAACACCACGAAGAGTGGATCATGTACTTTAATGGTTCCTTGATGCTCAAAGGCTCGGTGGTTGGAGTTGTCCTGGTATCTCCTACTAGAGAACACATTAAATATGCCATTTAGTTAAACTTTCCTGCTACAAACAATGTGGCAGAATACGAAGGTTTACTAGCAGGACTCCGAGCAGCCAGAGCGCTTAGGATTCGTAGATTACTAGTGAAAGGCGATTCTCAACTAGTAGCGAATCAAATAGGGAAGGAGTATCAATGCTCAAGTCCCAATATGTCATCTTATTTAGCGGAAGTACAGAAACTCGAAAATCACTTCTTTGGATTCTAGATCCAATATATTCCTAGAAAGGACAACTTTCTGGCAGACCAGTTAGCACGGATGGCCTCATTAAGGTCACCTGTCCCGTCCGAATTTTTTCTCGATCAACTCGATACACCCTCGGTGGTCGAGCATTCCAAAGATACTGATGCTCCACTGGAGGTCGTATAGATCAATCTTAGTAGTGATTTGATGACATCGATCTACAATTATCTTCACCATGGCACACTTCCTGAAGACGATGTAGAGGTCGATCGTACAGCTCGAAAAGTCAAATCATACACTCTGATCGAAAGTACCCTTTACAAACGGGGAGCTCATGGAGTGTTGATGAGATGCATATCTCAAGCGGACGCTATTAAGTTATTATCCGATATACATGGAGGAGTTTGTGGAGCACATCATTCCTACAGAACTCTGGTCGATAAAGCCTTCAGACAATGATACTACTGGCCAACCGCCCTTCATGATGCAAAAGAACTTGTGATGAAGTGTGTACAATGTTAATTTCATAGTCAACAAGTACATCAACCGATACAAGCTTTGCAAACAATACCTCTTTCTTGGCCTTTTGCAACTTGGGGACTAGACATTCTGGGACATTTCCCAAAGGCACCCGGGGGCTTTGAATTTCTTTTTGTAATGATTGATACATTTACGAAATGGGTCGAAGCTGAGCCAGTCGTTAAAGTAACAACTAAAGCTACCAAGAAACTTCTCACAAAAATATGATCGCACGATTTGGTATACCCAGTCGTATCATCACAGATAACGGTACCCAGTTCTCGAGCAGAAGTTTTCAAGAGTTCTACGAAGATCTAGGTATCAAGATACATTACGCTTCCGTGGCTCACCCACAGAGTAACGGAACAGTCGAGCGAGCTAATGGCATAATAATACAAGGAGTGAAACGCCGAGTGTCTGACCAGTTAGTAAAACGGTCAGGAGCTTGGATTCAAGAACTTCCCTCTGTAATATAGGCCGTTCGAACCACGACCAGTCGTCCGACTGACGAAACATCATTTTTTCCGGTTTACGGTGCTGAAGCCATGCTTCCTCCGGAATTGAAAATTGGCTTTGCTCGAACTGATTGTTACAACGAGAATGATCAGATAGAACGACGACTCGACGACATTAATTTCCTCGAAGAGAGACGAAACCAAGCCCTTATACGATCGGTAGTTTATCAACAAGCCTTGAGAAGGTACCACAGTCATAAAGTGCAACATTGTAGCCTTGTTTTAGGTGATCTGGTTCTCAGAAAAATTCAAAGCCAGATAAATTGCAACAAACTTTCGCTAAAATGGGAGGGTCCATACACTGTGGTTGAAGTCACCAGATCTGGTTTGGTACGACTAGCCGTGTCAGATGGGCGCGTTATGTCTAATTCTTGGAATATTGATTAACCGTGTAAGTTCTATGCATAGACGTACTTTATATTTTTTCAATTTCAATAAAGATGCATCATTGCTTTACTTTCTGATGAGTGATGTTATTTATATTTCAATTATCCATTGCTTGGTCACGAACTATTGTTGTCTATGATCATCGAAGAAGATCCACTGGTCTCCGACATCCTTCTAAAGGATATCCTTTACTTTTTGGCTTTGATATAATTGTCAAAAGCCATAAGGGTCCTTATCGTGATCATCACAGAGATGGTTCTTACTAGCGACCATACACTCTTTTCTTAAAGAAGCAAACAAGTAAAAGGAGCATCAGACAGACAACTAAATATAGTTACCTACATGCTTAAGGATTCAAAGACTAACTTTCTTCATTTCAACATTCTATTCTGCTCTTGTTTTGCAACTGGTCGAGACACAGAAAACCTCAGTCAAAATCTCTCCTCTCTACATATGGTCCTGCCCAATGGTAGGAGTTTCCTAGCGATGATCCTTTTCTTACGATCTTTGCTACCAGTTGGAACTTGAGAACAAATATGATTCACGAAGTGTCAATCATGTCTTTGGTTCTTGGCACCATTCACTACCAGCTTGGATAACGCATATAAATAAAAACACTTATTGTTTTATGCATACAATTTTGTATATTTTTTCCCATCAATACAAGTCTTATGATATCTTACGACTATGAAATGTACTATATGGTATTTTGATTATGGAAATAGATAAAAAAAAAACTAGTCGAAATCATACACTGGTTCCGACCAAATTGGTTTCCTAGTGTCAATTATATATTTTTTACAACATAATCAGTACATACTTTGTACGGTGGTCGTGAAAAGTGCTCTTTTTTCTTGGTCTACTGCTTCCTTAGTAAGTCTTTCTACTGCACAAGCAGTCGGGGGCTAGGAGATATATGAGTACTCAAAGTAAGAGATAAACATAAGCTTTACTGATGACAAAAGGTAAATTTTTTACATTTATAATTCTATATTACATTCATTCACTCCTTAGGACCACCAGACTGGCCGCTATGGGACGGAGATCCAACCTTCATTTCCTCTACAACCTTGTTTTCGAAGGGTATCACTCCCTCGAAGATCTTGGTTCCTTCTTCCTCTGAACAGTTGAAGTCCGCTTCAAGAGCTTGGAGGTTGATAGAGGGGTCGGAAACTTTGAGCTTTGCCAAAGCAAAGCTAACTCCATCCGTAACTACGTTTTTTATAGTCTGTGCATGGTTTTTCTGAGAAGTTGTGAGCAGATCTTAGAGAACTTCAAGCTGTCATCCAAGACAATTCGCCTTCTCCATTGGCTCTCTTGAAGAAGACAAAAATGATGTCGCTCCCATGTCGGCAAGCATCTTGTTGAAAGAAATAATCTTCCCTTCAAGATTTCGCTCGAGTTCTTTCTCCTTGTCTTGCTCGAACTCAAGAGCCCTTTCTATTCTTTCTAATTTTTTAGCTTGCTCTGCACGAGTAAATCAAAGTTAGAAAATGAATTAAAAATACATAATATACTGGTCGGATCTACGATCAGTTACATTGAGCCTTCTTCTCAGAAGCTTCAATAGCTTCCTTGTGCTTCAGGGAGGCCTCATTGAATCTACTCGATCAATCCTCAATCGACTGATCCTTGGATTTACACTTCTCCTGAAGTGAAGCTATGACTGTTCCCTTGGCCTTAGCCTCTTTCTCAAAATTCTCCAATTCTGTCAATCACGATAAGGAGAGAATTAAGAGATAATAAGTAACATAATAGCAAAAGGGGGATAAGAAGTTAAGGATAAATGTTTACTTTTCAATCAGAGATTTTCTTTTTCTAGGGAAGTTATTCGTTGGGTCAGCTCTCTGACCACAGAGATATTCTCGACCATATGCTGTAAAAAGCAAGATAAGAAACTTCCTTAAGTTTCATAGAAACTCCATATAAAAAATGCTACAAAGTGGTCATAGGTACTTACCTGGATTGTAGTGTCCGCATAATTGGAGTAGATACTCGAAGAATCTGTCTTTGATCGACAGTCTGAGATTTTCTTCCACCAAACCTCCTCAAGTCTTTTTTTTTGTCAAATATTTTAGGGCGGTTGGGAATGTCTTTGGGATGAGGAGTCCTCCTAACTAAAGCGGAGGTCCTCACCACTCGACCACTAAAGAGAGAAGGAAGAATGCTTGCTCTCTGTTCTTCGCCCACTTCTGTCCCAGTAGTAGACAGAAGCTGCTGAGACCCTTTTTCAGCATTTGCCTCCATAGGCAGGGTCGGAGCCACCAAAGGTTCCCGAGCAGGCATTGGTGCTTCCACCTGCTTGGGGGATGGCTCGACCACCCTTTCCTCAGGAGTTTCTTCCTGAGGAGTGCTCTGATCAGAAACGATCAGAACACCAGTGGATCTATGTAAATAGAAGAAAGGAAGATTTCAGAATACAAGAAAAACTAAAGATATGAATTTATGTAAAATCTTTATTTTACGTACCTGGTCTTTTTGGTCTTGATTTTGAAACGCCCTGGAGCAAAGTCCAGAGCGCTTGCCTTCCTCCTTTTCTTTTCAACCGGTTTTACCAACTCTGATCTTGTAGGGTTGGTCAAACCCCTCACCTCCTTCGACCAGAGGTCAGAAGTAATATCCTCAACCATTCGGTCAGAAATAAATACCCCGACCATCTGTTCGGAGATTTTAGTCTCGTCAACCTCCGGGATAGTTGCTTCAGGGGCAACTGACTGGTCGATCACGACCGCCCTGGAGTCTATGACTACAACAGCTTCAGCCTGTGTATTTTCTTTCTTTCCTGCCTAATTAAAAATCAAGGTTAGTTTGTCGATGAAATTCATCATCTAAAATATGTATTTCTTTTTGGTGCCATTTTTTTTACGTTCGAAGGAACGTGGTCGAGGAATCGATTGGTTCGCAGCTCTCGGTGAGCTCGTTGATCTTCAATCCGACCATCTGCACATCAAAGGGGTATTATAGCAACCGATTAGAAAATACATATGTGGTGAAAAGATGTTATTATTTTTATCTTGAGTCTCTCTGTTCTCTCTTCTCGAGAGACAATAGCTAAAATCCGGGGAATATCAACCTTGTCATCAGGCTCCCCGACGCGGATTATTTCGATCTTATCCCTGATCTCTTCAGGGGAAAGAGTTATAAAAATATATATATATGGAGATACTTTAAGGTTATAAAATAATCAAACAAAAATAGATCATACCGGTCGGAGAAAGGACTTACGCTCCAGAGCGTCCTTAGTCAAATCATCCCGACCAACGTACCAAAGCATGGAACGTGCTTGGAGCTTCAAAGGACTTATTCGGCGCATGGAGAAATCTCTCACCACGTGCCAAGAAGTTAGACCTCTAATACTGGGGTGTTGGATGGCTTCAATTCATCTCCCCACCTTTCCCTCCTTCTTTGCAGAAGATCGCCAGTTTGGGTTCTCGGTCGCCACCTTGCCGGCGAAGCAGAGGCTATCATCCTTCGTGACTGCAATGTAGAACTAGTTCTTCTTCCATGACGACCACGAAGACTTGGGGTATATACGGATGTACTCCTCAGCCTTTCCGTCGTGGAGGCGCAGAGCGTGCTCCCTAAGCGCAGCCATTGACTTCCCCGACTTCGTCATCTTGTAGAAATACCCAAAGACCTCCAGATCTAGCTTGATTCCTAGGTATGCTTCACAAAGATAGACGAAGATGTTGAGGTTAGCGATCGAATTAGGAGCATGGTTTACCAACTCAGCCTCATAATATTCAAGAATTTTGGAAAGGAACGGGTGCGCCAGCAGCCTGATCCCGCACTCGATGTATGCGAGGAAGACAGAGATCTCTCTGTCGTTTCCACTCGGGAAATGCTCTCCGACCGCATATCTTCAAGATATCAAGTTCTTATCGGGAAGCATCTCGACCTTCTCCAAAGACTTGAGCTTCTTCTCGCTTAACTCTGAAACTGGTCAGTTGGTGATTGAGTCCGACATTGTTGGATTTTGGGCGAGAATATGAAAGGGGGTTGAAGAAAGTTCTTGGCGAAAAGATGAAGGGAAAAGAAAAATTTGAGAGCGTCAAACCCTTTAAGCGGCGCACTAAGGGGATTTTATAGGCTCACCTCATTAACCGCAAAAGGGAGTTGCCCGATGCCCAATGGACAGAAACCTCTTCGGTTTCCCAAACGGTTTCTCAACTTTAAAGTGAATACGGACCACCTCGTTAACTTCGCCATTAAAACGAGGGTTTTCTCGATATAGATTTTCATCGGAAGGGGTTCACATTATAGATTCACTTAAAAGTTCGGGGGCTAGCCGACGAGGATTAAATTCCTAAATATTAATTAAAAGCCACATAGTTTATGTGGTCGTAAACCTCATAGCTAACGACCCCTATGGTTGTTGAAATCTCAGGAGTCCCCTGATGGGTAACCTGGTCGGAGGGGCCAATGTACCCATTGCACGACCAGGTGATTGCTCGTAGAAGCTTTGGACTGGCACTTGAACCCAATTCCAAGTGTATCTCTTCCGTGTGATGAATGAAACATGTGCCTTAATTGTTTTAAACTACACGATGTTTCCGGCTCTAAGTCACTGACAGTAACCACTATATGGTTTTGTCTCTTACTGACATCAACCGCTGATCGGTTGGCATTTTCACTAACTGCCACTATTCCTCCAACCAGACACGTCACTTCCAAAGGGTGTCTCTTCCGGGAGTAACTGCCACCACTTCGTCAGTTATTTAAAGGAGAATACAAATGGCAGAAAGGAACAAGACCATCGAGATCAATCTGAAGACGACCACGAGAGAACAACTGCAACACATTTGATCCTTCAGAAGGCAATTAGATTCAAGCAATACACTAAGTGTAATTAGGGCTAGTCTAGCGCCTTATTCTAGGCATCCCCTGTAAAGATCCAGTTCATTGCAATAAAGAGCACTTCTATTCTCATCCAAGAACTCTTAGCCATTTTTCTCTATTTATTTCGTAAGATCGACGACTCGATCGTCGACACAATTCAACTAAATATTCCCTCAAATCGCATTGTATGCCAATGCTAGGCTAATAGTCCAACTGTATGGTCAGAGGTAGTTTAGTTCATAGCCATGTTTTTAGCACTTTAAGCTGGCTAAGCTTGATTAACCAAGCATCCGAGGGCCTAGGATTAACCAGGCATCCGAACGCACATGATCAGACGACAATATGGGAAATGCATTGATGCATGTACTGAAGGCGAAGAATACTCGTTTTAGTATCCTTTTCCTGGCGAATTTCAGATGCGTGAAATCTTCAATGGCTCCTTGCCTGACCTCGTTCTGGTGGTACTCCCATGGTACACATGATCCTTTGTCCAAGGCGAGATTGTTGAATTGGTACGTGTTCCACTCAGATAGAACTGCCTGCTGTTCCCACAATACTCGTCATCTGAACCTTCATTTTCTGACAATGCCTCATAGTCCCGATCTTCGAGCGTCATCCTTTCAACTAGTTCTTCAATCTCCCCACCTTCATCAGCAATCACACTAGCTTCCTAGACCAAAGGAGCTTCTTCAATCCCATCTTCATTGACAACATCAGCAACTCTCTGACCTTCGGTCATTATGTGCGCCGCGCTATGGCTGGAGTCCCAACTTCTTCGGCATCACCACCAACTACCCCTTGTTGAGCCACAAATGCATGTGAAGCTTTGGCATATGCCTAGGCCAGAAGGACCGAATGCCAACTGCGATCCCTCGCCATGCTTAGGTATGATTGCTATGACCCCGTTCCCTTCAACTACAATAACTCCCATTGTGTGCGCTGTGGTGACCGGATGACAAATCAGCTCAATTTCAGATCGTGTAGAGTATGATCCAACTCGAAGGTGTAATACAACCACCACACCACAACGCCCCATGTACGCTGCTCTGGTCTTATTAGCCTGATGGTCACCAATTGGAAATAACACAAATCAACCCCATCGGGACCCTACAGGACAGTCCATTATTGACTGTAGTAAATTTTAAAATTGATTGCGTCCGACATATTTGACGTACTGCACCATAAACAAGATTTACATGATTAACCACATATCTAAAACTAAACTACAAACACCTAAAAGGATATACTACAACATACTACACTATATAACCATACATCTAAAACTATCTAATCGATCCAGTTACAAAAAAAAAAAATTGCGTGCAAAGTGGACAATCGGACGGACAACACCTTGCTAGCTCTTCTCCTCCCCTCTACTCCTCTCCATTCCCTCCCCTACTTTCTCTCTTTTTTTTGGGAATAAAAGTGTATTTCGGCCGAATTTTGTGGGCCTATTATACGGGAGGTTGTGTCGTCATTTGAAATGACGACAGCGACTTGTGAGGTCTCTGTCGCTATTTGGAATGACAACATAAGCATTTGACACTGTTTGGTGGGCGGTAGAACTCCTATCGCCAATTTAAATGGTGACATGTCCATTTCGTCGTTTGGAATGGCGACATAAGCTCTCTCTCTTTTTTTTTTTGTAATTTTATTAAGGCAAATTTTGATTCATGCCACTTTGATATATGCCACTCTAAAAACTGTAATTCAAAAAATGCCAATAAGAAACTTGTCTTCTCTTATATATATGCCACTTTAGGACTTTTTTTGCCCCTTGGGCCTCTTCTTCCTCCCCACCGGCCTCCTCCTCCTCTCTCCTCCATGCCTCCTCATGGCCGACCTTGACCTCGCCTCCTCCGCCGAGCTCGCGTCTGCCTCCTCCTTCTCCAGCCTCTCACTCCTCCTCCTTCCTCCCGCCTCCTCTCTCCGTCCTTCCTCAGTCCTTGCCCTTGCTTGGCCATGCCTCCTGCCTTCGTCGAGGCTCGAGCCCATTCCCACTCTTCTCGCCATTACACCGCATGAGAGGAGGGGTGGTCGTGGTCGAGGCGGGAGGAGGCGTGGTGAGCCAGTGTGGGCCAGGCGGCGGAGGATGAAGTGAGGAAGGATCTTGGAGAGGAGGTGGGAGGAGCGGCATGAGGAGGAGGGAGGCACGGGAGAAGGAGGTTCAATTACGTTTTAGAGTGGTATATATCAAAGTGGCAAGTTTCTTAGTGGCATGAATCAAAATTTGCCTTTTATTAAACCTGTATTTATTTTGTAATTCTATTAAAAATACATTATTTTAAAAGATCCTATGACGAGTACCTATCCGATGTTGCACACATCGGAGGACGTGACGTGGCCCACGCCACGAGCCAGCCAGCCAGCCCATGCATCCAAGCGAGACCAGACTGGCCGAATCGCGACACGTGTGAGCCCCGCATGGGGCAGCGAGCGGCCCACCGACCGCAGGGCCCCGCCGCCACATGCGCTGCCCCCGGCCACCGCAAGGAATCTACCCGTCCCGGTCCATCACCCCGGCCCCACCTGTCGACCGGGGCCAGACAGGTAGCCCGCGGGCCCACTGCCCCATCGCCAAACCGCCCTCACTGTCGGCGGGACCCACCTGGCATAGTGAGACATGTCCTAGCTAGCACGAGCGGCTTAAAGTAGAGCACGTCACCACTAACCAACCCACCGCTCTCTCTATATATGCAAGGCACGCAACCGAACGAACGAACGTCTCAAAGTTGATCTCAACCGCAAGGCTCTCGCTCGATCTCACGCGCTTCTCGTTCCTCTCCCTGCACATCCATTTGTTGTGATCGTTCGACCATGGAGACCATCGACGCGGAGCTGCGGCTCGGCCCGCCCGGCAGTGGCGGCGGCGACGTAGTCGCCACGGCGGCGAAGAAGCGGTCCTCGTCGACGGCGAAAAGCGAGGCCTCCGGGACGGACGACCGGGACGCCACACCGGCATCCAAGTAAGTGCATGTGCAGGACTGTCCGTCTTTCCTTTGGCAGTTTAAGCTTTTCGTGTAGAGGTGCTAATGATATTTTACTGCGTGTGCACATGCAGGGTGCAGGTGGTGGGGTGGCCGCCGGTGGGGGCGTACCGGAAGAACACGTTCCAGTCGGCGGCGGCGAAGGCGAAGGCCGGCGAGCAGGAAGGGAAGAAGCGAGGAGGGTTGTACGTGAAGGTGAGCATGGACGGGGCGCCCTACCTCCGGAAGGTCGATCTGAGGATGTACGGAGGGTATAGGGAGCTGAGGGACGCGCTGGACGCGCTCTTCGGCTGCTTCTCCTCGGCCGACGGCGCCCAGTTCGCCGTTGCGTACGAGGACAAGGACGGCGATCTGATGCTCGCCGGCGACGTGCCCTGGGAGTAAGCATCTTATCAAGATCTAAATATAGATGTTGTGTACATTTTTCTGTGGATCTATGTACAACAAGGAGTCTAATGAGGAGTTGTTAACTTCTGTTGATTTGCAGTATGTTCATCTGTTCTTGCAAGAAGCTGAGGATAATGAGAGGGTCTGAAGCGAGATGAATATATAGGAGATCGACGTCGAGCATGCAGCAAGTTTGGACAGATGGAAATGGTCGTGTGACTCAAGAGAGATGCATGGCGTCCTATCTATGAGATCATGCATGGACGTCAGACCAGGCCGTGGTTGAACGCATGAGAAGAAGGACCGGGTTATACATGGATGCATCGTATTCTACGTACGTACGTACTTAGTACTACGTATACATGAATCGTTCGAGGATCGGGATTCAGAAGACAGAAGTACGGCCTCCGCATCGGCGGTGTTGTACATGGACAGTCAGAAATTCAGCCAAACTGTTGCTGGAAGAACCGAGATTTCTGTATATAAGCTTTCCTTTTTCTTTTTCTACTTTTTAGTTGTCTTTCGTATCAGTGAAGAAACCTGAGAGAGCTGGGGAAAAGAAACAGAAAGAGAGGGAAATTTGACTCAAGTTTGGTCGTTTTTCTCCAAGATTACTTTTTGTATCTGCTTTGACAGAAGTAATAGAAAACTAGTAGTGTCAACTGTCAAACCAGAATTCGTCTGATCAAGAAGCTCTTTTTCATTTATCTTCTTCTTGTCTATATACTCTTACTTTTCTTTTCTTCTTTTCCAGTAGTTGTTTTTTCTTTCCCTGTGGATGCCTTTAAAGTTCACTGCAGAAAACAGAATCCATATAAAGTCAGATCCGAGCAGTGAACTCAAAACAGGATTTTTGTTTTTTTGGTTTCTGGTAATCAATCACAAATCGACCATTGATTAATCCTAACAAATTTGGTATCGATTGTCACGAACACTGCTACTATATCCGACCAAGCATACGATCACCACCGGCTTACCGTGCAATCATCTTCAGTGATATTAATGATTCCTGCCAGAAAATGTACAAACAAGCATTCAATTTTCCAAAAGGAAACACGCATCATTCATTCCCAGGGTTCCTGTTTTCTTCGCAGGGTATAAACTTACAACGTCACATATACTGATCAAAAGTGAAATAGATCATCAGTATTGAAGGATTCAATGCAGGGTATTAGTAAATGATCTTCACTGTTCGATAAAAAATCAAAGGATGAAATGAACAACAACAATGTGTTTCGTTGTTGTAAATATTTCACTGGTGATATAGCATCTGCTACAGTGCATTGCATCACACTGTTTGCACACTCTCAAACTGTTCATACAGTGAAGCTCTGCGGCAATACAAATAATCCGGATCCAATCAAAAGATGCAAGTGGCAGTTGATATAGTATCTGCTACAGTGCATTACATCGTACTATTTGCACACTCTTGAATTGTTTATACAGTGAATCTCTGCGGCAATACAAATGATCCGAATCCAATCAAGAGATGCAAGTGGCAGTAACACGGAAGATCCAGATCCGATAAAAAATGCCACTGGCGGCAGAAGCCTCCAAATGCACGGCAGCCATGCATGCTAATCACAAGAACATTTGACGAGTGACGACACATCACATAGAGCACAGCAGAAAATGCAGTCACTGAAAACGATGGCACCTGGAGCTTTGCAGCCAGAATGTCACTGCACACTGCACGAGAAATCCCAGCAAAAATTCAGGCAGACGACAAGGAAATGTAGCTGCCGTTGAAACAGTGCTCGGTAAAGTAAAAACAGTGTATGATAGCTAGAAGTAAAAATTTCCTTGCAAATGATGGGAGAATGCTTCTGCTACAGACAACGTGCACTAGACCCACATAATAGATGCGAATCAGACAGCAGGGAGACAATACAACATCCATATCATGCTTACAGGTCATGAAATCTCAGAGCTAGGAGCAGACAACGACAACCAATTCACAGCCTAGCAAGGATAAAAGCATGCCTTCAGACAAGAATCAGTGTGTATTGAAATACTGAATTCATGGAGCAGTTACAATTTCAGCTTTCCAGTACCATGAGTTGATGGGAGATCATAAGAAAAAAACATAACTGTAAAGCCGGTACGTTTTGGACGGCAGGCGTTACTGTAACAAATTGATGCAGAGCAATAGAAGGGTCGTTTTACATCAAGAGCATACAAAATCATCAACTTGCTCAGGCACACATGCTGTGTTTTTTCTTTTGAAATTAACCAGGCTTGAAGTCACACTTTGGCGGGAAATAATATTAGTTTCTGCCTCCCTCACGCTTCCGAACATTCATGCCTGTTGAGATAAACAAGTAGCATGATGAGACTTCACATATTGATTAATAGCATTGAGTAAAAAGTGACATTGCATGGCTAATGTTTTGCTCAGGCAGACAAATGGTACAAAGCAAACCAACTAAGATATTATTCCCAATGATACATCGTCACCAACTTGTATAAAAAAAGTCAAGCATAACCAATTTACAGTTATACACACATCATGTGGAAAGATTTTCCTTGTTATAGTCTTGAAAAAGATGCCCATGCTCTTTAGGTTTTATTATTGTCACTGTTTTTATGGATCTTCACTTGTGAATTGTGATGGAATAAGCATACAGATACAGATACAATTCCAGACAGTATCAAGGCTGACTACAGAACCCTTAAGAGCGCTCACACAATCAGATAAATTTCGACTAACTTCATAGTTTGAAACATAACTCGGTATCAAAGTACACACTAGACTTATGCAGGAGATACTCTGGTGATGGTGATAGAGATTGCACTTGAATCTCATTAAGAAACTTGAGAAAACAGGACGGATGCAAATTTGAAAACAATTCATCAGCTGTTTTGTCAAATGCAGTTATAATGAAAAAATGCATTAAGTTTAAAGCATAGATGCAAAGTTATACCAGCTTCCTTTTCTTCTTATGTCTCCTTTTGCGACGTGGTTTATGAGCATCAGAATTTGAACTTAGATTGCTGTTATGATCTCCAGGAAGATTTGGTGCTCTCCTGTTTTTGAACGAGTCACCACTTGTGGTGTTTGAAGTATTGCTAGAGCTGGATAGCACATGTTTGCCCACAGATCTAGCTCTATTTGGTGCTAATGAGCGTGGTGGTGGCATAAGAACTCGAGCATCTCTCTGCCGCTGCAAAGCATAATAGGTAGGGTTAAGTATATGGGAAAAACTATGACAGCTAATTGAAGGAACTTTAAACACACTGCAGAGAACAACCTGGTTCTTTTCATCACTTGACATGCCAGATGCTGCCCTACCTGAAGCACTGGAAGCTGGTTCTCTACAGAACATTAATAACATTAGGATACCTGCCCTTTTTGTGGAACATTTATGCCGTGGCATATTCACTATAACATAAGAGCCTATAGAAGGACATATTGAAAGACTATGATTCAGACTTAACAAATTGGCAGGAATAAATTTATTAGGCAATATGATATATATTCATTCTCCAGCATAATATGAAATGCTTCTAAACTATATGATTTAAACTGTACAACAGTCGACAAAATACAGAGTATGTCAACGCTTTTATCAGCACTCGATAAACTTGTATATTGGCAATGCTAGATTTCAAAACTAATTGAACAACATCACAATTGTTAAAGAGCTCACTGTACCATTTCTTATGGAAAGATTATGCTCAGTCTATTCTATCACAAAACAAAGGGTGCTATCTTGTAGACCAAGATAGGATATCTTACAATTTGCAAAAGAGTATCTCATGGATTTGCTTACAGGTTTAGGATTATCCACATAAAGTTTTTGGACAAACCTACTCAGTGACTGACTGCACATGAGAATATAAGCCAAACTACTACAAATAGTAACTGGTCACCGGTTGTCATGCTCTCCGAGGCTCCGAGCAACACAGCATAGGTTTACTACTTTCATGACATTATGTAAATAAGTGATAGTATTACAGCATAATAGCATAGCACATGATATATCAGAGGGAACCTAAAAAACCAAGAACAATGTCCAAGAGTCATGAATCATACTTTGCGCTTTTGTCGGTCCACTCATCATCTGCCTCCTCATCACTTGAACTTCCAGACATAAAGAAGTCATCATCACTCACATCCAAGGTATCATCATCACTTGCTGTCTCTGTTAGGTGATGCAAAATAAAAATTAGTACTTTAGACAGTAGATATATAGCCAACAAGGCATACAAATTTCAAATGCAAAGTTAGAAGTGCATAGAGGATGCAAATAGAACAGAGGTAATCTAGAAAATTAGTAATGCAAGCACACACCTTCTAGGTCTTTTCCACTCGCTGCAGCAGCCATGAGATTCTCTTTGATCTGTCTACGCCACTTATTCCTCTTCTCTACAATATCTGGGTTATTCCCCCCAGCGAACAGCGAGACATATTTCTCATTCTTTGGGAAAAACTGCACACAAATCAAGATAATAATATTTAGCTGAAAATTCAAGCAGGTTCAGATAAAACAACGATTGCTCGGATCCTCCTGTCTTAGAAATTTATTGAACACCTACTTCAAGTACCATTTATGAATGTGACTGAGGATAGTCCTTGCCAAAATATACTAAATCTAATGCTAAGAGAATTATTCAGAAAGCAAAATAAAGTACTGTGGTGAGCTTACTCTAACATATTCGAGATCTTCTCGTAATTTTGACAGCTTATTGCTGGCATCATCAGCATTTGAACGTTGCTGCTTCTCAAGGCGCCTTATCATCCTCTCAATCTTTCGCCTCTCTTCGAGGTTTGAACACCCATACCCATACCGAGATAATGGTAAGTACAGACAGGCAGAGAAATGGCACTAGAAATGAATAGGAACAAAATAATTAAGCGATAGCAGACCAAAAAATTTTATCTTTCTATCTCTCAACTGTACTGTTCGTTGAACAGCCAGTTGATTCTGAAGCTCCTGCTGCCTCTTCAGTTCTTCCAATTTCTTCTCTTGAGCCACCCTAATGTCATTAGGAAGGTCCTGAAGAAAGAAATATACAACATTACCATCTCACCAACAAGGCTGAAAGAAAAGTAGGGCTAACTGAGTAAGGCTTATGTCTGTAATAATTAAAACCACAACGAAAAAATCTTGATTCATGATAAGCTCAAAGTGCTCATGCGTGTTCAGAAAAATGGCACCAATTATATTTAGAAGAGGCCCAAACAAATGCTAAACCTCATCACTCTGGTAAAGTTCTGGGCATGCATACTTAAATTGGGACTAGTGTGAGTCACAACACAGATGGCTCTAATGATTCAATATACTACTTTATTTTCTCAAGGGTAAAAAAAATTCTGCAAGCCTATCAGAATAGACATCATAGACATATGGACAGTATCGTAGACATCATACACTGTGTATGCACAAGCAATGCCGCTTGAATAGAAGCGAAATAACAATAATCAAAAGGGAGAGGCTAACTTTTCCTTGCATACGCCCTTATAGAAGGCCAAACCGACCTTAATTGAGAACAGTGGACATCAAACAATATGCATACATGCCTCCTTGAATATAAGTGAATTCTACAATCACTTGACATCTTAATCCTACTTGTTTCCCATGTAAGTAGAGCTGTCAGCCTACAAGTATCTCGTTAAGCTAGGATATCCCATCATCATCATCGACCCAGCCTGTACTTCCCCTTTGACAAGAACAAACGCACGACTTTTCTAACATTTTTCAGATTCATCTAGTTAAGGCAGGATACTTAACATCAGATATATTATTTTTGCAAGCAAGGTTCCACATGATTGTTGCAATTTGCGACATGAATGGACACTCACACAAGCTACCAAAGCGAGCAGCAATCAAACTACAGCACGAACTACCCGAAATCCTTAACGCTGCCACTAAACGGAGCACAGTCCGCAGTGCAACAAAAGGGGGCTTCAATTGAACCATCCAAGGCTATAATCCCTATACTAGCAAGTAGCAACCGGTACTAATTGAGCAATTTCATCAACGCTGTCGACCTACTACTCGTTGCTTCGCCCTAAACTAGTATCACCATTCCACACGCCGCGGCTACTAAACCCTAACCATGGGAACAACAACAACAACAAGAGAGACCGCCCCAAGCTTAGGCAGCCGACGATACCCCAGTTCTCCAGTACCTTGCGGAGGAGTCGCTCGGTGGAGCGGATCTGGTTCTTAAGGGAGACGGTCTTGGCGGCGGCGGCACGCTTCCGCTTCCGGTCTGCGGCGGCCGCGGACGCCGACGACTTGGGGCGGCGGACGGAGGTCGCGCGGCGCTGGTAGCCGCCGTCCGCCATCGCCGGAACCCTAGGCGGAGGAGGGGGCTGTGGGGGTTTGGTTGGGTTTGGCCGGGTGGGTTTCGCTTCAGAGCCGAAGGAAATCGTCCGTCCATCTAGAATGCTCGGCCTGGATGCATTTTGAGGTCGTCAGTAAACGGCCGGGCTGTCAGTGACTCAGAGCTGCTTTGTAACAACTGGGGATGGTTTCTTAAAAAAATTCTTACTTTGATTAGTAGTTAGAATTTGTGACTTCTTTTGCATTACGATAAGTAATGATTGCCTAATGTACTAGCTTAACATACGTTCATGGCTTATTAATTGGGCTATCTGTCCGTCGTTGACTAGTTCAATCGGTGCGGCACCTTGATTATCTAATTGAAAGTTTGAGCTCAATTTTCAGTAGTCATATGTTTGGTTGCATTTGATCTTCACTAGAACGGAAGACTTACTCGACGAGGGACAAGCACTCTAGCCGACTCTTCTCACTAATTTCATTATCGATGAGTTGAAGTGTGATACGAATTAGGTTTGAGTGTAATACGAATTTTGTTTCCTACTTTAACTTATAGGTCTACTTCTACACGGAGTTTTTCATATACCACTATAAATGTATCCATGTAGTCCATATGTAGGAGTTTTTCATGTACTACTATAAATTTATCAATGTAATCCATAGGGTAGAGCAAAAACTTCATTATAAATATGTTGTCATATAGTGATATCGTTTTGATGCGTTCGTGGTTTTTCCCGAAAATATTTTCCATGTAAAATTTATGCTTCCCGTTCCTATTTTCTGTGCATTATTTGCAACAAATATTATTCATGCTGGCTCAATCTACGGGAGAATATGCAGTCAAGTAAACCTTGTACGGATTCTCATTCTGAGAACTGTGCATCGTTGAAGCTCAGACACCGCATAATGTACACCGAACCATCTTAACAAAGGTCAGAAACTCATGGGTTCTTCATCAATGCAATGCATGAACGCTGCAACAATGTTTCGTTCCATGCGAAAGAGAAACAAGCAACTAAAACCATTTACCATGAGTCCATGAGCAATTCTGCAGCTACAGCTTTCTGTCTGTTTGCCTGGCAGTTCGCAGGCAGGAATGGGATTAACAGTTCAACATCCACTATGGAAACATTCTGGCAGGACACCCAGATGGTAAGATAAAGTAGAGCTTTGGGATGCGATCAAACAATGGCATGTTGCGAAACAACTGCCTCACTGCACTTCAAGGACAGGCGACAAAAGACAACATCAATTACAACCAAATCTCAAAAATAAAATCAACTCCAACCACATTTGAGCTATCTTAAGCCTAGAACAACATCACTATTGTTATGAATAGCGCTTGTATTCAATATGAGGCCAATGGGCCAGTATATATACACAAAGTACAGGTGGTGAATATGCAAAGAACCCCTCATAACAATGGGGAATAATAAACTATACATATATATCTAACACCCCCCCTCAAACTCATGGTGGATCAACAATACTGAGTTTGGAGAGGTAGAAGCCGTGCTGGGCTCGAGTCTGGGCCTTCGTGAAGAAATCCGCTATCTGAAGCTCCGAAGGCATATACTGAAGAGCAATCACCTGATCATGCACACAAGACCTCATGAAGGAAGCATCAACACCAATATGCTTGGTGAGCTCATGCTTCACAGGATCACGAACATCTTGATAGCACTGTCTTGTCGACAAGAGAGGAGTCGGTGTAGTGACGAAACACCAAAATCCTCAAGTAACCACCGTAGCCAAGTAATCTCTGCATCAAGAGAGCCATAGCTCGCAACTCACCTCTGCGCTCGAGCAGGACAACTGCGGTCTGTTTCTTCGTCTTCCGGGCAATGAGAGAACCACCAAGAAAAGCACAAGATGCAGAGATAGACCGCGATCGAGAGGATCGCCGCCCAAGTAGCATCCGAATAAGCTGAAGTCAGAACGAATTGGAGCGTGGAAAGAAGAGACGACGAGAGATAGTTCCACGAAGGTATCGCGAGAACTCGAAGAAGGTGGGTAGAGTGGACTGAGTGGGAGCGAAACGAATCGACTCGAGAATGTGAACTGGATAAGTGATATCCGGACGAGTAACAGCAAGGTAGACAAGACTCTCAACAAGATGACGATAGCGAGTCGGATCAGAAAGAGGCTCGCCATCAGAGGGTCGGAGGTGAAACATTGAGCTCCATGGGAGTCTCAATAGTACGCTGATCAGTGAGAGAGGCGCGATCAAGAAGATCCTGAATATACTTCTCTTGGGACATAAAGAAACCATCTGGAGTGGAAGTAACCTCAATCCCAAGGAAGTAACGAAGAGGACCAAGATCCGACATAAGGAACTGCTCACTAAGACGAGCCTTGACAAAGGCAATGTACTCGAATCATCTCCGTAATGATCATATCATCAACATACTGAAGAAGAAGAGTTCGACCACGAGGCGAAGTGTGGACAAAGAGCGCAGAATCATGATCACTCATTGAAAAGCCAAAGAAGAAGTGACCACGAGGAGAAGCGCCAAACCAAGTCGAGGGGCTTGCTTAAGGCCATAGAGAGAGCGACGAAGATGCACCATGCCCTCGAGAATGAATACCCGGTGGCGGATGCATGTAGACCTTCTCACGCAACTCGCCATTAAGAAAGGCATTCTTGACATCGAAGCCGAGCAGACCACGATGGCGAGCAGATGCCACCGAAAGAAGAGTGCGGACAGTGGTCATGTGAGCCACAGAAGCAAAAGTCTCGTCGTAGTCACGACCATGCTCCTGCTGGAAGCCACGGGCAACAAGACGCGCCTTATAGCGCTCAAGAGAGCCATCAGAGCGAGTCTTTATCTTATAGACCCACTTACACGTGATGGGACGAGAGTGAGATGGAAAGGGAACAAGATCCCAAGTACCAGTACGCTCAAGGGCAAGAATCTCCTTGGCCATAGCATGTCGCCACTCGGGGTGAATAACAAGATCCGTGAAGAGACAAAGCTCACGCAGTAGCTGCGCCAAAGAAAGGCAAACGGCAGGGGGTAAGCGATCGCGATCGCGGAGAGCGTAGCGAGGAGAAGATGACCCATCAGGGGAAGATGGATCATCAGAAGAGGATGACTCATCTGGAAGATCCTCAATACGAGGTCGACGAGTGTAGACGAGTGTAGTGGGGGGAGCCTGAGGAGCCGCAGGAGACAAGCGGCGGCGCATAACGGCGGAGAGGCCATAGGGAATATGTGGAGACTCGATGGGGCGGGTGGACAAGGAAAAACAGATATAGGTGTATCTCGAAAGGTCAAAAGGACAGAGACTCCACAGAGGAAGCCGAAGGAGAGCAGATGTGGATAGAAAGGACGAGACTCGTCGAAAGTCACATCCCGAGAAATCCGCATCCGTCGACCAACAGATCCCAAAGACCGATAGCCCTTGTGCTCGGCACTGTATCCTAGAAAAACACACTCAACAGACTGAGCAGTCCATTTGGTGCGTTCTCGAGGGGCGAGGAGAACGTAGCAAACGCAGCCAAACAGACGAAGGGCAGAGTAGTCAGGAAGGAGACCATAGAGATGCTCAAAAGGGATTGCATACTGAAGAAGCGTAAGAAGGCTGGATGTTGACGAGATAGGTGGCAGTGGAAACAGCCTCGGCCCAAAAGTGAGGTGGAATAGAGGCGGCAATCATCAGTGCACGAGCCGACTCCAAGAGGTGACGATGCTTGCGCTCAGCAACACCATTCTGAGCATGAGCACCAGGACAAGAGAATCGAAGCGAGAGTGCCTCGCTTTCGACAAGGAAGCTGCGCAGGTGATGAGAGAGGTACTCGCCAGCAGAGTCAGCACGAAAAACACGAATAGGAGTGGAGAACTGTGTGCGAACCATAGTAGCAAACTGTTTATAGATAGACAAGACCTCACTACGAGAAGACATGAAATATATCCAAGTGTGGCGAGAGAAATCATCTATAAATATGATATAATATCGATGACCCCCTTTCGAAATGAAGGGAGCCGGACCCCAAACATCTGAATGAACAAGATCAAATGGACGCTGAGATACTGACTCACTATGAGGATAAGGAAGCTGAAGTTGTTTGCCTAACTTACAGCCCTGACAATCTAAAGACACGTCTCCTGAGACAGACCCCATAAGACCACGACGAACTAAAGACGACAGACGAGAGCCACACATATGGCCAAGACGGTGATGCCACTGCTGGAAAGAGCCGGTAGACGGAGTGGCAAAGGCGGAGAGACTGGCGGCGACGGTGGCAGCGGAAGGAAGGTGAAGCCAGTCAAGCTCCCAGAGACACTGTGAGTCAAGGCGCCGAGGGCCAGAACCAACCAGAGCTCCCGTGTGGCGGTCCTGGACACAACAAGAGTCAGAGTCGAGAATGACCCGACAACCAAGATCGATGTCCTTGTGAAAAGAAGTCAGATGGTAAGGCGAGGAACATGAGCAACAGAAGGAACATGAAAGGATGAGTTGCTAAGAGATCCTCGACCAGAGACAGAAAGAGAGGTACCATCAGCAGTGAGAACATTAACAGGAGAATCAAGAGGTGTAATGAAGGACAGAGTGGAAGCATCAGGAGTCATGTGAAAAGATGCTCCAGAATCAAGAATCCATAGGGAGGTACCTGACTGTGTAGAGGGTGGTTTCTCGATTCAAGAGTCGATGCGAAACCTCGCAGAATCTGTCGAGGAGAACTCAGGCGGCAAGCGGCGTCGAAGTCTGGCTATCTCCGCTCGAGAGAAAGCTGGCTGAAGGAGTCGATCGCGACGTCGATGTAGAAGCACGATGTCGATGCTAGTAGAAGAACGGCGTGAAAGATGCCGCTTCTTCTTATAGCGTGGGACTCAATGTGGCCGACCTTGTCACAAGAGGAAGCGATGAGGCGGCCACCTCCAGATGGAGGCGGCCACCACTTTGGGCAGCCACGGAGGAGGTAGTGTCTTTGCGTGGAAGCGAGCGGTGTAGCAGTGGACGGCGGCGAAACACGAGGGGAGTGGCGGCAGACCAAAGACCACTCGGCGAGTCTCCTCTGCACAGATCTCGGAAGAGCCTCCAGAGAGTGACACGAGGGTGGCGTGCAAGGAGCGGGCACGCCACGCCGAACTTCGGGGCGAAGCGTAGTAAGGAACTCGTAGACCACCGAAACTCGGTCAAGACGCGTGCGGCTAAGCGGACGGACAAGAGCGACAACCAGCGAAGGCGGAGAGAGTCCAAGCGACGCCAGATAATGAGCTCGAGTGTAAAAAGCATCAACAAGTAGCATTACCTGCTGAAGAGTGCTCTGGCGGACCACGAGACAGTACAAGGCATCACCAGAGGGCTCGTAAGGCCGCGAAGGTGAGTCCACATCCGAAAGCCGAGGAGAGTCCCACAACCTCGAAGAGAACCGAGGCCGACATCGGCAATGAGGACAAAGCAGCGGCCGAAGGCGTCGTCGTCGTACCATCGAGTATAGACGGCGGTCGATCCTTGTAGGAATCGAGCCTCTTGGTAGGCGAGGCGACCTCATCATCGACAAAGTGAAGGCCTCGGCGAAGACCTTTGTCGGCTATCGAAGCGTAGCGACAAGCGTGGGTTCCGTCGGAGGAGTAGGGCAAGGCGGGCGGATGACATCGCCGAGAGGATGCCCGAGACGAAGACCACACATATGGATGCGCATGTGGGACACGAAGTCGGTGTAGTTAACACCATCGAAGATCACCGGCAACGAGGAAAGCAGTACCCATTGGTAGGCGGTCTTTGGGCCGCACGGCGACCAAGGAACGAAGTCTAACAGCGGCGCCGATTTGGCGGCAGTTAGATCGGCGTTCTCTCTCTCTCTCTCTCTCTCTCTCTCTCTCAAATAAGCTCAAGCCTCAAATCAACTGTCTTCAGCAAGCGGACCGCCCGATAGAACCCTAGTGGCGGCGGGCGGTGATAGGACCATGGCGGACTCGTGGCAAGACGAGCGATATCGGCGTGGGAGGTTTAGGCGGCGTCTGGTCGGGCGGCAGGCGGGGTCTTGAGCTCGAAGCGGCGACGGCGGCGGAGTTCTTGGCGGGTGAAGAAGACGCCGACGCGCCGCACGGAGGAGCCGAGGTGGCGGCGTTCGATCCGACGCGAATCCGGTCGACGCGGGTCGAGGCGGCTGCGGTGGTGAATGAGGACGAACAAGCCGATGGCGGCGGCCTCGGCCTCGACGTCGAAGACGCGGAGATCGGGAGACCTCGGGCGCTCGTGCGGAAGACGGCGACCAGTAGCAGCAGCGAATCCGTGATGATGGCGCCAGGCAGAGACGAGCGGCTGCGTGGCAGGCTGACTCAAGCCAAGGGGAGTCGTCAAAGATGACGACGAGCGGCGACCTCCAGATCGGATTCGAGAGGCAGCGGGCGGCGTGACAAGCAAAGCGACAGGAAACCCTAGGTACGCTCTGATACCATGTTATGAATAGCGCTTGTATTCAATATGAGGCCAATGGGCCGGTATATATACACAAAGTACAGGTGGTGAATATGCAAAGATCCCCTCGTAACAATGGGGAATAATAAACTATACATATATATCTAACAACTATCACAATACCAAAGCATCAGATACCGCAGAATGATGTAAGAAATTGTCTTAACAGAAATGAAAATTATGCACATCACACCAGATATGAACTGCCGGAACCAAATTTATGAGAAGTGCAGACACATATATACAATGATCCACAGAATTCAAATCATGGGCTAAGTCTATATTTTACGACCAAGTCACTATAACTGATAGTAAGCAGTCATATTTACACAATTCAACGAAAGTTTCGTCCTTTCTCAGGCTGCAAAATAAAAGCAAATTTCCTGTTGATCCAAGCGCAGGATATGAACACATGATATCATTGACTATACCATCAGAAATACAAAATAAGTTTAGGAGAAAGGATTACAGTATAGCATGACGGAGATAAGGATATATCAGCTTGGACCACCAAAAGCACTAAACTGGAAACAGTATTCTAAAACAGCTCAAACAGGAGTAAGCTGCAAACAAATGACAGCAAATATACAACACTGATGCGGACATGAAAGCAATAGTCTTTTCTAAAAACCAATATTTCAACCTCGTAGAAATAAAAGGGATCAGTCTCTTTTTAATAACATAGTTCCCAGATAAGTATGGTGCCAAACAATAAAACCTTTTCAAAATCAAGGTGAAGGATAAACTGCCTTAGTGGAAACTTGACCAAGTACCAGGTAAAACCCACGAACTATTAACAAACAAGCGGCCACATATCAAGCCAGTGAACTATTTACAGTAACATGCAAACAAACCATCAAGTCACACAAATCATTCGATTTTCTAGGTTGTAGATTCTCACTAGTCCACAAACTCAGGAAACTGTGTTATTACGGCCAGTGAACAGTGCAAGAACAGCTGTTCTCCACAAATAAGTTGGAGAAACAAATCTGGGGCAGTGGATAACTCATAGCAGAAAATACATAGTACATCTATGGATTAATCAACAATATAAGAGATTAAACTTTATATGGCAGTTCTTATCAAGAGTATGACTCAATAGAGATAAAAGTAGTGCATATAGATAGCAGACCCACTAGCAAGCGGATTAACGCACGCTCAGCCTCCGCCCTCTGCCTCCACTTTGGAAAGATGGAGATGAACGAACATCACCATCAACATCATCTTCCATTTCATCTTGTGTTCAAATTTCGTCAACCATTTGTGCAGGCTGCAGACACACGCATACATCAATCACTTTTGATTAGTCCAAACACCCACTACCGAAAAAGCAGTCCCCACCACCAAGTGTATGGCTAGTGCACCACAGACCCGAAAAGAAACAATATGAGAGCATGCTAGACTCTTTAGTAGCTCTCTCCATCACTCACGCTCATAGGGACATTGAAAGATGTAGGAGCATGAGCAGGTTATTGCTTACCATATCCTTGCAATTAAAGCACCTTTGAACAAAAGATGGAAAGGGGTAGGTGACATCATATACTATCGGTACAATTTCAAGTGGAGAGGATCTTTTAGGTCTTTTCCTGCCTCCTTGTTAGTTTTATCTTACACTTTGATAGGTTGACGCCTACTAGTAGTTGTAGGGATGCATGTTACAGTTGATGGCTTGATGCTACTATACTAGGAAGGAGTGTTGGGTTCAGGCTTCACTGGTTGGCCATCTTGTGAATGTTGTGTGTCATAGATTGCCATGGCGAGCGAGATTGGCATCATGCAGAGTGCTTTGGATTGGAGAAATTGCATTGCTGCCCCGATGTCTTCTTCCATCATCTTTGCTACCTGTCTTTCTGTGCCATCTGTTGACCATTTTTCCCAAATCTGCTGTTTGCTCCCACTATCACTTGCTTCCCCCTAACGAAATTAAAGCAAGATACAGTTTAACAACCAAAAGATATGACAGTGTAGAGATGGAAAAGGACTCTCAAATTGATTCTTAAAGTCAAGGCACGATCATTCAGGAAAGAAACAATGCACATTATATTATTACTACCGTGGATCTAATGCTGAGGGTATGTGAGGCTCTAAAATTGGGCTCTGAAGCAGGGCGAATGCCTACAATGCAGACACTATGCTGATCAAAGAACTAGATGACACAGAGACCATTACGGGGGGACTACAAGGCATGGCTGAAATACTTCATATCTTCATCTAGCCAACACATTAGTAAAGATGAAATGCTCATTAGTGTCAACTATAGAGCTACAGTCATTGTCACTGACAGCAAGAAGTACAAATGGCTTACGCAGACATGGACAAACAGATCATGAAATCAGTAAAAGGTCAACAATGGAAATAAGGTGCTGACCAGACACTGCCTAGAAGAAAGAAAGCGAGAAACTTAACAAGAAAAAAATAGAGGTTGATAACGAAAATGCTAATAGTTGTCATTATGAAAACCGACATAAAAAATGTTTTGAATTTGTACAGTATATCTGATTAAAGTACAAGTGAAGCTTTCCCATTCCCATTCAGCAGAACAGACAGCAACTAACACAAAATGGAAAGGTAGGTGACATATAAAAGCATACACAAAAGAGCAATCAGTTTTACGGTTTTACTAGCCATAATTTTTGGTGGTAATATGATGATTTGTTCTTTTTGATATAACAGAACAAAAACTCAGAAACAACTTGAGCTAACAAACAAGCCTATGTTAAATTCTTAACTAAATGGCAGTAGAAATCAACTTACAGAAGGTTTACCTTAACTGAAAGTGGAGTATCAGCAACCAGCTGCGCAACAGCACCAGCACCGCCCAGTCTGCTCATGCTTAAAACCTACCATCACAGAATCAAGGTTCCATCAAACAAGTAAAAACACAAACAGTGGTTTATGCTTCATAGATAATAGCACACTGAACTGTACCTTTACTTGAAGCCTCAGGAACTTCACATAATCGAGGACCTCATCTAGCATAGCTGCCCTATCTGTCTGCATGGTTTAAAAGAAGACATAAGAATTTCTTTTTGTTGTCACCTTTTGATGTTACAAAGTAACAGAACTCTGTATTTGGTGATTATAAAATCATGTATTGTTCTAAATATTTATATAATCCAAGGATACATGCTTGCTTATCTCAGAAGGGAAGGCATATACTATACATACGTAACATGGTTCTCAGTGAGAGAGATAATAATAAGATCTTTTAAAGCAGAAAAGCTATTTGTCAAAACAACAAGAAGCACAACAATAATATAATATTGTCAGCACATCATGACACCAGACCACTTGCTGAAATTCTGTCAATGGCAGGCATGTGAACCATAGAAGCCTTTACCTATATAATATCATCTACAAGTATACTAAACATTATTACCTTGTTTGTATTGGGGACCAATTCCTGTAGGGACCTCATCCTTTCCGCTATTCTCTCTCTTCTTAGCTGCATTAGAACAAATATGGTTCAAAATACTGCTAAAAAACACCTAGCAGAGTCGTAAAATAACAAATGGAAAGTGAGAAGCCTAAAGTAAGGTGGACATTCATATACATAAGCACAAGATAGAAAAAAAGAGATAAACAGGACATCCATCGATGCCCCAGTCCCATTTTATTTGGAACTGAGTTCCAGTTTCATAAGCACAACATAGAAGCAGCAAAAAAAAAAATTCTACTACTCCTAGAAACATGATGTTGAAGTTCAAAGTAAGCAGCCTACCTTAAAGCAGTAATATCCTATAGCTAGATAGTAGTAATTACATAACAGGATTGCAACATGACATATGAATCGTCAAAAGAAGCAGACTTCTAGTATAATACAACGGCATGGCAATTGTGAGCCTTAAAGGAAACGCCAAATGCCTCTGCCAAATGGCCGCCCACCATCTAGCTAACACAACTGCCCTTTTTAAAACCTGTGATGACTCGCCCAGCAAGAGAATGTATACAATATGGCAACATAGACGCTCAGTACCAAGTTGAAGCTGATTGCTCAATCACACTATGCAAGGCAGGACATGAGACAAAATAATTGCCTGTGTATATGGAAAGCGGCGCTTAGGAGTCACAAATATAGTTCTAAACAACGCGAAACTCCGCACCAAAAATCTAATTAATCCTTGATCCCCCCTTGCAAACGGCATGGATGCGTTAAGCTACGAGAGTTCAACCGCAGGAACGGATTTCATTACCCTCTCGGCGATGCTGTGGGGGTCAGTCGCCTGCCCTCGACGCGCCCTCACCTTCGGCCTCGGCGCCGGTGGCTGCGGCCCAACGGCTGCCCCGCCCTGCTTCGACTGCTGCGCGTGGAACACCTGAAACCCACCACAAGCACCACAATTAGCACCAGCCCTGAGAATTCCCAACTAAAACATACACGATGTGTTAGCCTCCGCTGCAACAGGGTACCTGGGGAGGCGGGCTGGGGCGGAGGTGCGGCGGCTGCACGCCACCGCCGAACACCGGCGGGAAGAGGCCGGGGAGCTGCACGGTCTCCCGCTCCTGCAGAGGCGAGCGAGAAGCTTACCACGTAGCACACCACACGCGCTCCGGTTCCACTTGACGAGGAGCGAGGTGGGGGGAGCCAACGCAAAAGCCAAAAAGGAGGGGAAAGTGGAGAGGGCGCTCACCGCTTTGCCGCCCTCGGCGTCGTCGCCGAGGCGCTTCCCGCTCCCGGACGCCTCGTACGCGGGCGCGGCGTCGAGGCTGAGGGCGAGGGAGAAGGACTGGTCGCCGGCGGGGCGGCCGCCGGCCGCGGCGGCGGAGAGGGAGTTGGTCAGGGAGAAGATCTGATCGAAGAAGTCGTCCTCCGGGGCCTGCGGCGGCTGCCCGGCCATGCCCGGAGACGTGGAGCCCGGCCGCGGGCGGTCGCTCCTTGCTAACTCGGCTCGGAAGGCGTTCGTTTTCTCCGCAAGAGTGAACTGTGAAGTGGAGATCGAGGAGTGTTCGCTCGCTTGCGAGCTTCCCTTTTATTTACTAGCAGTCGTAGGCAGCACGGTAGCAGGGGAAGAGCAAAGTAGGCTACAGGCCCGAATGGGCCTAGTCGGGCCGGAATTAGACCGATCTGCGTTAGCGACAAGATATTTGTTGGGCCAGAAGTGGCAACCCAGAATTCCAATATTTGGCCCTAGGAACGCGAAAAAACAATTAAACCATTGCAAAGAATGTTAATTAAGCAAACGGAGTATCAAATGTTAATTTGTTTGACTTTGACCCAAGCCGCGCTCATCGCCGCCCCGCGAATTCGTGATCGATATACCGTTGTTCGTACTTCAAGGCTCACGCCATCCAGACGATGTGTGTACATATGCTGAACCGCATACACGCCACTTACGTCCCTACGTGTACATTGATCAGCTGAGAGAAATTATATATGACATGATTCGCAATGGGAAAAAAAAATTCTATGCCCCCGGTGCTACCCGTGACTAATAACATCACCCCCTTAGAATGCAAACACATGGCACAAATCTTCATACATCTCACCTTCTAACCCCTACTTTTCCCTGTTTTTCCTTTCCACGTTGTGCTTGTGCTTGCGAGGTGTTCGTAATCTAAGGATGTTGCTATATTGTCATGCCTGGATTCCCAATTGATGTATACTAGAAACCCGCGCGCTGTCAGCGCGCGGTGGTATAGAAACGTTAAGTTTTTTTTTCTCCAGTTCTCTCTGTAAACGATGGCTGTTTAATAAAGACCGGTACATGTAACAGTTTTTTTTTTGTTGCTATTTTCTGACAAATCTGAAATCCAATGACAGAATCTTTTCTAATAGAACAGATCGATCTGAAAGTAATCAGCGGCAGCAAACGAGCAGACACAGATGTTTCATATTGTATATAACACAGTAGAAAGTGCGCTAGCTTAGTAAGAACACCATAAAAGGTCAGAGATTACAGGAGTTTGTAGGCACAGTTCATAGGCGTAGTTGCATACAGCTTACAGGAGTGACAGGGTGTTCGTAGTGTCGCAGAGAAAGATTTATTAGATACGTACATGTAGGCGCAGCTGCACATAGCTTATGGAAGTTTCCAAAAAGCAGGGTGTTTGCAGTGATGTAGAGAAAGCTGCATCAGGCATATATATACATAAAGGATACATCACCGATAGAAAGGGCGACACAGATTCAGTAGGCTACAAAAGGTGGTGTGTCGATCATAGGATAAAGGTGTTGTGGGGAAGCAAAACACACGATCTGTGATAAGGTCCTAGCTGGCAGGCGTAGCTGAAAAAAAAAGAACATAGGTAAAGCAGGTGCAAAGCTTAATGAATATTTTTTTTAGCATAATGAGTGATCGGTGTGAATTGCTGGACGTATCAATAAGCACACACCCGAAATTATTTGCTGATTTCACTGGCAGAGCTATTCTGTGCGACATCAGTACAAGTTGGTATATCTTCGGTTGTCTACTGCTCTGGCCTGTGAAGTGCAGTTTGTGTATAAGGAAACATTTTTGATAGGTCCAAACCAACTATAAACATGTAATATATTCTCTCAGAAATAGCGCGTAGCATGCAAAAAAATGCACTGGATGTTGGGTACGTACTACTTCGTCCTTGAATTAGCTACCGAGACGATTCTGGAACAAGCAACGTTTAATGTGACCGTTGGAAAAGTCAACTTTGCACATATAATGGGTACTTTGTAAAGATAACAGATATATACAATAGACCAAAATAGTAATTTTTTATGTGAATAAATGTAATGTAATAAGATTGTAAAAGAGGTCTGTTTGTTTGGCTTATTCTATAAAAGGTGAGCCTGACAGATTTTAAAATGCATATCATTTAACCAGCATGTTGCTATGGTAGTTACAAAAGCAGAAGCTATGATAAGAATAAAGATGTCCGGTTGAATAATATAGCTATGAGTAGTAGCTGGCCATATGACTTTAGGTTTGTATCTTGTACCAAAGCATCTTCTTAAACAGGCTACATGCACATAGGGCAATAGGAACTCTAGAATCTTGTTAGGCGATCAGATCCGTAGTGAAAAAAGCAAAGTGATAAGTCATTGTAAGAATAATTCATCTATCATCTTGACGGGCCCGCCTCTCGGAAGACACGACATCTGAGACCGAGAAATGCTATTGTGCTCATAAAAGATCAGAATACCCTTGCTTGTACTCATAGTATAGCCAACCCCCCAAGGGGTACTTTGGTCATTTGTACAGGCTTGGGAGCCTATAAATACCCCATGTATCCCTCCTTTCTAAGGGATGGCTCTCTTGAGCAATAAAGCAACCTATTGAAACTGGTGAGCCCTCGGGGGCTCCCTCTCCGGAGGTAACCCCCCGTTGGCTCACCGACAGGAGTAGGGCGGTCCTCTCGGACCCCTGAACCTGTATAAATCCTTGTGTCATTTCTTACTCTCGTGGGCGAGGGCAGATTAGGCAGACGCCCACCCCTTACCCGTGTTTGGTTTTACACCTACAACATTGGCGCCGACCAGTGGGGCGAGCTAATCGATGAAAGGCTATGTCTCCTACCAAAAAATACTCTAAGTCCACGAAACCTCCTCCGGCTCCTGAAGGCAAGATCTCGTGGACGACCCATCCGCTCTTTGAAGGAGCCCCAGCCGAGCACCCTCATCGGAGATCAGAGCTATCCACCTCGGGATGGCAACGTCCTACATGCCCTAGGGCTCCCATGCGCATCCTCCTCCCTTGTGCGAGTCGATGCGAGGCCCATCCATGAGCGAGCAGTTCAAGGCACCTTCGCAGCCAGAAGGCTAAGGATTCTAAGGCCAACCATCACCCCCGGGCGCATGACGTTCATGCGGCACGGCGATGAAGGTTCGCTCACGAGGGCTACCCCTAACGTGCTCTTGTTAGGGGCAGTCCGACATATAAATCTTGTATGGGCTCTCAAGACACTTTCCTCAAAGGATTTCACCCCATGGTGCATAGGGCGTCACGACCTCTGCGGTCCGCCTAACAAAGTCTATGGTGGCTTGGGCGTCCGTCGCCTCCACCATGACGGCTCATGTCCCATCGACCTAGGGCATGGCGACCACCCTCGTGGTGCGTGGGCGTCACGACCTCCGCGGTCTCCCTAACAAAAGTCCATGGTTGCTTGGGCGTCCGTCGCCTCCGCCATGGCGGCTTGTGTCCCATCGCCCTAGGGCATGGCGACCACCCTCGTGGTGCGTGGGGTGTCACGACCTCCGCGGTCTCCCTAACAAAGTCCATGGTTGCTTGGGCGTCAAGTCGCCTCGCCATGGCGGCTTGTGTCCTACTGGCCCTAGGGCATGAGCGACCACCCTCGTGGTGCGTAGGGTGTACGACCTCTACGGTCTCCCCTAGCAAAAGTCCATGGTGGCTTGGGCGTCCGTCGCTTCCACCATGGCGGCTCGTGTCTTACTAGACCTAGGGCATGAGCGACAACTTTGGTCCAGTACCAAGTTGATGGATGTCTTGAGGACTCGTCCCCTTAGACTCGTGCCACGCCACGAATCGACGACCTCTGAGTCCCCGCACACCTAGCTTCATTGCTTCGCAAGGGTTAACCACTCTCATGCATTCCTGATCATAACAAAAAACCCACATACGGGGTAAAAGGGCTTCATTGCCCTCATAGTTTAGTGCCCCACGACTTAGCCTCGTGGACGGCACAGATGTGCCCGTGACTTACTGTCAGGGGCACACGTCTAAGGTGCCCATGAGTTAGCCTCATGGGCACCTCCAAGTCCACTAGGGGGCAACCATCCCTAGTGGCCATTCGGCGCCCCACGACTTAGTCTCGTGGACGCTCCTCCGATGTGCCTATGATTTAGTGTTGTGGGCACACCTTCAAGATACACATGAGTTAACCTCATGGGTGCCTCCAAGTCCACTGGGGGGCTACCACCCCTATGGGCCATTCGGTGCCCCACGAATTAGTCTCGTGGCCACCCCTTGGATATGTCTAGGACTCAGTTTCATTGGCAGCTCGAATCATGTACCATCTACTTGGCTCGAATATTGATCAAGGACCATCATGCTCGCATAAGGCTATCACCTTGGAGATCTTAGTATCAAAAGTGATGGGACTTTACTAGTCCCTCGGCAACACTTCGATCAATGCTCATGTCAAACGAATGTTATCTTGCTACAAGAAATAAGTGTTGACCATTCTCTTTTTCCCGCAGAGACGCTCGTGTTATCTACCTGTCACTGCAACGTTTCTAGCTCGAACCACGACCATTCTGAGGAGTTCTACGTCGACAACTCTCACCAAGCCACGGAGCAAGAGGAGGACAACTTCGCCTACATAGGCTTCGTTTCGACGCACCGCCGGCCTCGTAGGCTATGCCTCGGCTCGGCGGCCTCGCGTCCAAGACTTCGCCGACAGAGGCATCACTTTGACACACCGCCAGCCTCGAAGGCTATGCCTCGGCTTGGCGGCCTCGCGTCCAAGGCTTCGCTCCAACATGCCTTCCACCTCGAAGGCTATCCCTCGACAGGGCTGGTCTTGCGTCTAAGACTTTGCCTGCACAGGCTTCGTTTGGATGGACCCCCTACCTTGAGAGTTGTGCCTCGGTGGGGTGCCTCAGCATTCAGTACTTCGTCTTCATGGATGGAGCAACAAAAGCCACCCCACACGAAGGGCCAACGAGAAGCGTCAATTTAGTACCTGCCCTCATGTGGAGCACTCACACGATATGGAGTACAAAATAAGCTTAAGTCTTTGGGCACCCACGTACCCACCAAGCCAAAATTGGCTAGTCACGCGCGCATATTCCTCGACTCTCGTGCCTCGTCTTTGCACCGAGTCGAAATTTGGCAAAACCTCGGCGTTTACATTCTCGTCATCTTTGGAATTTGGCCAAGTCTTTGGCCAAGCATATTCATCAACAGGATACAAGACCTCGGCCTCTTCTTTGCCCTCGGCGTCCTTGCAAGCACCCAAGGCGGGGTGGGCAGTGTCGAGTAATCCTACTACCTCGCCTCCGCACGAGGAGAGGCCTCGGGGCACCTTTGCAACGACTTCATGTAGCCGCCGAGGGCCGCCGCTGCGCCTTCATCGACATCGGGCCTTCGCGCATGACCTCACACCGAAGCCTTCGCACACCTCGCGTGCCTTCGGGATCCCTCAAGCGCGAGAGCCTTCGCAAAACACTGCGCGTACCCTCGCGACCACGGTGCCCTCGCCCCTCGTGGCGACCCACGCCAAGGTGCTCTCGCCCCTCGCGATGGCCTCATGCTCGTGGTACCCTCGCCCCTCGTGATGGCCTCATGCTCGTGGTGCCCTCGCCCCTCGGGGCGACCTCGCCCTCACGGCCACGCTCTCGCGTGCCATCGCGACTTTGTGCCCTCGCACTCCCTTTCACGCCTTGCAAGGCGTCCACGAAATTGGTGAAAGATCATGGTACAAACAACAAACTACAAGATACAAGCATCAAAGAAGAATTTGAACAACGTGAAGCCGTTTACAAGATAGAGAAGTGCCATTGCGCGCCATCAAAACAAGATTTGCATCATCGAGCAAAGGCGGAGGAAGAAGGCGATGGTATCCTCTCGTTACTCGAGCCGTCCTTCATGGCGGCCTCTTGTGCGAGCCATGGCGCGGAAGCGAATCCTTGCGAGGCGACTCACCAAACCTCCTCCTCGCTTTTCATCTCGGCCTTTGCAGTCTCGAAGGCTATGCCTCGGCCGGCGACCTCGAAGGCACGCGAAGGCGCCGCGAGGGCACGCGAGGACACGCAAGCGCGCCGCGAGGGTACACGCGAGCCTCGCGTTCCCTCACACCCTCACAGCATTCTTATTTGCCCTTGGGCCCCCTGGCGCCCAAGGGCGGGGGCTACACTATCGAGGAATCCGACCACCTCCGATGAAAATGATCTATACTTTGACAAGTCTCGCACAAGGGCGTCGTGAGCCCTTGCCCGGGCGCTTGCCGCAACCCACTAGAAGTGGTTTGAGGCCTACTCGCCACGCTACTGCAGCGTGTGTTCTGCAGACATCCTTGACTATACCCGTCGCGGGGCCCCGCGCCCTCGCGGCGGCCCTGACTCGCAGCCAGATGTCCGAGTGCCTGGCGATGTGCCGATGGTTCTCCGGGCCAAGTCGTCGTTGCATCGCCTTTCTCCGGCCGAGTCCTCGAAAAAGAGAACATAGAAGGTTGGAGTTTTCAGTTTTGATCTTTGCATTTTGCAGATTACATGCTCAACCGAAGACAAATGATCACATACACCTGGGCCCTCATGGTGCCCCGCGCCTTGTCTTGCGCTCAAGACGCCCAGGCCCTCGTGCCCTCGGGGTCTCGGGACCCTGGAAGCCTCATGCCTTCGTGCCCTCAGGGCCTCGGGGCCTCGGGACCCTCGAAGCCTCGCACCCTCGGGGCCTCGTGCCCTCGGGGCCTCGAGACCCTCGAAGCCTCGCGCCATCGTACCCTCGAGGCCTCGTGCCCTCGGGCCCTCGGGACCCTCGAGGCCTCGTGCCCTCGGGCCCTCGGGACCCTCGAGGCCTCGTGCCCTCGGGGCCTCGGGACCCTCGAGGCCTCGAGACCTCGGGACCTCGAGACCCTCGAGCCTCGACCCTCGGGGTCTCGTGCCCTCGGGGCCTCGAGACCCTCGGCTCCTCGCACCCTCGGGGCCAGACCCTCGAGGTCTCGTGCCTCGGGACCTCGAGACCCTCGGCCTCGCGACCTCGGGGCCTCGAGGCCTCGGGCCCTCGAGACCCTCGAAGCCTCGCGCCCTCGGGGCCTCGAGGCCTCGTGCACTCGGGACCCTCGAGGCCTCGGGACCCTCGAAGCCTCGCGCCCTCGTACCCTCGAGGCCTCGTGCCCTCGGGGCCTCGGGACCCTTGAGGCCTCGTGCCCTCGGGGCCTCGGGACCCTCGAAGCCTCGCGCCCTCGGGACCTCGAGACCCTCGAAGCCTCGCACCCTCGGGGCCTCGTGCCCTCGGGGCCTCAGGACCCTCGTACCCTCACGCCTGAGGTCCTCGCATGCCCTCACGCACCCATGCCCTCGCTCCCGAGCCTTATTGTTCATCATCAACAAGCAAACACAGATGCTTAAGGGCACATAGAAATATCTCAACAAACAGCAGTTCAACGTGTTCAAATCAAAGGAACCCAATACATAAACAACTAGTACCACAAATCAAAATCAGCAAAACATCCGAGAATAAATCTCGCTCCAGTCCCTTTGGCCCCACCGCCCAAAGTAGCCTCTCCAAATGCCCGTATTTCTCCTCACGGCCTTGTCGAGAGATCCTTCCTCGTCGCCTCCGCTTCTAAATCGCCGCCGCCGCCGGGCTCGAACAGGAAGATGAACACCGCGTGCGCGGCAGGGCTCGCGTGGGGAAAGAGCCAATGAAGGTAATAGGAGACACAGGTTGCCACCGCCTAGGTCGACCCGATCCATGCCGCAGAACTTCAGCCTTGCAGCCGGACGTGAGCACGCTGCGCTTCGCCATCAGAGATGGACATATCGGCGTCCGCCCTATCCCTGCCGCGGTCGCGGACACGAGATCCACGGAGATCTCCCTCCTTGCCCCGGACGTTCACCCAAGTCTGTGGCAGCGAACGCGGCGGCGTCGCGCATGGCGGCGAGTTCGCGTCGGGAGAGAGCACGGGCGCGGCCGAGTGGGCGCTGAGGACGAGTTTTGGTAGGCCACGTCGGACGAGATCCCGTGGCGAGACCATCTCGCCATCGGCGACGACGGCGATGAAGAACCCCGAGGAGGGCCGAGACCTAGAGCCCGAAGCACGCCTGGTGAGGCCCCACGCCAGTCGACGCGGCGGTCGCCGGTCTTGAATCGCTGGATCCGCTTCTACGCTAAGCGAGCGGGCAAGACCGAGGCGTGGCGGCGGCGCGGCCGAGGCAAAACCACGGCGGCGCTATGGCGACCCCATGGCGGCCGGGCAGGCGCGACGCAAGACACTAAGCCGGCCGGGCCGTGGAGGCGCTGCTTGCCGAGAAGGGCCGAGGAGGCAGCGAGAGCTGCGGCAAGGCGGCAAGGAGTGGATCGGCGGCAAGCTTGGGCGATGGCCGCGCGCGGCCGAGGCCTTGAAGCGGCGAGCCAGCAGCGCGGCAGCAGCGCGCCGTCGAGCAAGGCCGAGCCAAGGACCTCCCCTCCTGGTGGCAGCAAGGAGATGAAGAAAGAAGGAATGAGAGAAGAAGCTTTGAGAAGAATTGAGATTGGGGAAGAAGATGAGCCCCTGTGTTCATCCGTGAGAAGGTAAAGAAAGAAAGAGGCAGGCGAGAGAATGAAAAAGGCATTTGCCTGCCTACCTGCCTTGGATTCCCACGACTCACATGAAAAAGCAAAACCACCCCGCACTGCAAAAAGAAAAAGCACCGTGCATTCAGCGCAGTGGTGGCTGGTAAAAACCAGGTTTCCAAACCATGTAGCACACAATATCTGCTTTGATTCGACACAATGACAGACTGATTTTCTACCGTTCCAAAATAAGAAGCCCACTTGGCCATCAGCCCTCACGGCATCCAACCGACATGAGGACAAGCTGCAGGGCGCCGCATGGCGCACGCGGGCACACGAGGGTGCTCCGGCTGCTAGGTGCGGCGTCGCCTGCAATTGCCTCGTTCGCCTCTCGCGCCTCTGGAGCGCTGCGCCCTCGCCGACGGCCCTTCAACGACTACGACGCCTCGCCGCGGCCCTTCAACGACTTCGACGCCTCGCCGCCCCTTCCGCGACTACGATGCCTCGCCACGGCCTTCAACGACTACGACGCCTCGCGCGCCTTCAACGACTACGACACCTCGCCGCCTCGCGGCCTTCCAGCGCCCACAAGCGCCTCGCGCGGCTCCGCCTTGCCCCTCGGCATCTCTGCTGCTTCGCGCGGCCCTCTTCTAAAACACAGAGATGCTCACTGCATTAGGTCAGAGGAACAGCGGGACCCACGTCTAGAGATAAAAGAAGATGCATTTGTCGGACAGCTTTAGGGTCACCCTGGTTTGCATAGGTTGATCTATTCAAAACCACGGGACTTTTTGGAATATCAACCTCTGCATAAAAGGCACAATTCAAGACTACCCCTTTCGACGTTTCCCCTAAAACGCCAAGGGGCAGGGGGGCTAGTGTTGTAAGAATAATTCATCTATCATCTTGTGGGGCCCGCCTCTCGGAAGACACGCCTCTGAGACTGAGAAATGCTATTGTGCTCATAAAAGACTGTAATACCCCTTGCTTGTACTCATAGTATAGCCAACCCCCCAAGGGGTACTTTGGTCATTTGTACAGGCTTGGGAGCCTATAAATACCCCATGTATCCCTCCTTTCTAAGGGATGGCTCTCTTGAGCAATAAAGCAACCTATTGAAACTAGTGAGCCCTCGGGGGCTCCCTCTCCGGAGGTAACCCCCCGTTGGCTCACCGACAGGAGTAGGGCGGTCCTCTCGGACCCCCGAACCTGTATAAATCCTCGTGTCATTTCTTACTCTCGTGGACGAGGGCCCGTTAGACGGCCGACGTCCACCCCCTTACCTGTGTTTGGTTTTTACACCTACAACATAAGCACTCACACAGACTACAGGTTAGTGTGAACAAAACTAGGACGATCTGTTTCATCGATGACCAAAGCTTTCTTTTTTGAGCAGGGTTCAGTTTGTGTGTGCTGCAGGCAATCTCTAGTTAGATAGTCCTGTAAACATGCTATATGTTTTTTTTTGTAGGAACTATATATATGAATGAGAATGTAACATGGTATGCAATGAATCACAGGAGAACAATAATATGTGACCTGTTACCTGTGTGGAGGCTGATTGAGTGTCGAAAAGTCTTTTGCGAGTAGAACCAAGTGTACCATATGGTTCTTTGTTGCTAGAGGCATAAGACAACAGCGAGTCTGCGGTAAGCACATCGGTACAGACAAGAAGTACTACACAAATGATTTAGAAAGTCTGATGAAGAGAACGCACCTTTGTTGTTTTTCTGGCTTGCTGCTACATATCTGCTGTGGAGGTGGTGTTGTTTGCTGTGACGATTTAATAAAAAACGAAATCAGCAGTGCCAGAGAGAGTAAACAATGGAACCATGCTGAATAAGTAATAAATAAGAAAGACAGTTTATTAAAGATAATAGTGTACATATAGGCTTGTGTGAAAGGAAACAATGGATGGAACCATGTGGAATAAGCAATCAATAAGAAAGACAGTTTATTAAAGATAACAGTGCACGTATAGACTTGTGTTGAAGGAAACAATGAAATTATGCTGAACAAGCAACTAAGAAGAAACACAATCTACTACTTTAAAAATTGCACGTATAAATTTAAAGCTGTACTAATCATGCATTTTTTTTTCTATATGAACAGATTTAGGCTCTTAACAGATACGCTGTTGTTCGAGTTTTAAGCAATTTTTTTGCTAATGTAATGATAATAAATAGCTTTGTAGCAAACTGTATCAGGTGGCGTTTTTTCCAGCCGACCAGTACGATAGCACCATATGAACATCATGCGACTTAGGATTTCAAGGGGACAAAGTATGTTTATACCTCTAAAGGCCAGTTTGGTGCAACATCTGAAGTTACGATCTGTAATGGAGACGATATAGGATTTGGAGGACCTGTGATGCGGGGGATCGCAGATTGTCTGCCTAATGCGACTATAATACGGCTAACTTGATAACTTTTTTTTGGACCTTGGAAGCTCTTTTCGGTGATGCTAATATGCCATGTGTATTTCTTGGTAACAATCTGTGCTATGTCCGGTGGTATGTCATCTGCTCCACAATTTGATCTAAGTACCGCACCAACTTGTTTTCCTACAACTTGTTGTCCAATATCACCGAATAGCATAAATTCAGCGTTTGCTGTTCTGTTAGTACCAATCACACAGAGCTTATACCTGAAATTGAGCAGTAAAATACAAGATTAAAAATGTGGTGGAAAAGAAATGGGAAGCTGTTAGACATTAATGGGCTGATTACCTTGGTTTCGCGGTTCTACAAAGACAAGCTGAGCACTTATAAGATGTGCCATCTGGAACAGACTTTCTGCTACATTTGTTACAAGAGAAGAACCACCAACTCTGACTAGGGCTGAGTTTAGCAATAGTAATAGTGCACCTGACGCCGGTGGGCTATGTATATACATTACTCAAAGATTCAGTGTTTATGTAAGGATAGAACGTTAAAAAGCTAAGACAGACAGGCAGAAAAAAGACTTAACTGGAAAGTCATAAGGGTTAATTTCAAGAATTTCTTGGATTGTTTTTTCCTTAGCTGAACCAGTAACAATGGTGGCTTGTGGGATCTGATCTCGCAAGACTATGCGTGATATTGGTTCGAAATTTGCATGCATGCTGTACGACAAACGAAATTGTTTAGATAAATTACGAATAAAAGCCGAAACATAGTACAAATTTTATTTAAGGAAACATATGTAACTACGAAGACATACCTGTTTTTTTAAGGATGTAGCTTCAGCAACATTTGGACAAACGTACCATCGACAGGCTGCATTTCCAGTAAGGCCTTCTTCATCTACACAAAGCAAACAAGTAAAGTTTCTTAATCTTAAGCTCACATTCGAGTCAATTTAATGCTTGGAGATGTGAAGGCGATAGTCAACATTGCCGAAATCAAATGCAAAAGGCTCAGGTCTGTAACTATATTACTTTGATTCTGTTATGGTCGATCTTCTTCGGTTGCTGTAATAATCATGCATACAAACAGGTTTTCTATATGTTAGATCTTAGATGGCTCATAACATCTTATCATATAATATGTGTTCTGTAATTGATTATTTATGGTATAATATGAATCCTAGGTTGACTCTTTCTGATAGCTCATGTTTCATTGGGCCTATTTGTGTTGATCTCCAGAGGGTTGCTGTCTCCCTTGCATCTCTTAAAATGGGCTGGGACGTAGTAGTGAACAACGAAAAGGCTATGGAATTCTACAAGAACCAGGAGCAAAGTATGTAAAACTAAATTCTTAATCTAAACCTATTTACATCATCTGTTCATTGTTGTTAGTAAACTGTATAACTATTATTTTTCTTTTTTGATGGGGCTGTATGACTATGAATGTTATTTTGTCCTGTGATACAGTTTTAGTTTATACTTTCATATATGGGTTCATAGACAACAGAAAGTTAACAATGGAAACTACGACCAAGCTGATAAGAAACTTACAGCCATATCTTTTCATAAGCACGCCGACGAAAAGTATTACAACAGGCGCTGTCTGGCCAAGTTCATAAATGTGGTCTCCATCAAATTCAGAAGCACGTGGTCCCCAGAGTGTTAATTTAACTGCATGGTTGCTGTATAAAATAATATTTCATATGTTAAAACAATAAGCAAAGCACAGAAAGATCTAGCAGTGAATATAGAACAGCTGTCTGTAAAGAAACGAAATATAGAACACCTAGTGTCTTTGAGGGCAATAACTCTCTTTAATGAAGGAACATTTTGATTTGCACCTTGCACGCATACCACGACATTGAAATAGTCAACAACTCCAATGACATCTGTGAACATTTTTTTTTCAAAGGAAAAACAGCAAACAGTCTGAACAAAGTATGTAGGTAAACGAAGAATAGGCAGGTATATATGTACCAACGTACCAAGAAAGGATCTATTCTCGCCAACATAACGCGCAAGGTCAGCAAACGGAATAAGTTTGTATGTGTACATAGGGAAATCTGGAGCAACCTGAGTCAGTTCTTCGATTTTAGTGTAGTAGGTAATTTCGATCATATATGCGCAGTCTACAGGCCTGTATCTTTCCTTATTAGGACACACCAAAAAATGACTCAAAGGATAGACACCTCCCTCTTGCAGCTGTGATCTTTTAGCTTCTACATAGTCTGCCGGTATTTCTGCGTACATAGCACCACCCTGCAGTCTCAAAACAATAAATTAAATGTAGCAGAACAACTATATAAAAAAGAAGGTGAGAGAAAGTAAAAGAAAATACAAAGTAAACATCACCTGTTCATCTACCAGGACAAGATCAAGGTGCTGAACCGAACCACTATCCACATTTCCACGATACTCCCATAAGCGAGAAACCCTCACACATATCTTCCAATGCTTGCTACTTGGATTAATATCCGACAACATACTATACGCCATCTGTACAGGGAAGTCAGTTAGTCTTTATTAGTACAAAATATATGTTGTTTCTAGAAGTCAAATAGCAGAGTTCCTTTAAAAAAAGCCGAGATAATATCACAAGTTAGCAGCAGAACATGTGTGTCATATAGGACATATAAACAAAAAAAGATGTAGAACTGATACTATATTTTTAACCAGGAAAGCAAAATTGTTACGCAGTATATATATGCAAGCTTTGTCTTGTTGGATTAAGCAACGATAAGAGTGTGTAACAAACAATTAGGTGGGTTATATATATCCATGTAACCAAAGTACACCAGCCTATTGATATTAAAAAAGCATGAAACACCATAAGCATCGGGTTGGCTAAAAGTTAGATATATACAAGACCATAGTAACATAGGGCTGCATTATGTATAGCACATAGAGCTAAGCAGAAGTATGTATAGGTAATTCATCACAAAACTTTATGGTATTTTTTCTTTGTTGCATGACTATCAGTTAGGGAAAAAGCTAGATATACACAAGACCATACTAACATAAGGCTGCATCATGTATAGTACAGAGAACCGAGCAGACTTATGTATAGCTAACTGGTTGCAAAATCTCATGGTAAACAAATTTTATTGCTACACAGCTACATAAACTATACACAAGACCATACTAACATAAGGCTGCATCATGTATAGTACAGAGAACCGAGCAGACTTATGTATAGCTAACTGGTTGCAAAATCTCATGGTAAACAAATTTTATTGCTATACAGCTACATAAACTATGTATAGCACACAGAGCTGAGCAGAGCTATGTATAGGTAATCGATTGCAAAATCTCATGGTAAACGATATTCTTTGTTGCACAACCACATGAACCATCATCATCTTCGATGAGTATCTTTAGGCCATTCCTCGACGTCACCCGCGAAACAGCAACATATAATTGGCCATGAGTGAAAACAGGTCTTCTAAGATACAATCCAACAGTTTGAAGTGTTTGTCCTTGACTTTTGTTAATAGTCATCGCATAACATAATTTAACTGGGAATTGACGACGTTGCAACAAAAGGCCATTTTATGTTTACGGTGATTAAGGTTATCTGCGTTATGTAGACACATTTACCAAAGAAATTGATCCATAATGATTTTTGCCTCAAGTATAAAATCAGCAAGCCTTGAAACCACAAGACGTGTTCCATTACATAGGCCGCTGGACTGATTTATATTTCTTAGAAGCATGATGGGAACACCTATCTTAAGGATTAATCTGTGTTGAGGGAAATTGTTTGCATCTATAGAGTTCAAGAGTTCTGTGGGGTAAAGAAGATCGACCTCGATTCTTTGTAACAGATTTTGAAATACTATCATAGCTGAGGTATTCTTTTTGTTCGCCAGGTACTTGATCCAAAATAAAAGAATTGATCTCGTCAGCAACCTCGTTAGTAGGCGATAGTATAGCACGGTTTCGTAGATAAGAAGGGTTAGAAAATTTTTCCTCAAAGTCAATGTATACAAACTGTACTATAGCTTTAACCTTATCTGTATTTGTTATAATTAGGTGATCATGAGGTATATCTATCCAAAACGGTTCAGTCTCACCTGCACGGGCTGTGACAGGCAGCTGACCATCGCCGAGGTTTATAATCCATTGGCTAAATTCAGCAGCAGCAGTTCTTTCAGTAGAGTCTATATATTCAAAAGTCAAACGCATATTAATTGTTAATGGCAGGATCTCAATAAAATTCCAGAGAGGTGAATTTGTAATGGAAGCGTTAACTATTTGAGCTCTAGTCCCCCCCTTGATAACGGGTAAAATCTGCCTTAGATCACCTCCCAGGACAAACACCTTACCACCAAACGGCATGTTACAAACAGCAGCATCTTGAACAGATAAAATATCACGTAAAGTTCTATCCAATGTTTCAAAGCTTTTTCTATGTGCCATAAGAGCTTCGTCCCAAATAATAAGCGAGCTAGAGTGGATTAATTCAGCTAACATAGTTCCTCTTTTGATATCGCAGATACTGGTTTCATCGGTATCAATTGGAATTTTAAAACGAGAATGGGCTATCCTACCCCCAGGCAACAATAACGAAGCAACTCCTGAAGAAGCGACTGTCAAAACAACCATTCGAATAGATCTTAAATACGATGCAAGCACATTCCACAAAAAAGTTTTGCCAGTGCCACCAAAACCAGATACAAAAAAGAAACCAGGTTGTTTTGTAATGACACGGGAAACTATACTATCGAAAGCTTTTTTTTGGTCAGAATTGAGGACGGCGCACAGATTGTTAGATTCAATAATATGGCTATCAATATCGTATGACATTTCATCATCCATAACAGTCCGGACAGAAATAGAATCGCTATTACTACTTTTGGCAGGCAAATTAAAATCAGAAATCTTAGCGCCTCTTTTTGCGAACAGAGATGACAATTCGTCTAACAAATGGTCTTTAAGTTCTGTAGAAGGAACAACATAGGACAAATTATGCACAGATCGGCATAAATGATACTGGAAATCATCTGCTAGTTCACTAAGAAAACTCTCAAAAAAAGCACGTTCATCATTAATATCGCAGTAAATCAGCATTGTTACAAATAGATGCCTAAGCTGATATGGTGTACCCCATGTGGAAGCCTCTCTAAAACCACTATGCCATTCGCTATCATCTCCCAGCAAGCCGTGTGCAGCACATGTGGCCTTGAATGTATCATAGACAACACATTGAAATGTGCGAATACTTTCGTAGCTTTGTGCACCTTTAACCACCATAAGAAGCATTCTTAGAAAATATCGTTCACCAGCAGAAGGATGGACAAAGTAAAGGCGCCCTATTTTTGCCCCACTCAATCTTTTTTTCCAAGATCTGGTGCTATCATCCCAACACCATCTCGTAGGAAAATCACAGTAAGTGAGATCACGAGCCTCAGGATGAGTTCTATTTGTAACGAACCATTCAGTTAGTGTGGTTCTCCTAACAAAACTGTTGGAGACCACACGCGCAAGATTTGCATTACGATGTATACGTATGTTGTTCATATTAGGCAGATGTACAATAAGGCGTTCTACAGCAGGGGAGTGCCTATGGATGTCAAAACCTAAGATCCTCCAGACTGCATCTTGCTCACATATATATCTACAATCAAGATACTCTTTAACCTCGTTCACAGTAGATGTGCTACAATCGTATGGAGTATCCTGTCCTTTCGCAAGTCTTGTGAGATACATTTTTGCAGAGTCCTGGCCTTTTGTAACGTATTTAAAAAGGTATTTAAGAACATTTGTTTTGTTACACCATTCTACATTAATATGAGCACCGTATTTTTTTTAAGAAAAACATATTGTATGGAACGACCCACCTATTGTCCAAATGGACATTTTCTTTCAAGACAAAGCGGCCATTGTTAGGTCGTTTATAAACAGCGAAACCATCTTTGTCTATGTATGTTTCATCCTGAAATGATTTTGGATAAAATTTTGAACAGTTGCCATTTTTCATGCATGGACACTTATTATTAAGAGCGCCACATGGACCGTGCATCATGTGTTCAGAAACCAAAACATATCCTAAAAGATCAGTCTCGGGATCAGGTATCTCAGCACTAATGAAAGAATCAATAAGTGTAGGTGTCGGTTCAGAGGTATGTCTAGATAGCCAAACAATGATGTGAGCATGAGGAAGACCACGTTTTTGGAATTCGATAGCGTGCAACACTACCAGAAATAAGGGAAAACAAATCAGATCATAGCATAAAAATATAAGATTAATTTAAAGGAAAACAAAGGCAAAGAAAGAACCGAATAGTGGCAAGGCACATACACGCATCAATTGGACCAAACGCAGTACCATCTTTGATATCGCTCAGCATTTCCTCAAGCTTCATATTGTATACTCTATCAACGATATCAGCCCTATCGGTACTACGCTGGCCTAGTTCAAGCCGTAGAGCGTCCGAAATTTCTGCCCACTTAGGATTACATGTGAAAGTAATAAATAAGTTAGGTGGGCCATATACACGACATATCGCAATAGCATCGTGATAGTTCTGAATCATATAACGACGACCACCAGTGTGACTCGCAGGTAATACTATACGTTTACCAACATCACCACCATCTATAGACCCGCTTGCAACAGCATCGGCAATACCTTGCAGACTTTCTACACGTATTTCGTCTTGGTGGTCTAGTATATACTGGACTCGGCATTCATCCACACAAGCATGAGCATCTACTTTTATTTGTGCTGACAGACGACCGCATTTAAGATAAGGATTTGGTTGGTTCTTTCTGTAGTGGAAACAATAGCGATAGTAATCTTGCATCGTCATCTTTTCCCGTATACTTGAGCCAGAATGGCCGATACCGATATAGGGTACACCAATCTGGAAACCACGCTCGCCATACGGAAACAGCAGAGGATATTGTAAAGCCATAAAGGCTGGATGTAAAGAAGATATTCGCTGTAGTCCACGGCTTTTGTTATGGACGACAATATCTCGTTTATAGGTCTCCAAAGAAAAATCACCAACAACCAACAAAGCCAATTCATCACATGTAGGTAGATTATACTGAACCGGATCACCTGGTCTAGCTCCGATAATTCTTATACCCAAAGAATCGTTTCTAGAATCCACTAAGCGGTCCCTCGCTAGCCTAAACTGTTTAACCAAAGGATTATGCTCGTCAAGAAGATGTATAAGACCAGCAACTATGGCAGAATCTAAGTTCCCCTCAGCACATTCATTTCGGTCTAATGAACTCATTCTATTATCAATCTCATTATCAGTATCATATATATAAAGTTCAACAAATCTAGGCTGACTATCGGCAGGAGGCACCAAAGAACCAATACGATGATGCACTTGGCCATTAGTTTTAAAGACATATGGTCCACCACCCGTATTCATAGACCGGTCTATGGTAGCACCCATGGAGGTGAATGCAAATAGACAGTTGTACTGCCGTATGTTACGTAAAAAAATTCTTCGAGCGAACATCACCATCAAAGTTTAAAAGGTCAGCCAAGAAAGGAGGAGGTTCTCTAAAAGGAGGGATATAGACCTTACCACCCCTACAACAGTTGTTATATGCGAACCTTTGTCCCCTAACAGAAGAATGCCTCTTTGATCTCTCATGGAACCAAAAGACCGCACTACAGTGAGCACACTCATACTCAGGTGGCCCATAGTACGATCTGCCTGGATAAGAGACTTTTTTTCATAGGCAAATGAGAGGAAGGCTGAGTGAGAAGTAAACGAAAACAAGCAAAAGGAAGGAAGCAAGGAAACAACATAAGAAAATGCAGAAGAAAACATGTACCTTTAAGGCCATCGATATATTCCTAACGAAGCCGGACCCAAGAAAGTAGCAGGGCAAGATCCGACAACAAGCCTAAATCGGCCATATAACAGGAAAAACAGTAGAAGACCAATAAAAACAAAGATGTAAACAGTCTGCATTAGAGATCGGGAAAAATCGTATCCATAGACAGATATAACAATAACATAGATCAACAAAAAAAAAGAAAGCACCTGAACGAAGCAATTGACGTTGAGCAAGAACTCTTCGGTGTTTTTGCCTATTACGTTGTGCATCACCAGCAGGGACAACATGACAGTATATAGATCCTAAAGAAATCAACAGAGAAGAAAATTTTTTGTGTCCTTAAAAAATAGCAAATGAAAGGAAAAACAAGCATCCATGACCACGTACGTGTTCTCGCACAGGCAGCAACACCCTGAGATAGGGGTATATCATCACATCCATCTTAGAAAGGGCGTAATGGAACAACGACAGTAAGAAATGAATAGAGGGAAAAAAAGCAGAAGGCATCTACGACCGAAACACATGAACTAAAGAGCAAGACAAGGCTAAAAGTGTAAAAAGAATGTCAGTACCTTCAACAGACCGCGAACAATGAAGCACAGAAAGCGCCGACGAAGAAGGATGAGCAGGGTCCATAAGAAGAACGAAGTTACACATAAGCTCTATCCAAAGGGCGAACAAAAACGTGAGCAAATGGCATGGTTTTTTTCAAAAGAAAACCCAACTCCACAGCCGAGAAGAAACCTAGGAGGCACGGATTCGTTCTAAAGATAATGTAAGCAAACTGAAATGGTATGGGGACAAGGTAATAAATACTTCGTTATTCTATAATAGATCATAGAGATACAGACGCAAAGATAAACGTCCATCCTAAAGAGAACTAAAGCTATATATCAGAATAGGGACGAGATAATCAATACCTTAATATATCGTATAATAAATCATAGAGATAACATCCACTGTAAAGAGAGCTAAAATCTCTCCACCACAAACCGAAGGAAGCTATATTGAAGATACAAAACATAAATGTAAACTTACTTTTACGAAGATAGGACGAACCGGAACCGGGACAAATATCTGTCACGAAGATAAGCCAAACCTACAATCACAGGAAAGAGGGAGGGTTAAAAATCATCAGATTGACAGAACAAATGCAGATATAAAAATGGCGGAGAGGGGAAAAACAAGGCTTAACCAAACCCATCATACAGAACGAAGGAAGGGTAAAAAATCATCAGACTAAAAGAACAAATGCAGATATAAAAATGGCAAGAGAGTGGGAAAAACAAAGCTCGACCAAACCCATCATACAGACATCATATAGACCGAACTGGATGGTCCGAAACGAAGTAAAACAACAAAACCGGGAAGAAATCGGGAACGGAACAATAAAAAGAGGGATCGAGGAGGAGGAACACGCCGAATAAAAGCCGGATCAGGGAAAAATCACCGAACGTGTAGGGTACAAATCTACCAAAAGCAAGAAATGGTAAACAAAGATAAAATCTCCAGAAATCGGTAGGGAAGAAATCGGGAACGAAACAATAAAAAGAGGGATCAAGGAGGAGGAACACGCCGAATAAAAGCCGGATTAGGGAAAAATCACTGAACGTGTAGGGTCCAAATCAACCAAAATCAAGAAATGGTAAACATAGATAAAATCTACAGAAATCGGTAACAGCGGATGGGCATCGCAGAAGCGTGCAAACATAGAGCCGACGAAATCCCGAGAAGGAATAAGGCGGCACAACAAGAGCGATGATCAAGAGCTGAGACAGCACCATGGGAAGCGAACCAGAAAAACGACCACGAAGGAAGGGAAGGAAGCCAAACAACTCGGACTAAAACAGTGACAGACTCAGCCGCTCAGGCATCTTATGGTACGGCGGAAACCGCTTCGGTCTCTGTTCAGACTTTTCATATGGAGCAAACACACGGCGAGGCATGCGGGTGGGTCATCGAATAGACCGACACATCCATGACAAGCGGGCCCATAGAGCACACGGTGCCCACCCGTCATCGCTGTGGTGTGCAGATGCGGTCTAGAAGGGAGAGAGAAAAAAGCATTCCACACCACCGAGAGCAGGCGGCGACACCGCGACGCCTGTGTGACTTTCTCGGACTCCGTTTTTCTGCGCATGATGCCATCGATCGACCAACAAGATCCATGACAAGCGGGCCCGTGGAGCACACGGTGCCCACCCGTCATCGCTGTGGTGTACGGGTCCGGTCTAGGAGGGAGAGAGCAAAAAGCAGGTTCCATGTCTCTTAAGTCCACGAGCAATTAAACATGGCACAGAGGCCGAAGGCGAAAAACGCGGCACCCAAATTTACCGCACGGCCGATCGAACGACGTACATGGACCAAAACCCATCCAACGACGCCAGACCACGCCAGCGAGAAGCTAAAATGAGACAACGCTATTAAACGCGGCACAACAACCGAAGAGAAAAAAGCGACATCCGAGCGCACCGCCCGGGAGATAAAACCGAGGCAGCCATTCTGAGCGCATCCATCGGTCCATCCGATGGCGCACAGAAACCAAATCAGATCGAACGACGCAAGACGATGCCACCAGCACGGGCCTCACGACGACAACACAAGCTGACGATCAAATGGCGGTCCACAACCAACGACGACATCGAATGAACCAGAGAAAAACAGCGACGTAGCCACCCTGAGGGGATCGTAATCTTGAGCCCTTTTATATAGAGAGATTTCTTGAGAGCATTCTATGATCCGGTTCATTGTACAATCTTGCTATTATAATATTCACATATGTACTTATCAATTATCATACATACAAATAATTCATACTGTCCCATGGATGTGCATTGCCATTTTCCTTATGGTTGTGCATTGCAAATTGCAATGCACTACGAACACATTAAACAAACGCAAAGGTGTTAATTATTATATGCAAACAAATTGAAAACGTACACCAGAGCAAACATATATACCTTCTAGAAGAAGGCCACCCGACCACCTGCATTGCAATTTTCCTTATGGATGTGCATTGCAAATTGCAATGCACTACGAACACATTAAACACACGCAAAGGTGTTGATTATTATACGCAAACAAATTGAAAACACCAGAGCAAACATATATGCCTTCTAGAAGAAGGCCACTCTCGACCACCTTCCCCATTGTCCTACACGTGCTTCATTCGGAGCTGTCCTACACGTGCTTCATTCGGAGCTCGCAAATGAAAATTTCGGTTTCCCAATCGAAAATCTGAAGTACAGATTTTCTAATAGAAATGCCAAGTCAAGAGTCGAAAATTCCATGTGAAAGTTTCAAATTTCCAGTTGAAGGTTCAAGCTTTGACTAGAAACTTAAACTCTCACTGCAAAAATGACTTTCAATTGGATTTTCCGAACATTCACCAATAAATTTTAACCTTCAGCCGCGAGCCTGCGAGAGGGTGTGTGGTTAGCGGTGGCGACAGACACGAGACAAATGATTTAACCAACTGATATAGCCACGTGCATGAAACCAAATTAATCCATTAAGTATGTGCACCCACGCAAAATAAGCCATCCGACCATCTCCTTATGCACATATGCTACGGTGATATCTTATGAGATCCAACAGTGGCTCTCCTTAAAAATTTATTTCCGCACCTACACGCCAGAAGAAAACTCGATGGATTGGCTATATGCAGTATGATTCCATATTTCGACAATACTCAATTAAACAACAACTCGTTTCTCACAAAAGCCGCTAAACCAATAAAAAAAGAGCAAATCATGCACCCGGCCTTAAGTAGCACGCACGTTGTTCACGGTGAATCAATGGATGGGTCCACCCATCTCCGTTGGTGCGAATCTGGATTCTCTGTTACCACAGAGAATCACCTGTCAAACAATGATTTCAGTCTGCTAAACAGTATTCGACAGTAGTACTGTAGTAATAGAGTGAACTATCTACTACAACAAAATACACTGATGAGATTTTACTGTTTTGTTAGACATCGTAGTGCTAGATCTAGACCGTTTGTTTGTTTGTTTTGTACCGTCCAGAGACTGTGTTCCTCTGTGTTAGCCATTCGCTTCCCATTCACGCGCACCGTTGCTTCCTTCCATGCCCCGCGTAGCCGCTGCCGCTATATAAACGTAACCAGAGCAACACGTTCTACCCAGGCTCTCACCCCCAGCTTTCTTCGCTCTGCACACGCATCCATCGATCCCATCGAGCTTCGAGTGTTGGATTGAACACTAGCAGCAGCACAGGGAGTGCTAGTACTAGTAGATAGCTGCAGTGAAGCGCGAGTCCCACGAGCTAAATTTTGAACTCTTGAGCAATCGTACAGCCACGTTGCGTTATACGTAGCTACATGGCTTTTGCGGTCAAGGCGTCTCCCTCCCCGTCTTCCTCGCCGGCGCCCCTCCCGAGGCGGCTCGCGGCGGGGGCGGGGGCGACGGCGGGGAGGCCTGTGGCTGTCAGGGCGCTCGCCGCGGCGGCGCCCTTGCGCGCCGCGGTCGGCAAGCGCGGCCTGTCGGTGGCGCAGACCTTATCCAGGTTCAGGGAGAAGGGCAAGGTATGTACGTACGCGCGGGCTAATTAAGCTTGATTTGCAGCATATGTACTAACGATCGATGCTAAAGTTTTATTGCACGCGTGACCATGCAGACGGCGTTCATCCCGTACATCACCGCCGGCGACCCCGACATGGCGACGACGGCGGAGGCGCTGAGGCTGCTCGACGCCTGTGGCGCCGACGTCATCGAGCTCGGCATGCCGTTCTCCGATCCCTGCGCCGACGGCCCCGTCATCCAGGTACGAACGTACATACACACGCGCGGTCACTCAATCGGTCGCGTCCCACGCTTGCGCTTCGGACGCGCGTGCGAACTTTCTTAAGTTGATATATCCCGCACGCGAGTGCTGATTCATCTTGATGTTCAGGCTTCCGCGGCGCGGGCGCTGGCTGGCGGCGCGACGGCGGGCGGCGTGATGTCGATGCTGAAGGAGGTGACGCCGGAGCTGTCCTGCCCGGTGGTGCTTTTCTCGTACTTCGGCCCCATTATGCGGCGAGGAGCGGCGAGCTTCACGGCCGCAGCCAAAGAAGCCGGTGTACATGGTAGGCAATTTAACAACCGATTAATCTGACTTACACATGTATGATCGATGCAAATTAATGCTGCTATTGATTCGCCGTTACTTTATCCATCTTACTAAAATGTGATGAAGTCAAGCACGATATGTGAGTTTAGCTATATATAATCTAGTATCTAATTAAATTAGCTAGCCGGGTCACTGTCAGTGCGTCATCGTTCGATCATCATATACAATAGACACGAACAAACAGTGAAGTGTAATCATCTTGCCTACTGTGTATGGTCTTATACGTACATCTTTCTGCATTTTTAAATCGATATATTATTGCACGACTCTATCTTGGGTAGATCATCGACTTGGATCTTGAGTCGGTCTCATTTGTTTTTCTCGTGCATGACTACAGAGCAGCCTGGCCGGTTTCTTAATGCAGCACTCCAACGTCTGTCCTATTATCCTATATATGGAGTAATAGATTGGATGTTGAGACGTGGCAAACCTAATTAAAACCTCTGATGAGAACGTGTTCTAAGGGCTTTTTTTAGGGCATTTTATTCGGCATGCTATGCATACATCATGCAGTCTGATCTTTGCTTTTAAGCTTCAAGAACTAACTAATATTCTAAATGCTAAACTGAAGCTATATCCATATGCATGTATTTTTTTTCACTTGAAGATTCTTTTTCATCACTGTGACAACTAATGGAGTTACTAATTCACAGTTGTTACATGTGTTCCAGGTCTTATAGTACCGGATCTTCCTTATGTAGAGACATGTTCTTTCAGGAAAGCTGTTAAGAACAACCTAGAGCTGGTATGTAGGCTCCTCCAACAGTATAGCTCATTAAGCATTTCCTACTGGTTATCTACATTGCAACGGGGAAACAAAGCAAGTACAGTAGTACCAGTTATTAACAAGCTCTGTTTTGTGTGATGGCTGCAGGTGCTGCTTACAACACCAGCTACACCAGCAGAGAGAATGAAGGAAATCACAAAAGCTTCAGAAGGGTTTGTTTATCTTGTAAGCGCCAATGGATTTTACCCTAATTAACTGGCTTTGCAAGTTTAGTTAGATTTGTGACCAGGACCTCATAGCATTTCCCTGTCCTAATCGTATTACGCAGGTAAGCGTCAATGGAGTTACAGGTCCCCGCGCAAACGTCAACTCGCGTGTGAAGGATCTTCTTCAGGAGATTAAGCAGGTTTGCAGAAAAGAAAAAAGAACCATCTTTGTCTATCAGGAAATAGTAAACATTAATGTCCTAATCGCAGAGTTTCTCTTATTGTCTGCAGGTCACTGACAAAGCTGTGGCTGTTGGCTTTGGCATATCGACCCCTGAACATGTTAGACAGGTAGATAAATAGCTAACGAGCTAGCTAGTTTCATTCGCCACAAGTTTTCATTGCAAAATTTAACAAGCTAATTAAATTGTTGCCTTCATCAACTGTTAATGGACACAGATTGCAGAGTGGGGTGCAGATGGAGTGATCATTGGTAGTGCAATGGTGAGACAGTTAGGTGAAGCAGCTTCTCCCAAAGAAGGGTTGAGAAGGCTAGAGGAATATGCGAGGAGCCTGAAGGACGCACTGCCATGATATGTGATGTGTGTATAGAAGTCAGAAGAACGGCCCGAAGCAATGAAGCTGGCTGTTCTTTTGGTCTGACAAGAAGATACTGGCCAATTGGAAAGTCAATTCTTTCCTTATCGTTATTTAGGGTTTAATGAGATTGTTGTTGTATCTTTATTATTATTATTATTATTATGATGTTTGCGAGGAGAGAGTTTTGTTGTATCTCCTCCTTTTTTTTTGACAAAATAATCACAGAGGGCTTTGTTTATGAGCTCCAAATAAATATAAATTGTTATGAATAGCGCTTGTATTCATTATGAGACCAACATGTCAATATATATATAAGTACATGTATAACATATATACAAATAACCCTTTATACAATGGAAAAAATACATATACATCTAACACCCCTCCCCTTAAACTTATGGTGGATCAACAACATTCAGTTTGGAAAAATAGAGGCTGTGCTGGGCTCTGGTCTGCGCCTTGGTGAACAAGTCTACCAACTAAAGTTCTGAAGGCACATATGCTTAGTAAGCTCATGCTTCACCGGATTTGTAGCAATGCTAATAGCCTCTGTACTGTCAGACAAAAGAGGAGTGAGTGCTAAAATTGAAACACAAAAATCCTTAAATAACCACTGTAGCCAAGTAACCTCCGCTATCAACAAAGCCATAGCTCGCAACTCAGCCTTAGCACTCGAACAAGAAACTGTTGTCTGCTTTTTAGTCTTTTAAGCAATGAGAGAACCATCAAGAAAAACACAATAAGCAGAGAGAGAGACCGGCGATCAGAGTGATCACTAGCCTAGGTGGCATCAGAATATGCCTGGAGCCATAAAGAGCTGTAGCGAGGAAAAAACAAACGACGAGTGATGGTTCCACGAAGATATCGTAGAACACGAAGAAGATGACTATAGTGGAGCTGAGTAGAAGCAGAAACAAACTGACTCAAGATATGCATAGGGTATAAAATATCAGGACGAGTGACACCTAGATAAACAAGACTCCCAACAAGATGACGATAGCGAGTAGAATCAGCAAGAGGCTCACCATTAGTGGGCCAAAGATGAACATTAAGCTCCAAAGGAGTCTCAGCGGTGTGCTGATCAGTAAGAGAAGCACGATCAAGAAGATCCTGAATATACTTTTCTTGGGACAAAAAGAAGCCCTCAGGAGTAGAAATAATCTCAACCCCAAAAAAGTAGCGAAGAGTACCCAGATCAGACATGAGAAACTGCTAATTAAGACGCTCCTTCACAAAAGTGATGTACTGAGAATCATCTCCAGTAATAATCATATCATCAACATATAAAAGGATAAGCATCCGACCATGAGGCGAAGTGTGAATAAAGAGAGTAGGATCATAAGTACTGGTAGAGAAAACAGCTGCAGTGACAACAGAATAGAAACGATCAAACCAGGCACGAGGAGCTTGCTTGAGACCGTAAAGAGATCGACGAAGGTGACAAACCGTACCCTCAGGAACAGAATACCCCAATAGTGGCTACATATAAACCTCTTCACGTAGCTCACCATTGAGAAAGGCATTCTTGACATCAAGCTGAGAGATGGACCATGCCTGAACAAACACCACAGCAAGAAGAGTGCGAACGGTGGTCATGTGAGCCACAGGAGCAAATGCCTCATTATAATCACGACCATGCTCCTGCTGAAAACCACATGCCACAAGACGAGCCTTGTAGCTCTCAAGAGAACCATCAGAGCGGGTCTTAATCTTATAGACCCATTTGCACGTGATAGGAGTAACATGCACGGGAAGAGGAACAAGATCCCACATGCCAATATGCTCAAGGGTAGCAGTCTCCTCTGCCATCGCATGCTGTCACTCCTGATGAACAGCAGCATCACGATAAGAAGTCGGTTCGGCAAGAGCCACTAAACAAAAGAGCGCAGAGGCCGAATAGACTAATGATCACGAAGAGCATATCGAGGAGAGGCCAAAGAAGATGAACCATCAGAAGAAGATGGCGCATGAGAAGAATCCTCAACTCGCGGACGACAAGTGTAGTAGAGAGGATAAGAAGGACGAAGGCCGGGAGGAGCCTCTGGAGAGGGTGTCGGTGGCGAAGGAGACGGTGAAGGAGGAACCAAAGAGGCCAAAGGCTGTGATGGAGGTGTGGTGACTATGGGGATGGCAAGAAAAGTCAGGAAAGAAAGCGGCTCGACAAGAGATACTGGAGTGGTGGAAGAAGAAGGACGAGGGTAGAAAGGACAAGACTTATCAAAAGTGACATCCCGAGAAACCCGCATCCGTCAGCCAACAGGATCCCAACAACGATATCCCTTATGCTTAGCGCTATAGCCCAGAAAAACACACTCCACGGACTGAGTGGTCAGCTTGGTGTGCTCACAAGGGGCAAGAAGAATATAGCGCGCACACACACACCCCCAAAAAGGTGAAGACTAGAATAGCCAAGAGTCTTGCCACAGAGACGCTTAGCTGGGATCCCACCCTGAAGAGCAGAAGAAGGCTGAATATTAATCATGAATGTAGTAGTAGAAACAGCCTCAGCTCAGAAGTGTGGTGGGACAGCAGAAGTAAGCATAAGAGCACGGGCTGTCTCAAGAAGATGACGATGCTTCCGTTCAGCCACATCGTTCTGGGCATCAGCACTAGGACAAGAAAACTGAGAGAGAGTACCCTGCTCAGCAAGAAAACCACGAAGGACTCCTGACAAGTATTCCCCAGCAGAGTCAGTACGAAAAACATGAATAGGAGAATCAAACTGAGTACAGATCATGGTGGCAAAAGTCTTATAGATAGATAAAACCTCACTACGAGATGACATAAAGTATATCTATGTGTGGCGAGAAAAATCATCAATAAAAATTATATAATATCGATGTCCCCCTTTCAAAACGAAAGGATCTGGACCCCATACATCAGAATGAACAAGATCAAAAGGACGCTGCGACACTGACTCACTGGAAGGATAAGAAAGTTGAAACTGTTTACCAAGCTTACAACCCTGACAATTTAGAAAAACATCACCAGACACAGATCCTAAAAGACCACAACGAAGTAAAGAACATAGACGCGACCCACAAAGATGTCCCAAACAATGACGCCATTGAGCAAAAAACGCAGTGGAGCATGCAACAGAAGCGACGGTGACAGTGGAGGTGACAAGACTGGCAGGGGCAGCGAAAGGAAGATTAAGCCAGTCAAGCTCCCAGAGACGCTGTGAGTCATAGCGGCGAGGGCCAGTACCAACTAGAGTCCCCGTGCATCGAACCTGAATACAACAAGAATCAGAATCGAGAATAACACGACAACCATGATCAGTGAGCTAACCGGCAGATATGAGCTGCATGGTTAGTTTGGGAACATGAGAAACAACAGGAATACAAGAAGAGGAATTGGAAAGAGTGCCTCATCTTATAACAGAAAGAGAGGTACCATCTGCTGTCTGAACAGTAATAGGAGCAGCTAAAGAACGAATGGAAGTGAGACTGGTTGAATCAGGTGTCATATGAAAGAAAGCACTAGAGTCAAGAATCCAATTTGATATACCTGAGGAAGAAGTAGAAGGTTGTATCTCACTAGAAGACTGTGTAGCAGAACCAACAAAATCAAACAGTACAAAAGCAGTCATGCGACGCAGCAGTGTGAGAAACTCCTAAAAATCAGAAGCACCAGAGCTCCTCTGAGAAGAGGAACCACTAGTGCCCTTTGGAGGATGGCCAATGTAAATCCTTCTTCTTCTTGTAGCAGAACTACGTCTGATGTCCATCCTTGTTGCAATAGGTGCAGCGTACCCTACCAACAGCAGCTGTCACTGGTGAAGGCACCACTGATGAAGGAGGAGCTAGAGACGTAGCGGGTGTAGAAACTGGAGGAGCTGCCAGAATCGAAGAAAACGACGATGATGGCAGCAGACCCGCGACACGAAGGCGAATCTCCTCAGCACGAATAGCGGCAAGGGCCTCCAATAAGTTCACACGAGAGTGGCGTACCAGCAACTGAGCACGAGTCTGCTCATACTCAGCCCGAAGATAGGTTAGGAAGTCGTAGATACGCCGAAGCTCCAAGTGAGACTGCTGACGCTGACAGCACTGACATGTGTGACAAACATCCGGTCCCAAAGAGTCAATCTGACGCCATACCGCAGACAATTAGGCATATAACTCATCCACAATGGTATCTCCCTGTTACAACGACTGCTCCTAACGCACAACAGAAAGATACAACGAATCACCAGACGGCTCGTAGCGGTTGCGCAGATGTGTCCACATCAACTGTGCTGAAGCCAAACCAACCACATCCCTAGTGAATTGCACCTCCATACTGGCAACCAGAACAGTAGAGGCATGAGCATCCTCATCAATCCATATCTTGTAGGCAGCATACTGAGTCTGAAAAGTCTCCATGGCATCCTCAAAAGACTCAGATGCCTTTGTACGAGCGTCTCCGGAAGCATTCTTCGGGAGTACAGGCTCAGCAAGCGGAGCAGGGCGAGGCGGACAAGGTAACTCGTAAGTAAAAAACTCCCAAAGGCGCTGATCACGTATGTGGAGGCGCATATGCTGAAACCAGTCTCGATAATTGAGACCAACGAAGATCACCGGGCAGCGAGGAATGGAAACGGTGCCCATTGGTAGGTGGCGCGGCGACCAAAGCAACAAAGTCAAACAGGTGGCGCTGGACGGCGCAGCGGTTAGAACGACGTATTGATGTTTTTTCCTCGGCTCACTTAAAATAGCCGTGCATGCAGCTCGGCCCGTGAGCCAAACGGCCCGTGAGCCAAAAACACACTCGGAGCCAAGGGGGGACTAGGGTTCCCCCGTGCGATGGCGCGAGCGGCGGCGGCAACGACGACAGCGGTTCGAGGTCGGCGGCGACCCAAGACGAGCGGTAGCGGTGGCCAGAGAAACGACGATGAGGCCAAGGACCTGATGGCTGTGGCCGGATCCTCTTGTCGAACTGCGGGTCCGCCCAGCGCCGCTCCAAGTACCAGCTGGTGCACACCGTGCGCACGCACCAGGGCTCCGATGACCGGTGCTTCGGCTGCGTGACGCAGCGGGAGGACGCGGACGCGAAGATCGGCGACGGAGCCGGGCGGCCCGAGACAAAGGGCCAACGGCGGTGGCGGCCTGAGACAAAGGGCCAGCGGCGGCGGCGATGGAGCCGGGCGGCCCGAGATGAAGGCAGCCTGGATGAAAGAGACAGCGGTGGCGGCGACCTGGCTGGCGAGACAAAACCAGTCGGCGGCGGCGCGCACAAGAAAGAAAAATGACAATGTGACGCCCTAGGTAAGGCTCTGATACCATGTTATGAATAGAACTTGTATTAATTATGAGGCCAATGAACCATATATATACGAGTACAGATATGACATATATGCAAGTAACCCCTTATATAATAGAAAAAATCCATATACATCTAACATAAATCAACAAAATAATCACAAAATCTAGTTGTACGCCATTCAAGGTTGTAATTCAATCTACGACTCTATGATTAGACCGATCATTGGGGTTTGTTGTCTGAAACTAATCTGGTAGGATCATGGTGCTATATATGCAGGTAGTTTGTTACTTGTATTGTAATAACATGCCAGTACGAAAATCAGCAGGATTCCATGAATGGAAAGTGTGCTCCTGCTCCTGCTTGTGCTGATGGTCAATTCGTGTGGTCTCAGAGTTGTTTGCTGACAGACGGTGACTGTACGCGTGTCGGCGTGTGCCAACATCATGCACGTCTGCATAACAGCCTGTACTAATTTTGGATCTCACTCTCGAGATAAAGTTGAAAATACCATCGATATCTCTATGTGTTTGTCTGAAAGATGCAGAAAGGAATAATCTATCTATCTATTATATTATTAAAGTGATAGAAGAAACCACCACGTTTACTCTTAAGTACTAGAAATTCTAACATTAATCAGTGGAAAAAATGACAGATCTACACTGTTGATTATAACGGGTCTAGATTTGTAATACCCCAAAAGTATTCAAGAATATTCAAAAGAGTATTTGGGAGAGATTAATTGAATTCGGAGAAGGACCAAATATAATATAGATTTAGCAGCAATTAGACAGAGGGGTTTTCAGCAGTTTTGACAACTTTGGGCCTCGGCCTTGGCCCAGAGGCCCATGAGGGCCGCCACCAATAAAAGGAGGGGAAACCCTAGTGCTACAGTACTGCTGCCCTAGTACTGTAGCACCGCACTGTAGCATCCCCTACTGCTATGCCAAGAAGAGAAAAGATGGAGAGGAAGGAAGAAGGAGGAACGCCGGGAATTGGCCAATTGAGGAGAAAGCAAGGGAAAAGAGAAGGAGAGGATCCTCGTGCCGGTGCTGGTGTGGATGTTCGTCAACGATTTGTCAAGGGTAACACCGATCTCCGATAGTTTAGAGGTTTAATTGGTTGTTTAATCAATGTCGGGTAATAGATTCAATTCTGTCCAGATTCTTGGACGTAGGTTTTCGTATCTTTAGAGGCAGAATCTGTGGATGACTTCTCTTAGAGAAAGTTGGGTGACGTCCTTAGCTTTACGTGGCCGCCAAGAACACCCAAATCCGATTAACGGTCAGCAAGTTATGAATTTTTTTAGTGTCGCTGTCCTGCTAGTCTGTCAGATTTCTGACAGGTTGTAGAAACCTGGGTTAAGCCATTAGTTAAAGACGAAATCAGAGGATCTCGATATAACAAAAACTGTAGATAATTTCCATACCTTTCCAGGAAGCTAAAGAACGCAATATTTGGATAATCGTAGCAAACGTTATGGTGGTTTTAGTGTACTGTCCAGAGAACCTGACGTGAATATTGATGTTCTGTAGATTGGCTTGGTAGGGGTAGTAAATAGCAGAATCAGAAGGGCTCCCCAACTAGGTTTATCTAGGTAATTTAATTACCTTTCCAGAAAGTCTTAAAACACCTTATTTGGACCCAGGTAGTGAAAGTTATGATTTTTAGAAGTTGACTGTCCACAGAGGGGACAGGTCGATCGTTAGAAGTGGGACGTTCGGAAGGCGCTAGAGAGTTTGGTCTTTTTCGTTTGAGCTATTAATTATATCTTGGGTCCAGTATGGTTGTCTTAGCTTGGTTCATAATTATTATTCAGGTGGTGGACGGGTACCAGGGGTAGCACCTTCTACGCATCCCTCGTTCTCTCGCGGTTAAGGCAAGTATTCGGGTTAAAGAATAATGATGATTGTTTGCTAAGATTGATTGTGTCTTGATCGTGATTGCCATGCATGGATGTTATTGTGATGAATTACAATATATCTTGGTATATTCAAGCTATGGTTAAAGTTTCCTGTGTTCATGGTTAATGCTTACACGCTACTATGTATATGTTGAATTCATATGTTTAGAAGATAATGTCATTGAACATATGCATGTAGTAAGCATGATTGAGTTTTGGTCACGTGGTGACCAAGTATGAATTGTTGAGGTCCCGTCATGTCGATGACGGGCTAGAGGTCCCCACATTCGTGTAATGTGGGCAATGAGTAAAGAGGTCCCCATCATGCCGATGATGGGCAAAGGTCCCTATACTTGTGGAGTATAGGCTCTTGGTCCCTATTGCCGAGTGCATAGGCATGGGTATACATCGACGGTTGTATACCCGCATTACACGATAAAATGCGAAAAGAGATAAAGATTAAAAGGTGCATTGCATGGTTGCATTACATAAGCATGAAGGCTATGTTTAGCGTAATGTTTAATTGTGAATATTAATGCCGTGGATCGTGTTTCTAGATTTGGCCTTGTTGATACTTGCTGAGTCTGTGGACTCACCCTTGCTTTGTTGTGCTTTTAGGTACCATCGGCAAGAGCGGCATGCATGGGAGGGAGTAGCTTTTCGATTGCACACACTACCCTTCATCCTAATAAAATCATATCATGTAGTTCATACTATATGAATGAGTAAACTGTTGATTTGTTGATGAACTGTAATAAGTAAACCAAGATGGGAAGGAAGGATACCTTCTCCATGATTTATTATCGCTTGAATCTAGTTTATGATGAACTGTAATAGATAGAAATTAATCGTGAAGGAAGGATACCTTCTCCATATATTGGATGTTTTATTTATGCCTTCCTATGATATTACGCTGGTACCTCCATTAATTAATAATACAAGGGAGGTTCTGGTTCTTTTAGTAGCATTCCAGGCCGTTGATTGGTTGGGTGTTACCGGTTGGTATCAAGAGCGGCCGGAGGTCCGTGGTATTGAAAATATTAAACTTGACACACTAAGCACAGTAGTTGGGGATGGGTTTTGCATTGCATTTACGCTTCCGTCGAGTAAATAGTTACTTTTGTGCTATAGTTGCTAGTTGATCATTGTGCTTAATGTATGATATGATCTTATATACTTATAATTGATTATATCGCTTATATATTATGATAGTTGATGTCGAGAGATTGAGGTCGTGGTTGTGGCCAGGCTTTACCAAAGTTACACCACCGCTCATAGTAAGAGAATAGTGAAGTGGTTACCTCGGATAACTTAGTACAAAGCGTGATTGTGATGTACCTTTAGAAAAGTTGTTATCTTCTTTGACTTTGGTCAACTCTTGTCCAGTTGTGACTAATGAGTTTCACAAGGGTATTTTGAGTGTTGAAGATTAATGGATCTCTTTTATGAAAGAAGATGTTACACCCTTTAGCGATGTTTTGTCATGATAAGATGAGAGGTTATAAACAAAGCACTTAATGAATATGATATGGATTATCAAGATTGGGTGACAGTGTGTGCATGATTGATCTTAGCTAAGATCCTTGAAAGGAAAGTTGAATAAGTTGAGGTTGTTCTCTAGTAGTCTTGATGAGCTTTGACTATGAGTATGACTGTATTTAGGTGGAATCAATAGAGTTAGTAACAAGTATGGAACGTTGATTTAACCGGTTTGATCACTATGGGTGATTAATTGATAAGCTTCTTGGATAGAGTAGATTTGCGAGTCTCAACGGATTAATCTAACCCTTTGGGATGGATAAGTCCGAAGATGTTAGAATATTGTCATAGTGGATATTAATCTTGAAGTTAACTTTTATGGATAAGTAATGATCATATGAAATTGCTAGGTGCATTTATTACGATCGAAGTATGGGTTGAGCATTACTAAGAGATGAACCGATGGAATGTAACTAGTAATTTATGTTTACATGATGGTGGAGTGGTAGGATAATAATATGTCTTTGATGAGAAGGTTGATCCTTAAAAAAAAAATTGTTTAGTTTACTAAACTGGTTGGATTACTTGATCTCAATGGATTAATTTAATTGTGTAGGAAGGGAGAGATAAGGATGTTTTTGGTTGCTTGATGGTCTTATGTTTGCTAGTGGGAACGCAAATAGAGAAATGACCATAAATCCTTCTAAGACAAAGATAATCGCCAACTGCTATTTATAACCATTAGATTGGAATTGGTGTGCGCTAAATTGATGTTGAGCTTTGCTAAAAGGTTAATGATTGGAAATTAAGGGTGATCTATATAGGTGTGTTGTGAGGATGAACTGGGCAGTATGCCCTAGTTAAAAGACGGTTTACTTTGATAGTGGGGTTTGTGCATTAGTTATCATCTTGACCAAAGTTGAGTATTGCAACCTTATAGAAAAAAAATGAAATAGGTTATTGTGTTTCCTTGGAAAGGTTAGTGATGGGATAGTGAGTTATGTTGGTTCATGCCAGAGTGCATGATAGGATGTTAGAAAGACTAACAGCTTATGGTTGCTAGAGTGATGTTGATTCCTTTAAGAGGAGATTAATTTGATTGCCTTTCATGATATTCCGTAAATGAAAATGTTTCGAAGTTTTATGGTGAGATCATTTGGATCTCATGATTTATATGGTAGTTGAACCGCTCCAAAAAAAAATTGATGTGTGAAGGATCTTATTGGTACTTGCGGGTTGGTCTTAAGAACTTATCTTGTTCGAGCTAACCAAGTATTGTTGTAATCAAAGAATTGTTTTCGTGTTAACGGAAAGAGTGTATTAGGAGTATTTGAGGTTTGAAGTCACGCTCAGAATCTTACGGTTTGATATCCTCTTCTTGGGGAACTGTGTCTTCAATTGTGGACTCTCTTATGTTTTCTCGAGTTCATTGCCAATTGATCGCTCCTTTTGGTCTTGTGTTTACCGTGAATGGTAAACGCTTATCTGAAAGTGCTGAAATTACTATTAATATTCATATTGGCCTCTTCTTCGGAGAAAGGATTAATTGATTCATGTTGCAAAACCTTTAAAGATGAATTTTGGCAATGAGATAGTGGTGGTCGAATAGATGATTCCGTGAGGCTTCGTGTGTCAAGATGTTTGGGATGCATGGCGCAATAAATCAATTTATTAGGATAACCCTTGGAAAGGATTTGATTTAAATAGAATGTTTGTCTTTGGAGCTAACAAGTTTCGTTGTCGCAATTAGTAGGACCTATAGCAAGATGTGGTCCAAGATCTTGTGTTCATTTTGATAGAACATTAGAATTAGCAAGTATGGAAATCTTGATCAGTTTCTTAGAGTATCGCATTTGGAGTACTCGGTAAGATTGTGTAGAAGATTTATGAGGGTGTAGTTTAATGAGAGTAGCAAGATAGAGGAATCTAGTAGCCGTGTTAATTAATGGGATAGTAAGGTTTGGTTAAGTTATTGTCAAGTATGACTCGGCCTCGATGAGTAACCCTTTGGGAGATAGATTATCTCTAAAGATAACTTGGTCAAGAATATAATTATTTATTGATGTTAGTGATCGAGTATGTTTGAATCGTGATCAAACAGCTTAGGTAATCGTGAATGGGTATATTGTGGTCGTAGTGAATATGATTAGTGTGGGTTAGAGAAGGTCTAAGATTGGTGAAATGAATCGCCTTAGGCATTATTTAATTAGTGAGGAATGTTGATATTAATGACTGAGGGTATTGTTGAGCTATGTGAAATTTTAGTCATCAGATCTGAAGGTTACCTGTCAAGTATACTAGAAGTTCATGGAAGGAGACTTGGAGGTTAAATTTGGGGCTTTATGCGTTTTCGCTAGGACCTTGGAGACCCAATATTATGTGTAGAGGTGAATGAACGTGGTTTAATTTTGAATAGTATGTTGATCTTTGATAGAATACTTTGGGTAAAGTAAATGAGTGTGAATGTGGTGAATTTCAAGTTGATTAACCTTAAAAGATTGAGGTGAGGTGATTGTGGCTGAAATTTATATGGAGGTGTGTGGGGAATTATATGTCAAAGTAATTCCCTTGGTAGAGAAGTTGATCAGAGTATGTTATTATGGATTGGAAGAGTCTCTCTTCCTAGATGTGGATTTTGTGTTCAGTTTGAGCATAGCTTTGAGGTTGCCAAATTAAAAGAAAAGAATTAGTGTGCTATGCGATGATTTGAGAATCCTTTATTTTCGGGCCATGCTCGCTTTCTAAAAGAGTTTGTTAAAATGAGTTCCGTTGAGCGCCCCTGGTTGAAGGAGGTGCCCATTGTTAAAGTGAAGAGATCGATTGATACAAGAAACAATAGTTTTTGTACCATGTGCAAGTTGTGTGGCTTGGTACCAAGGGAATGTTGGCCCAAGGTACATTGGTTGTTTCGAAAGTTGTGGAGATTTGAGAGATAGCGACATTAGGACCGTCTAGAGTCTGGCGTAAGCATGATTGTTTTGTATGACCGGTGTCTAGGGAGTACTCGAGAAATCCAGAGTGTGAAGTTTCGTTAGAACCGCTGACCTACAAATAAGACCGTACCTTCAAGTCATGTCCGCTGAGTGACTCTTGAAAGGTTGGGACGAGTAATAAGGCGTAACACGCCGCTTCGCCAAGGTGCTTTGGTCGCAGCAGACAGAGAGAGAGACCACCGGGAATTTGAAGTCTAGCAAGCGAGCAATATCCGTAATTATTCACAACAGTATGTGCTAATATTTTTTAAGTATTAACTGTGGATATACCTTGGCGTTAAGAGTGATTAGAATTAGGTCGAATTCAATTTAAGGGGTAGAATGTAATACCCCAAAAGTATTCAAGAATATTCAAAAGAGTATTTGGGAGAGATTAATTGAATTAGGAGAATGACCAAATATAATATAGATTTAGCAAAGAATTAGACAGAGGGGTTTTCTGCAGTTTTTGGCAACTCTGGGCCTCGGGCCTTGGCCAGAGGCCCATGAGGGGCCGCCACCAATAAAAGGAGGGGAAACCCTAGTGCTACAGTACTGCCGCCCTAGTACTGTAGCGCTGCACTGTAGCATCCCCCCTACTGCTATGCCAAGAGGAGAAAGGATGGAGAGGAAGGAAGAAGGAGGAACGCCGGGAATTGGCCAATTGAGGAGAAAGCAAGGGAAAAGAGAAGGAGAGGATCCTCGTGCCGGTGCTGGTGTGGGTGTTCGTCAACGATTTGTCAAGGGTAACACCGATCTCCGATAGTTTAGAGGTTTAATTGGTTGTTTAATCAATGTCGGGTAATAGATTCAATTCTGTCCAGATTCTTGGACGTAGGTTTTCGTATCTTTAGAGGCAGAATCTGGGGATGACTTCTCTTAGAGAAAGTTGGGTGACGTCCTTAGCTTTACGTGGCCGCCAAGAACACCCAAATCCGATTAACGGTCAGCAAGTTATGAATTTTTTAGTGTCGCTGTCCTGCTAGTCTGTCAGATTTCTGACAGGTTGTAGAAACCTGGGTTTTATTAGTTAAAGACGAAATCAGAGGATCTCGATATAACAAAAACTGTAGATAATTTCCATACCTTTCTAGGAAGCTAAAGAACGCAATATTTGGATAATCGTAGCAAACGTTATGGTGGTTTTAGTGTACTGTCCAGAGAACCTGACGTGAATATTGATGTTCTGTAGATTGGCTTGGTAGGGGTAGTAAATAGCAGAATCAGAAGGGCTCCCCAACTAGGTTTATCTAGGTAATTTAATTACCTTTCCAGAAAGTCTTAAAACACCTTATTTGGACCCCGGTAGTGAAAGTTATGATTTTTAGAAGTTGACTGTCCACAGAGGGACAGGTCGATCGTTAGAAGTGGGACGCTCGGAAGGCGCTAGAGAGTTTGGTCTTTTTCGCTTGAGCTATTAATTATATCTTGGGTCCAGTATGGTTGTCTTAGCTTGGTTCATAATTATTATTCAGGTGGTGGACGGGTACCAGGGTAGCACCTTCTCACGCATCCTCGCTCTCTCGCGGTTAAGGCAAGTATTCGGTTAAAGAATAATGATGATTGTTTGCTAAGATTGATTGTGTCTTGATCGTGATTGCCATGCATGGATGTTATTGTGATGAATTACAATATATCTTGGTATATTCAAGCTATGGTTAAAGTTTCTGTGTTCATGGTTAATGCTTACACGCTACTATGTATATGTTGAATTCATATGTTTAGAAGATAATGTCATTGAACATATGCATGTAGTAAGCATGATTGAGTTTTGGTCACGTGGTGACCAAGTATGAATTGTTGAGGTCCCCGCCATGTCGATGACGGGCTAGAGGTCCCCACATTCGTGTAATGTGGGCAATGAGTAAAGAGGTCCCCATCATGCCGATGATGGGCAAAGGTCCCTATACTTGTGGAGTATATGCTCTTGGTCCCTATTGCCGAGTGTATAGGCATGGGTATACATCGACGGTTGTATACCCCGCATTACACGTAAAATGCGAAAAGAGATAAAGATTAAAAGGTGCATTGCATGGTTGCATTACATAAGCATGAAGGCTATGTTTAGCGTAATGTTTAATTGTGAATATTAATGCCGTGGATCGTGTTTCTAGATTTGGCCTTGTTGATACTTGCCGAGTCTGTGGACTCACCCTTGCTTTGTTGTGCTTTTAGGTACCATCGGCAAGAGCGCATGCATGGGAGGGAGTAGCTTTTATCGGATTGCACACACTACCCTTCATCCTAATAAAATCATATCATGTAGTTCATACTATATGAATGAGTAAACTGTTGATTTGTTGATGAACTGTAATAAGTAAACCAAGATGGGAAGGAAGGATACCTTCTCCATGATTTATTATCGCTTGAATCTAGTTTATGATGAACTGTAATAGATAGAAATTAATCGTGAAGGAAGGATACCTTCTCCATATATTGATGTTTTATTTATGCCTTCCTATGATATTTCATTGGTACCTCCCAGATAATTAATAATACAAGGGAGGTTCTGGTTCTTTTAGTAGCATTCCAGGCCGTTGATTGGCTGGGGTGTTACAAGATTATAACGATGTAGATTAAAATAAAAAATCCATGTCAAGTACACCACTAAATAATAAACCATCTTAAAAATGCAAGAAACAACTCAAATTCGAATAAGAAATAAAATAAAATTAGCAATTTTTTTAATACTAATTCCTAGATAAACATAATTCAAAATAAAAAATTAAACACAATTAGTAATTGATTAGTATACTAATTCCAACAAAAAATAATTGGAATTCAAAATAAAAATAAAATAAAATAAGCAAATTGATTTCGATATTTAATTCAAAAGGAAAATTACTAATAATTATAATTCTGAATAATTGTTTTAAAACAAATTAGCAATAGTATTAATATGCTAATTCCAACAAAAAATAATTGAAATTCCTAATGAAAATAATAAAAAACACTTGCAATTTGATTTCCATACAAATTCCAAAGTAAAATCTATAAATAACTAAAATTCACATCAAAAAATTAAAATAAAATTATGAATTTGATAAATAAATATAATGCGTAATAAAAATTAAACAAAAATAGCAATTGGATTAGTATACAATTTCCAAAAAAAACTGGATTTTGGAATAATTGTTTTAGCAATTCCATTTCGATACAAATTCCAAAGTAAAATCAATAAATGATTGAAATATGGATTAAAAATAAAAATAGCAAATTTATTTCTATATGAATTACTAAGTAAAATCCCTAATAACTTTAATTCGGAATAATGTTTCTAAAACATTAGCAATTGGATTAATATATGAATTCCAACAAAAAAAAATTGAAATTGTGGTGAAAAATAAATTAAAAATTTGCAATTTGATTTCCATTTGAATTCCAAAGTAGAATACTTAAATAACTAAAATCCAGAACAAAAAATAAAATAAAATATTCAATTTGATTTCCATAGAAATTCCTAAGTAAAATCCTAAATAAATATAACTCAAAATAAAAATTAAACCAAAATTAGAAATTGTATTATTATATGAATATCAAGAAACAAATAATTGCATTTGGGAATAAAAAATTAGCAATTTGATTTTGATAAAAATTCCAAGGTAAAATCCATAAATAATATTAATTCAACATAAAAATTAAATAAAACTAACAATTGGATTAGTATATGAATTCCAACAAAAAATAATTAAAATTAAGGACAAAAATTAAATAAAATTTACAATTTTATTTCGACATAAATTGCAAAGTAAAATCCCTAAATGACTAAAATTTTGAATAAATTAAAAATAAGTTATAATGAGGATATCACGAATGGTGTCGGCGGAGACCACGAAAGAGTGCAATGGTTTTGATCTGTCCTACAAGGAGATGTTGATCCACAAGGAAGCGAAGAGCCGAGGCGGTATCGGCGAAGATGAGAACAATTCCATGTTGCTCACCTTAGCCATTCCACGAGGACAATGTCGTGCTGCTCGTTGGAGCCGTTGAAGAGAAGGTCCGAAGTCAATTAATAAGCCAAGTGATGTGATGACAAGAGGTGAGTGTCAGTCTTGTTGAAGAAGTTAGTGGCAAAAAAGCTCAATGATGGGGAAGCTATAACTGAGAGGATTTGAAGCTTCACATTGAAGACAAACTATCGACGATATGGGGCCATCGCGTACCTTGGAGCGTGCCATCGTTGGTGAGTGACACGACGTCACTAGCAATGGCGAGATGATTCTCCGTATCGTTAAGCAATGACTAAAGCAGACATACCCGCATCAGTGAAAATGGGAGGTCGTCACGGTTAGTGAGGAAGCCACATCGTTGAGTTGGACAACGCCGAAGAAGAGGAGTGACCGACACGATAGAAGAAGATATCGATCACGTATAACATCGTGCATGTGTATATACATACATGCATTCGTACGAATAGAAACATGGGTGTACAAAACAAATGAGCAAATAGTTCGGAGTAGAGATGGCACAACGATAAGGAATAGGCTCAGGTCCACCAGAGAGAGCGCGATGGGTGTCCCCGGTAGGGATTAGCGACATGTGCACGTGTATACGTGTTGATGTCACAACGGTCAGCATTAAGCCATAATTAGAGAGAAATAGAAGATGACTATGTGGTAGAGTATTGCTGGATGGGGTAGCAGCCGAGAGGTATCGATCAAGAATTGAGCTTGTTGTTGGAGGTTGAAGCAGAAAAGCTATGGCAGGGAGAAGAGATGGAAGACACAAGGTTTGGTGGGGCAACCGACGTGGGGAAGATAAGTTCAAGGTATGTCGTCCATGGTGCATCGGTGTATACGTGGGCAATGTACTATAGTACCATGTAAACTAATAAGATAATTTACTGCACACATAATCAACGTATTGCTTGAGATTAACAGAGGTACATGTGCATGCAACATTTTGGAAAATGGTAACCAATAGAGAAAAAAATAGGGGCATGCAGCTACATGATCAATACATGACTGAGAGTTGTTAATTTATTATGCTCAAGATTTTCTTCCATCAAAGCTCATACTTCAATTATGTTCCTCAAGGTGTATTTTCATTCAAGCTTCTTAAAAATCTAAATAGCTACAAGATACATAAATATATTTTCAAACATGTAAGTTATATCATTTGACACTATAAACTTTTTAAAAAATCTAGCCGTGCAAATGCGCGGGCCACATTTCTAGTTTTCTTATTAAAATAGAGTCAAAAGAAGCGACCACATTCACATTTAAGGGCTAGAAATTCCCACATTAATCGGTGGAAAATGAGAAAGATCTACACTGTCGATCATGGCCGACCCAGATTATAACGGTCTAAATTAAAAGAAATAGTCCATGTCAAGTACAATAAAACTGAAATTTGGAATAAAAAAACAAATTCAACAATTTGATTTCCATATGAATTCCTAGGTAAAAGAGTCCATGTCAAGTACAATAAAACTGAAATTCGAAATAAAAATAAAATAAAATAACCAATTTGATTTCCTACTAATTTCTATAAAATGCCTAAATAATTATATTTAGGAAAAAATAAACAAAAACTAGAAATTAGATTTGTATACAAAATCCAACAAAAATTGAAATTTGGAATAAAAACAAAATAAAATTAGCAATTTGATTTCGATATCAATTCCAATAATTATAATTCAAACAAAAAGTAAATGATAATGGATAATTAGATTTGTATACTAAATCCAACAAAAATAAAAAAATTCAGAATAAAAACAAATAAAATTAGCAAATTGATTTCAATACAAATTCCAAAGTAAAACCCCATAATAATTGTAATTAAAAAAATAAAAATTAGCAATTGATTTGGATACTAATTTCCCCAAAAAACTAAAATTCGAATAAAAAATAAAATAGAATTTGCAATTTGATTTCTATTCTATTCCAAAATAAAATCCCAAGATAGCTAAAATGCATAATAAATTAAACAAATTTAGCAATTTGATTTTTACATGAACTCTACTAAAAATAACTCAAATATTGAATATAAATAAAAGTTATAACGGGAATGACATGAATGGTGTTGGAGGAGACACAAAAGTAGCTATCACATTCGCTATATAGGTCTTGTGTTTCTAATGATGCTTCCTATGGACATGAAAATAAAAAATAACTGAAATTTTGATTAAAAAATATAAGTAATAACGAGGATAGCATGAATGATGTCAGAGTAGACTAGGAAGGAATGCAATGGCATCGATATGTCCTACAAGAAAACATTAACCCACGGGGAAGCGAAGAGTCGAAGCGACGATGATGGAGATCAGCACAATGTCGTGCTGCTCGCTGAAGCCATTGAAGAGAAAGTCTAGTGTTGAAGTAGCCACCATGACAACAAGTGGTGAGCATCGGCGTTGTTGAAGAAGTTAATGGCCAAAGAAGCTAGATGATGGAGAAGCCCTAGCAGAGAGGAGATGAAGCTTTGCAGTGAAAACGAGCTATGGATGATATGTGGCCATCAGGTAGCTAGGAGCGTGCCATCACTGGTGAGGGGCATGTTGTCACCGGCGATGACGAAAATATTCTTCATATTATTAGATAGCAACTAAAGCAGACATATCAACATTAGTGAAGATGGGAGGTTGCCCCAGTTAGTGAGGAAACCATAATGTTGAGTTGGCCAACGTCGAAGAAGAGTGACTGACACGAGGGAAGAGGATGTCGAGCATGTATAATATCATGCATGCGTATGTACATGCATGCATCTGTGCTAATAGAAGCGTGGGCGTATGGAAGCAGAGGAGCAAAAAGCTTGGAGTAGAGATGCCGCAGCCGTAGGGAATATGCTCGGGGTCACTGGACAGAGCGTGACACGTGTCCCTAATTGAGATCAGCGATGGTTGCATGTATATGCACGTTGATGTCACAATGGTTAGCATTAAGCAATTATTGAGGAGAAGTAGAAGATAACTATGTAGTAAAGTATTACATTGGAAGGGGTAGCTGCTGAGAGGCATCGATCAAGAGTTGGACTTATTGTTGGTGGTCGAAACAAAAAAGTTATGACGACGAGAAGAGATAGAAGCTACACTGTTTGGTGGGACAGCTGGTGTGTGAGGGAAGATAAGTTCAAGGTAGGTTGCCCATGGTGCACCAGTATATTCATGAGCAAGGTACTCTAATACATTATGCGATGTAAACTAATAAGATAATTTGCCGTACACATAATCAGCGTATTACTTGAGGTTAAATACATGTACATGAGTATGCATACAATTTGGAAGAAAAATCACTTTAGCAAATCGTCATGAAACAAGTGTACACATGCTTGGTGCAGCATAATTACATAAATCCAACAATGACATGACAAATGGACCATGCGGAATCGACACCAGGGAACAAATAGTGGTGCTATCATCTGAAGCCATCAACAATACATCTCTGTTAGCCAAGGTTTTGGTAAGTCTAAACTCATTTCCATGTTCTGTTGAGTTATGCCTAATATTCATACTAAGAGAGAAATATCGAAACACATGCATGAAAAGAAATAATCTGCACATTTTAAATGTGCAACTAACACTTGTATGAAGCAAAAACCTACCGTTGACTTTGGCATATCAGGCATGAAACAAATGTTAACATGTTTGGTGTAGAAGTAGAATCAGTACGACAGAGTCAAACACGAAGCTGAATAATGCTAAATGATGTCACCGTTAGATCGTCATCAGCGGTGTGATTAGCCAGTCTTCAATGTGCATCCGCCGCATGTGCTTCGCGGGAGGCATGGAAGGAAGATGGCGTATGTCCACGTGGGCGGGCGCTCAAAACGATAAGGATGGTGCTCGATATGATGTTATGATAACGAATTTAGCGGATATGCATAATTATGTCATGTACGGTGCGAGGTGCCTCCCTTTGGTTGGTATTGTAAAGGCAATTATGCACGGTACCACAAAATAATTTGTTAACTAAAGCAACATTGTGTTACTCTCCATAGCAAATGATAGAGTACTGTACTCTGTAATAATCACCAGGTATATGGAGGAGAAGGGCCAGAAGAATGAGATGCACATGGCATTCAAGATGGGTACAAGGGAGCTTCGCTTCGATGTACTTTGCATGGAGAATAGACGTTGTAGGACGAATAATGGGAGCATCATCAACGTGTGCATGCTTGGTCGTGCTCGTTGCATATGCACTTGCAACAAGTCATTTCTTCTGCATATGCTATGTTCACATGTGATGACTGCATATTTGACATTGGCACAACATCACGACTGACGAGGATCTAATAATACTCATTTAATTATTTATCTGTAATTTATATTATGGATAATAATACCGTCATATGGTTCTTAAGTATACCCCTTAATATTCATAAGGAAGAAGCTGAGGGTCGTAATTTCTTCTACAACCACCCTATAGTCGTAAGTCCTTCTATGAGTACCCATAGTTGTAAGTCTTATACGGTTATCCCATGATCGTAAGTTCTCCTACGACCAGCATGTGGTTGTAAGCTTTACTATGATCACCACCTGGTCGTAAGCTCTTCTACGACCTGTCTCTAGTCGATGGGGCTTACAGACATGTGGGCCTAGTCGATTAGGGAATCTTCTACACCATAACTTAGGATATGGGCAGTCAATTACGCTATTATTCTCTGGAATAATGGCACAATTTAACTCTCTGTCCTGATGATAACTGCCTAGTGACGTGGGAACGTTACTACTCCCACAATAATCTCTAGTAATGGCTCCATCATCTGAAGCATTAAGGCATGCTTTGAACTGGAGAAATGGCAGCACACTTCGAGGACTGTATAAAAGGCGGGATCATCAGGAGAAGAGGGGACGGAACAAGGCGATCAGGAATATAAGACATCACACTCGAGTCTTTCTCTTGATTTGTAAACCAGCATACTAAATACATTCACACAGGAGTAGGGTTGTTATTCTCTCTAGAGAAGGCCCGAACCTGTATAAAAATCCCCGTGTTTTTCTCTCTGCGTGATTTGAGTCTTGGAGACCCCTCAAATCAAATAATATTTACGTAAGTTCGGTTCTAAAACACCGACAGTTGGCGCCGACCGTGGGGATCTTCTAGTCATTAGGTTTCCTTTGTTTTTCTCAACTCTAATGCTTCCATAGCAGGAAAGTGGAACGAGGAGAACTGATTCAACTTGGCCGATTATGCAGATATCGATATGGATGCCAGTTTTGACTATGAGCTGAGTATTGTATCATCTGATGGTGATGTCGCCTCCAGAGATAATTCTCCAGGAGACCATACCATCAATGGAGTTGAGGAGGGATCCTGATCCCCCACAACGATACGCCCGAATGAGAAACCAGCTACCTCAGAGGGCAAGGGTCAATCTGACCACCATCAGGGCTGTTCCAGGACAGGCTCACAACATGACGAGGGTCCCCCCCCAAATGTTCAATTCCGTCTAAGACAGTCTGACTTGGCATGACAAGTCCTGGAGGCAATCATTCCAGAGCTTCATCAGCACCTGGTGGTCGTCTCTCTCAGGTTAGCCCCACAAAAGAATGGGATCGAACACGCTTTTGTTGCGAGTTCAACCATCCCATCGTAGGGCTCACCTGCGGATGGAGACGGTTATAACTCAGAATTTCCCTTCCTGGAGGGGTTTGCTCCAAGTCGCCAGATGGTGTCTTTCGATTACTCCTCAAGCGAGGAAGCCTCAAGCGCAGGTGGAGATCATCAACGGGAGGTATTCGTCCTTCCCTCAGGTGACGATCACTCTCCTAGAGACAGGACTGAGGATGCTTTCCAACGATCACACGCTGCGACCCCTCATGGCAATGACAAGGATACCTCCGGCGATGGGCAGAGTCAACACTCTGATGAGCGTGAAGGAGATTCTTGAAATGCTTGTACTCCATTGTGGTTAACTTGAGGCCTAGGTATGAACGTTCCTAAGACAAGCCGATAGAGAAGAATCATGCCTCAGAGAAACCTGCCTGGACATGTTCACTATCAGTCGGAGGAAGATCAAGAACTCCAGCGTATCAATGATCTTCTCGAGAACCCATCTAGGGAACTTACTCGAACGCCCAGCTACGACCTCTTCGCTGAAGAGATAGCACAAAGGCTTAGAAACACGACGGCCAAACTCAAGCACCCTTGCCGGCATCGACCTAGAAGTCGAGATGGTACGACTTCATCAGCTTCCAGTCATTCGAACAACTCACCACGTGGAGATCGCCATGACAACATATCACGACGTTCTCCTGATCTTCACCCCAGTCGAAGAAGAGTTCCTCGAACGTCTGACGATCAACAAGCTCCCAAGAGAGGTGATCGTTCACCACTCCAACCCAAAGGTCTGCAACAGCAAACGAAATACAAGGAGTATTACCTTCGTAGAGCCGAAATTTATCATAAGTTGGGTTCACCCACTACCAGGTATCATTGCGTACAATCACCTGATGACATCAATCCTTCTTTCCTACAAAGAAGGCGCTACGATGTGATTACCGAATGTAGGGCATTCTCGTCTGATCTTCCAGCAGTTCGCTGGCCACCGCGGTTCTGACCAGTGAACAAGGAGAAATTTGATGGATCTCAGAATCCCATCAAGTTCCTCCAAATATACACGACCGCTATTCGAGCAGCAGGAGGAGGAGAGCGTGCCATGGCAAATTACCTTCTGACTGTGCTCGAAGGGTCTGCTCGATCGTGGTTATTAAACCAACCACTTGAGTTGATCTACTCGTGGAAACACCTCTGTGACTTTTTACTGGCTAACTTCCAGGGTACCTACAATCGCCCTGGAAAGGAGGATGACCTGCACAGGATAAGACAAAACGACCACGAAACCTTACGCCAATTCATTAGACACTTCAGTCAGGTTTGAAATTCAATTCTTGAGGTTTCTGACTCATCTGTTATCAGAGCCTTTAAGCAGGTAGTCCGCAACAGAAGAATTACAGAGGACATCGCTTTAAATCCTCCAACTACTGTCGCTGAACCCTTCGAGATGACCGATCGATACGCGACTGCTGTAGAAGTAGTCGAGTGGAATAAAACCATCGATCGAGACGACTAGAATCTCCAAGAAGCAGGTGAAAGTAGCAAGAAGGACAAAAGGCTAAGAAATACAAGAACAAAGCGAATGGCCAAAAATCTCAAGCCAACAATTCTAAGGAGGTCTTGGCCGTAAGCGACAAGGAGCCACGAAGTTCCAAACAATATCCCGATCGAGGCAAGGTAAGCGCCCCAAGCGGAAGAATGACAAGCCTAGGTGATGTCCTTTCCATAAAAAGGAAGGATATGACCTTCGCAACTGCCGGGTTTTCTAACAAAAACTTGAGGACTACTACAACGGCAAAGGACCACTTTCTACTCTCGAGGAGGTAGGACAAGCGAGTGGTCGCACGCAATCGGACGACAACGAGGAGATGTCATTCCAAGATCCCGAGCAGACCATCGAGCATAGGGGATCATCGGCATACGAGTCAAAACGACAGCTTAAGGCTGTCGAACGCGAGGTAAACTCCATTGACCCTCCTCTTGTCAATAAGTTGCCGAAGTGGTCGGAAGTCACCATCTCCTTCGAGAAGAGTGACTGCCCGATCTCTTCCACTCGACCATGTCATTTTCCAATCATGGTCGAACCCACTATCAACAACTGTCGAGTAAATCGAGTATTAGTTGATGGTGGCAGCTCATTAAATATCCTGTTTACGAATACCCTAGACGAGATGCAAGTACCCAGGACGAAGGTAAGACCGGTATGATACTATTTTCATGGTATTGTACCAGGGTCTTTGGCCAAACCTATTGGCCAAGTTTCTCTTCCTTTAACATTTGGTTCTCCAAGTAATTTCAGGACAGAGAAGATCTCCTTTGATATGGTCGATTTTGATACGGCATATAACGCCATACTCGGATGACCAACTTTGGCAAAATTCTTAATCGCTACTCATTATGGATATCATTGTCTTAAGATGCCAGGTCCCAAAGGAGTGATCACAATTCATTGTGATAAAAATATGGTGTATACATGTGACCGTCGATCCCTCAAGATGGTTGATCAGATACCACCTCGGGAAGAAAACAAAGGGCAGTCTTTGACCAAGCAGTCAAAGCCTAAAGCTTCACCTAAGACGAATGTCCAGGTCAGAGGAGCCCTTGAAGACTGTTCGCATCGGGGATACTTCCGACCCCAAATAGGAAGACGCCCTCATTACTTTCCTCCGGGCAAACGCAGATGTCTTCGTGTGGCAAGCATCTGACATGCCCGAAGTCCCCAAGGTAGTGATCGAGCACAGGCTAGCTCTATGGCCTGACAAATTACCCATAAAGCAAAAATTACAGAGATTTGCCCTTGATCGATGAGATGCTATAAGGTCAGAATTGGACAAGTTACTTAAAGCTGGCTTTATAAGAGAAGACGACCACCCAGAGTGGTTGGCCAGCCCTGTAATGGTTAGGAAGTCTAATGGCAAGTGGCGAATATGTGTAGACTTCACTGATCTTAATAAAGCTTGTCCAAAATATGATTTCCCTTTACCTCGTATCGATCAGTTGGTTGATTTTACTACTAGTTGCGAAACATTAAGTTTTCTAAATACATATTCTGCCTACCATCAGATTAATATGTGTCTAGAAGATGAAGAGAAGACCGTATTTATTACTCTATTTGGAATATTTTGTTATGTCAAAATACCATTTGGTCTAAAAAATATTGACGCTTCTTTTCAACGCTTGATACAATCGACTTTTTCACCTTAGCTAGGCCAAAATTTGGAGGCCTATGTTGATGATCTAGTCGTAAAAAGTATCGAGCGGTTTAATCATGTTTCCGACTTGCAAGAAACATTCAACAACCTCAAAAAACACCGTCTGAAACTCAATCCCGAGAAGTGTGTGTTTGAAGTCTCTTTAGGAAGATTGCTTGGATTCCTTGTCTCTGTACGAGGAATCAAAGCAAATCCCAAAAAGATAAAGGCCATCGTGCAAATGCGCCCTCCAACCACGAAGAAAGAAGTCCAGAAACTCACAAGGTGCATGGCGGCTTTAAGTCGTTTCATCGCATGACTGGGAGAAAAAAGGATTACCTTTCTTCAAACTTCTAAGGAAGCACGAGGGTTTTGAGTGGTCAAAAGAGACAAACACTGCCTTTGAGGACATCAAGAGGTATCTTACGAGTGCTCCTGTTTTGGTTTCTCCGAAATCAGAAGAGAAGCTCTTAATTTATCTAGCTACCATGCCACAGGCAGTGAGCGTAGTACTGGTCGTAGAGCATGAAAACGTCCAACGACCAGCTTACTACGTAAGTGAAGTTTTGCACAGACCTAGGGAGCATTACCCTCAGGTCCAAAAACTTCTGTATGCCCTCCTCATATCTTTGAGGAAACTGCGGCAATGTTTTTAGGCACACAAGATAATTGTGCCGTCTGAGTTTCTCTTAGGAGTGGTCCTCCAAAACAGGGAAGCAGCGGGACGCATGGCAAAATGGTCAGTAGAACTTGAGGAGTTTGACCTCCATTTCGTGTCCCGAACGTCCATTAAATCCCAAATCTTAACAGACTTTGTCGTCGAATGGACAAATCCTGAACCTATTCAGGATTCCTAGTACGATACCCATGACCAGTGGACGATGTACTTTGATGGGTCACTTACTTTAAGTGGCTCGGGGATTGGGGTGGTCCTGGAATCTCCTACCGGAGAGACCTTAAAGTATGCAATTCAATTAAACTTTCAGGCCATTAACAACGTGGTAGAATACGAAGATTTGCTGGCTGGCATACAAGCTGTGAAAGCGCTTGTGATTCGACGACTACTCATGAGAGGAGACTCTCAACTAGTCGTGAATCAGGTCGAAAAAGAGTACCAGTGCTCTAATCAGACCATGTCTCGGTACTTATCAGAAGTCCGAAAGTTTGAAAATCAATTTTTTGGTTTTAAGGTACAATTTATCCCTTGAAAGGATAATTTCCTCGCAGACCAGCTTGCTCGTATGGCTTCTTCCCGATCGCAAGTACCAAAAGGATTTTTCTTGGAGCAGCTCCAAAAGCCTTCTCTGGTTGAAATACCAGAGACAACTCCTATTGAGACAGCCTCTCTAGAATACGAGGATACCTAGATGAATCTCATTTACGAGTATCTTCAGATGGGTTCCATACCCGATAATGATGTCAAGGCAGATCGCTTATCCCAAAAGGCCAAAAATGTATACTTTGGTCAAAGGAGTCCTCTATAAACAAGGCACTCAAGGGGTACTCATGCGATGCATATCGCAGAGCGAAAGACTAAACCTCCTTCACGACAAACACGTGGGCATCTGTGGAACTCATGCTTCCTACAGATCGTTGGTGTCACGCCTCGGGTAGCAACCCCCGGGACCCACTGTGCATTCTAGACCAGTCCCACGATTAGTAGCTAGTCCGCACAGTTTCAACAACGATGTGATCACAGCCATACAACAAACTATAGATGAAGTAGATAAATTAACATTAACAACAGCAAAAGACCTTATGGTCAAGCTTTTTATAGAGGTTTGCCGCACAGAGCTACAACACAAGAGCTCACAGCGAAAACAAAAGAACACGTGGAGGCCATTCGACATGCCCACAGGCAATCGAGTGGAAGACGTCCTAGCACGCAAGGTCTTCGAAGACCTCCTCTTCGAAGAGGTCGGAGCTCCCAGGGACGTCTTTTTCAGCTGCTGATTAACTAGAGGGCACAAAGCCATGAGTACTTTGAATGTACTCAATAAGCCGTAGGGAAATGCATGCAAATAGTATTCATGCAAGGCTTGATAAGGAGGTCTTTATGGTTACTTTACAGAAAGCAACGTTGACAAGAAATACGGTAAGTAGATTGCAAAGCACAAGTTGAAAGATTAATACATAAGTAAACAAGTTCCTTTGAAAACAACACATGACCACCCTGGTCACTGCCCAGACCTCTCGTGACCAACCTGGTCACGACCTAGACCACTCGGAGCCAACCAAGACCAGTAATTTTGAGAAAGTCTACCCCTTGCGTGAAATCACCAGGCATGTCCATAACCGGGGACACAGCTATTCGAATAGATTTACACTCTACAGAGGTTGTACAGCTTTACCCACAAGACACGACCTCTCTAGTTTGACTGGCACTCGTCAATGCCCCTGCTCACGACCTTAGGTAAGCAGGCTAGAGCACGTGACAAGGCCTTTACAAGGTTCTACTTTGACTCGGTTCCGCTCGCTAAGGTTTCACCTTCCTGGCCCCCTCTTGCGCCAAGTGTGCGTGTCCATCCCATGTCTTACACACTTCCACCACAACAGAACCAAATCAAAGCATTGCCAATTAGTTGGCAAGGTCCACCCCATAATGGACTTGTGGTTGCATGGTAAGGCCCAGATCAATGGCTTACAAGGTTAAGTCCTTAGGGGATGCTCAGGCGAGATCTCTCATCCCAGTGTGCTTTCTGCACCCCCTTTACTGCACGATCACTCGCCCGAGTGAAAACATTTCGGGTTCGACCCGGCCAATGACCACCCTAGCCATGGCACAACAAGTTTTTATTAGCGGCCACACAGGCCAGGGCAACGCATGCCAGGGCAACACATGCCAAGACAACACATGCCGCAATTCCATAACCTCTTAGTCAAGTTTAATCATCATGAAATAGGTTATCGAGGGACAACGCATAACTAAGCAGGTCTAAGCAATAAACACACCCATGTTGGTTATCACAATAAGAATGTCCAACTAAGATTACCCACCTATGGTGTCCAACTAGCAATGAAAGATGGTCGAATTCTCTCTAATTCTTAGAACATTGACCAATTACGCAAATTTTATGTGTAACCGACCAACCTTACAGTAAAGTATCAGGTTCTTTCTATCTTTATTGCCTTACTTTGAGTAGTGCTTTGACAATTTTTTTGACCATTCCCTAGTCGCAGGTCTGTCTACGATTAGTGCCTAGTCATAAGTTTTTCTACGACAATACCCTGGTTGTCAGTCCTTCTACGACCAGTACCCAGTCTTTCTTTACACTGGTCAAAAGGATGGCAACATCACCTAGTCGAAGCCTTTTGTAACATCCTCAATTTAAATAAAAAGTATTTATATGCATTTCATAAGCATACATGGCATTTAAGGTCACTTGCACAATTGGTTGCATTTGAAAATTTTAAATTAAGACAAACTTAAAACTTAAAAAGAAACTCCCTAAGAAAAACATATGTTCCTTATTTAAACCTATTCGGTTAAGGAAATTAAATTAAGTATTTAAACCTTGAGCAGTGAGTTTTAAAAATTTATATGGGATCTATATCATCCCAGTAGCTTCTCTAAATTTTTTTTTGTATTTTTATGAATTTAATTGATACTTTTAAACCTCTGGTCAAACTTTTAAAGTTTGATTTTGGTTCTAGTCAACCAAATAGACCCAGCCCAAGCCAACGAGCACTGTAGCGACTCAAACCCTAGCGACTTGGTTAGGTCTAGCCATGTGTCGATAGGACCGACTCGAGTCACGTTCATAGGGCTCAGCCCAACCTCCAAGTTGTGCACGAAACGTTCAATTTAGAACGGACGGACTAGATCAATTGGGCCATTCGGACCGTTCAAATGACCCAACAATCTGGACCGACCATTCTCAATCGGACAACGCCGCTTTCATTCTTTTGAAACTTAAGTGCGCCTCGCCCTTGAACTGTTAGATCTTAATCGGACCGTCGCATCGAGTGGGATGTTCGGACTATCTGAATGGCCCTTTTATCTTGAATCCCATATGTCAGCCTCTCTTCTTCGTCTTCTACGCACCATTGCGCCAGCTTCGAGCGCATCACACATGAGGTGGCTTCGTGCCCGTGTTTTTCGGTGCATGCAGCGCCACTTGGCTTCACCATTGCTGACATTGCTTAACCTGGTGCTGCCACGAATCCATTTTGTGTTAGAAGCAGCCAAGGAAGACCATCAAAACCACCGTGCCATTCTTTCGACCTAATCAGGGCGACCATTGTTCTTCTTCCTCACCAAAGCGTATCCTCTCATTCCTATGCCATTCCTTTTTCTTTTACCATGCCTTATCCATGGTGCTAATCTAAGTTTTTGATTTTGGCCGTAGCTTCTGGACGACGAGGTTGTCTTTTGTCGGTCCAGAGTGCGCCCTGAACGCCATTCCCATGTCATCTTCGTGCTCGGTGAGATATCTCCAATCTTTTGCCTGTCATATCATGTTCTAGGGTATGTTTAGTAAAACCCCTCAATCTATTTTCCTTTTAATTCATAGCATTATCAGGAATTTGGATTTCTATATTTCTAGTCAACTTCGGTTCCTTCGTCCTCATTTCTAAACTGGTAAGCCATTGCTCAATCCTTTCTTTTGAGAGCACCTAGGAGCTCTACTTAAGCCTTTCCAACCATTCATTCATATTGTTTTCGTCTAGGTTATCTGGTCCGCGTGAAGCTATCATCACCATCTTTTCGGTCACTGTCGCTGGAGCTATTCTTTGGACCTCTGGCCATTTTCTTAGCTTAGGTAGTTTCCTTGTGATCCATAGGCGCCTGAGCATGCTTCAACTCGTTTAAATTGTTGTTGGGTTGACATAGCCGCTTGAGTTGTATTAGCGCCGCCGCATTTTGTTGCCGCGCCGCTGCTCTGGCCAAGCTCCGGCCATATTCCGACCACCACTAGGTCTGCAACACTATTGTGAACCCATTTCGGTCTTTTGCTCGCGCCGCCTTGGATGCATGCATGCGGGAGGCAGAGAGGTGATGGATGGGATGGGGAAAAGATGAGGGGACATATGATGCTTTCGGCGGAACGTGCCCGTGCCCTAGTCGTAGGGCGGTGTGTTGAAATCCGACCTAGGGGACAACGGAAGCGCCACGTGGCGCGCGTAGAGCTGTTCGGGCCAGGGGGCACGACAACGGGGCGACTGGCGCGGGATACGCGGTGTAGGGCCGTTTGGGCCAGGGTTCCAAAAATCAGTACGTCAAACACGAAGCTAATCAATGCCGAGTGACGTCACTGTCATATCATCATCAGCAGTACATCATCGTGAAGCTCAGCATGGCATGCGTGCAATACAAGGAAAGAAGATGGCGTATGTCCACATGGGCGAGCACTCAAAACCAGGGAGAAGAGAAAAGACCAGTCCATGCACACAAAGAGATCCTCTCCACTGGTGCTCTCAATGTAGAGATGCTATGGTGAACGAGAATTAGGAGCGATCTCCACCGTCCGATCGAAAAGCGAATGACGATATCAATCGCTACAATGTTTGCGACAATAGAATAGTTATGGTAATTCCTCAGCTGTTGCTACAGTACTACAACAGAGTACTATTCACGTAACGCAAAACGTTGTCCACACAATATTCTCTCCATTTACTGCGGAGGGATCCGGATCTGTTCACGCACGTGCAGAATGGAGAAAGCCAACCGAGGCCTCCACTATTAATAGCCCCCTATTCGAACTCAAGAAAGGCACTACACTGATTTTGTCATGACGATGCTCATGTGGGTTACACCTGAGCTGTCTTGTCCAATAGTTCTCTTCACATACTACAACTAGACCTGTTCACAGGTGACCTGGCCTGAGCTCAGTCTGTTTCGGGCTAGGCTTGGGACTCGATTTTCGGTCCGAAAGCTCGATAAATGTAATAAAAAAAATGAAAATCTATTTTTTAAATCTGGAAATGAATTAAATATTACTTTTTTATTTTGAATTTTTTTAAATAATAGATTTAAATAGGAAAATCAATTTTCAGACCAGACCAGGCTTGAACCTATCCGTTTGAGATTGAGCTTTTAAAGCCCGGCCGAACCGGGCCCGGTATTTGAACAGTCTAACTACAACCCGATCTTAAAGCGCGGAGTGCGCAACTTCATGGCTACTATTAAACAAGCTAGTGTACATGGTACCTTTTCTTGCATTTAGACTATTGTTATGTTGCAGGTCTTGTAGTACCAGACGTTCCTTTGGAGGAGACAGCGTCGTTGAGGAATGAGGCCATTGTGTACAACATAGAGCTGGTTGGCCCTCACTCTCACCTTGTCGTGTAATGTGGGTGTGAAATTTGCTTGTATTTGTGTAGTTATGCCTTTGGTAAACTATAGGGCCTAGATAGATTGTCACTCGAGATTAGACCGGCGGGTCTTCAGCCTGGGCTATGCTCGGTCCAGGCCCAATGGATAGAAGTTATCTTGAGTTCGTCGTTTAGCAATTTATAATTTTCACGATTGCCTGCAGGTTCTACTTACAACACCAACCACACCAACAGAGAGGATGGAAGAAATCACAAATGCTTCAGTGCCAATGGATAATGCCCTAACCGGTGGTTGTTGTAAGTTTAGCATTGTGACCGGGGCTAACATTTCCTTGTATCCTAAACGTATTATGCAGGTAAGCGTCAAGGAGTTACAGGTCCCCGCTCAAGCGTGAACCCGCGTGTCAAGGATCTTCTTCAGGAGATTAAGCAGGTTTGTAGAAAAGAAAATTTATCCCTTTTTATCAGGTAATAGTAACAATTAATGTCCTACCTCGTCAAAAAAAAAACAATTAATGTCCTATATATATATATGCTTATACGGTACTATTGTGATACAACTGTTAATTTACTGTTGTTATATCTAGATTTTAGAGAAAGTTTGTTGTGCGTAGTCCTGCAATATTTAGTCAGTATTCGTTATGGATACTAGAGTTTGTGTGGTATCCCTTCAGGATATGTAGAATCTATGCCGGATACGAATAGTTGTTTGCTCTCAATAAAAAGGCACTCTTGTAATCAGATTTTGTGAATAGGAGTAATAGAGCAAGATAAAAGTAGAAAAACTGCTGTTGTTCCAGCAGCACAATTTTTTTTTTGTGTTCTTGTGTTCGCGTTCTAGGATTCCATTGTGTTCGCGTGTGTTTGTCTTCGGTTTGGACAAACAATTGGTATCAGAGCGTACGTTCTTGATCCGTGTATGCCCAAGATCATGCCACACTCTCTGGGAAGTGGTGTCACCGGCGACGAGGCGACGTCGGGTTTGATGGTGAAGGAGAGTTCCGTCGTCTTATTGCATTATCCGCTGCTCACGAAGAGCAATTATGTAGTATGGACAATCAAAATAAAGGCGTACATGCTCGCTCAAGGAGTGTGGGACGCGGAAGAGATGTGTTCGCCGTCCTAAATCGAGACCACGGAGTTGAGTCTAAGACGTTGAGGAGATGTGTTCGCCGTCCCGAGTCAAGTCCGTGGAGTTGAGTCTGGGACATTGAGGAGATGTGTTCGCCGTCTTGTATTGAGTAACAGTTGGACAAGTCGTAGTTGAGACCGACTGCCTCAATAAGTAAGTGGACAAAGATTAGAGAGTGATTTGTTATAATCTTTGTGCATATGGTATATGTAGATTTTATGGAGAGTTTGTTTTGCGTAGTCCTACAGTATTTAGTCAGTATTCATTATGGATACTAGAGTTTGTATGGTATCCCTTCAGGATATGTATAATCTTTGCCGTATACGAATAATCGTTAACTCTCAATAAAAGGGCACCACCCCTGTAATCAGATTTTGTGTATAGGAGTAATAGAGCAAGAGAAAAACAGAAAAGCTGCTGTTGTTCCGGCGGTACAAAATTTATTTTGGTGTTCTTGCGTTCATGTTCTAAGATTTCACTGTGTTCACGTGTGCTCGTCTTCGGTTTGCACCAACAATTTACGTCTCTCTGATTATTTTGAGTTCAGGAGTATTGTCAATCACAGAGCTTCTGTTATTGTCTGCAGGTCACTGACAAAGCTGTGGCTGTTGGCTTTGGCATATCTACCCCTGACCATGTTAGGCAGGTAAATAGCTTGCTAGTTAGCTAGCTATATTCATTCACCACAAATTTTTATAGCAAAATTAATTTGACAAGCTAATTAAGTTGCTGCCTTCACCAACTGTTGATGGACACACAGATTGCAGAGTGGGGTGCAGATGGAGTGATCATTGGCAGTGCAATGGTGAGACAGGTGAAGCAGCTTCTCCCAAAGAAGGGTTGAGAAGGCTAGAGGAATATGCGCGGAGCATGAAGGATGCACTGCCATGATACGTGATGTATATATAGAAGCAGTTAATAAACCGGGTTGGCTAGCTAGCTTGTTGATCATAACATGATCGGGCCGAAGCAATGAAGCTGCCTGTTCTTTTTGTCTGACAAGAAGATACTAGTAGTATATCAGGCCGAAGCAATGAAGCTGCCTGTTCTTTTTGTCTGACAAGAAGATACTAGTAGTATATCAACAGGAAAGTCAATTTAGGGTTCAATTCGAGGGTTGTTGTATGACTTGTATCTGCTCTTCTTTTTAAGACAAAATAATCAGAGGGCTTTGTTTATGAGCTCCAAATGGATTTACGCCATGGAAGGTTGTTTAGATCGAGTCGATTCAAACCATTGTTTGATCTTACGACTCGATGATGAGATCACTGGATCATTAGTATTCTCGAAATTGATTTGGCAGGTCCATGATCCTATGATCATTAGTATTCTCGAAATGGATTTACTTGGTTAGGTTCATTGATTGTATTTCAGTACTAAAATCAGCAGGATTCCATCGGTGCTGCAAATTGTGCTAATGCTTCTGCGGTTGGTCAATTCATGTGGCCTCGGAGTTGTTTGCTGACAGATGGTGACGCTGACGCCTCTACTAATTTGGACCTCTACTTTATTTCCTTGTTGAATAGAAGAGAAGAACCAACTGCAGGTTCGGAGGTTCCCTCCCAGAGAAAGTTGAAAATACCATCGACATCTTTATGCGCTTGTCTTAAACATGCAGAAAGGAATTGTAAACAAATCAATGCAAGCCTGTTTTGAACGTAGGGACTTCGTACGCGTGTTCCAAACGGCCTAAATCCATGCGATATCCGTTTGTACACCTGCGTCGCGGAGACCTTCACCAGGCTCGGGGAGCAGGGCAAAGTGCTGTTTCAATCTTATGTTAGAAAAGTTCGGCTTTGAAAAGATATATCCTTCAAAAATGTTATTGGTCGAGAGATCTTTGCAGTAAGACAAGAATTCGTACAGACTTAGAGAAGAGGGGGAGGAAGTCCTGTGACTGGAATTTCCGTACTTAAGTACAATAGGAGCGCTCATGTATTTAGTAAACTATACTAGACCGGACATTGCATTTGCCATGAACTTATTAGCAAGGCATAGTACAGAACCTACAAAGGTATTGACAGGGAATAAAGGATATCTTCCGATGCCTCTAAGGGAGCAAAGATCTTGGTCTGTTCTATAGAAAGAACCAAGACCTAACTATGACTAGCTATGCAGATGCCGGGTCGAAAACATGCTATGTATTCATATATGGTGGAACTCCAATTTCATGGAAATCATTTAAGAAAACCCTTGTATCAACTTTGACGAACCACTCGGAAATCATAGCACTGTACGAGACCTCACGAGAACGTACTTGGCTTCGACAGATGATTCACCACATCTAGTAGTTGTGTGTATTGAATACCGCGCAAACTCGTACTATTATCTATGTAGATAATACAGCTTATGTTGCACAACTGTAGATGGGTTATGTGAAGAGTTAACTCACAAAGCATATCAACCCTAACTTCTTCTATGCTCATGAATTGCAAAAGATAGACGAAATTAAAGTACTGCATACTAAGTCATGTGGAAATCTTATAGATTTATTCACTAAATCATTTACAGCATATAGTTTTGAAAAATGCATAAGTGGAATTGGAATGATGAGACTTAGAAAAGTGCAGAATTCAGGGGCGGAATATCACGAACTCATTGTTGGAACTTGATTATGAAGATCGAGTACCCAAAGAATAAATCCTGTAGATTAAATGAAATTGTGTGGACTGTACTCTTTTTCCCTTGACGAGTTTTCCTGAAGTTTCTCGGCTGAGGTTTTTAATGAGGCAATTCGTGCAACACAGCAGGACGTGTATCATGTACTATTTCTCTAAAATTTTCCCACTGGATCTTTATGGAGTTTTGATGAGGCATGAACAAGTTGGATGAGTACCCAAGGGGAGTGTTAGAAAACCTAGGCCTGGGCCTTGCAAGTCTGGCCTATGGTGGGCTCCTCATCCCTTGTAGACTATTAATATATTCTAAAAGTGAAAAAGAGCACAAACAACATATACATCTGACCCTGACCTAGTTAAGAGAACATCAGTTATATGCAAAATTCTTAAAGTGTGAATTCTGGATGAAAGAAGTTTCATTCATAGGGCACATTATCACAGAAGGAGTAAAAGTCGACCCAGAGGAAGTCAGAGCAGTACAAGAATGGAGACAGTCAAAGACAGTGACTGAGAAATGAAGTTTCTTGAGATTGGCAGGATATTACCACAGATTTATGGAGAATTTCTCAAAAATTGTTCGCCCACTCACTTAGCTTCTCAGAAAAGATATTCCGTTTAAATGGACAAACAAATGTGAGGAAAACTTCCAGGAATTGAAAATCAGACTGATCACTACCCTAGTACTCATACTTCCAAACCCTAAAAAGGATTTTCAGATTTACTCTGATGCTTCAAAACAGGGATTAGGAAAAGTTGTGGTATATGCTTCAAGACAATTAAGAACTTATGAAGAAAATTATCCTACACATAATTTGGAGTTAGCAGCAATGGTTCACTCTTTGAAAATTTGAAGACACTATTTGCTAGGGAATCATTGTGAGGTTTTGTCTAATCATAAGAATCTGAAATATATATTCACCCAACCAGATCTGAATCTCAGACATAGAAGATGGCTAGAGTTAATTAAAGATTATGATCTTGGTATTCAGTACCACCTGGGAAAAGCAAATGTTGTGGCAGATGCACTCAGTAGAAAGGTATATCACAGTTTGAATACACTCCGGAAATGTCAGTCATAGCTACTAATGGAAATGCAGCAACTAAACTTGGAGATAGTTGAACAGGGGTCAATATCAGCTTTAGAAATACAATCAAACTTAGTTGATCAAGTCAAACAAGAACAACATGAAGATCAGGAAATTCGGCAACTCATGGCAGATAATCGAGATAGAGAAATAGTGGAATTCAAGAAGGATGATCAAGGAGTAATACGGTTTAGAGACCGTCTGTGTGTACCGGAACTGAAACAGTTGATTCTACAAAAAGCTCACTCATCCCAATTTTCAATACATCCAGGGGGAACAAAAATGTATCAAGATTTGAAGAAAAGATACTGGTGGAAAAACATGAAAAAAGAGATAGCTGAATACATAGCTCAGTGTGATATATGTTAGAAGATTAAGATAAACCATCAGAAGCCTGCATGATTGTTACAATTCCTACCAGTGCCAGATTAGAAGTGGGAAGAAATTGGTATGGACTTTGTCATAGGATTACCAAGGACACAAAAAGGATATGATGCAATATGGGTAATAGTAGACCGACCAACAAAAGTGGCACATTTTATTCCGATCTGGCAAACGTATGGAAAGAATAAGTTGGCAGAATTATACATGACCATTATCATTGCATGGAATTCCAAAAAGAATAGTCTCAGATTGAGGAGCGCAGTTTACATATAAATTCTGGAAGAAATTACACGAAGCAATGGGAACAGATTTAGCATTCAGCACAGCCTACCATCCACAGACTGGGGGACAAACAAAGAGAGTCAATCAAATATTAGAGGATATGTTGAGAGCATGTGCATTAGCCTATGGAGCAACTTGGGATAAATGTTTACCTTTTGCAGAATTCTCTTACAATAACAGTTATCAGGCTAGTATCAAAATCAGACTAGCATCAAAATGACACCTTTTGAAGCCCTATATGGTAGGGAATGTAGGACACCACTAAACTGGATAGACACTAGGGAGAGACAGTTACTAGGCCCTCAAATTGTACAAGACTCAGAAGATCAAGTCAGAATGATAAAAAACAAAATGAAAATAGCTCAAAACCGTCAGAAGGAATATGCGGACAAACACATAAAAGATCTGAGTTTTGAAATAGGAGATCTTGTAACGCAGAAAAGATCTGAGTTTTGAAATAGGAGATATTGTATACTTGAAAGTCACACAATTTAAAACAGTGCGGAGATTCCAAGTAAAGGGAAAATTAGCCCTAAGATACATTGGCCCGTATAAAATTTTGGAAAGAATAGGAGAAGTGGCATACAAGTTACTCCTGACACCAAACTCGACTAGTATACATGATGTGTTTTATGTATCTCAACTCAAAAAGTGCTTGAGACAATCCACCGAACAAGTACCAATTGAGGAGATAGAACTGCCGAATGATCTGACTTATGAAGAAGAACCCCTACTAATTCTAGACGCCACAGAAAGACAGTTGAGAGGCAAGAATGTTAGATTTTGCAAGATCCTCTGGAAAAATCATACAGAGGAAGAAGCAACATGGGAAATGGAATTGAAAATGCAACAAGATTTTCCCAGCCATTTCCCCGGTTCTGAGTGAATCTCGGGTCGAGATTCTTTTATTGGGGAGGGGGGGGGAGGTTGAAACAACCCCAAATTTCAAAATTTGAAATTTCATTGAGTTTTTGGTTTGATTTTGATTCTTTACCCAATTCGGAAACCTTCAGCCCCTTCCTGCTTTCCCTTCTCGTCCTCCCCGTTTTCCTTCTCCGGATACGGCAAAAACCTAGAGCCGCCACCGCCGTTTTTCGCACCGCTGCCGCCGCCATAATCGCTGCCCTCAATCGCATTCGCCGCTTCCACGCCAAGACCGCCACTCATTGACATTTAATGCAGTAGCTGTTCTGAAGTTGCCGCCGCCCTCCCCCCACGCAACCCTGCCCCCATCTAGTCACTGCCTTTGCCATGCCGCACCTGACCGCACCAACTCTTGGCCTTGCGCCAGTGGGACGCCCAGGCCACCGTGACATTGTCATACTCACGCCATACTTCCATCTTGCTCCTTCCCAACAAGAAATCCTCCCCCAAGACACACCTCATCAAGACACGTGCCACCGCGCTCCCTCCATCGCTTCCCACCGCCCATGGGCAATAAAGCCTCGCCGCTCGCTCCTCCACCCTCACACCCAACCCCAACAACCCTTCTCTGCCCCTTTCGTCTTCGAGCCTGGCCAATTGCAAGGAATCGCCATCGTCTTCGTGTCTTCCCCGGTAAGCCGAAGGTGAACTCGCCGCTCCGCTCCTCTCTTTCCCCTTCCAACCCAACCGTTATCACCGCCTCCCCTCCCCGACGCCTTTCCCCATCATCTCTAACCCCAATTTCGCTGGAGCCTCACCGGCGACATCCCCACCGTCGTCGGCACCCACGGCTCTCGTGGGCAGCTCGCCATGGAGCACCCCAGCCCCCACCGCCACCTCTCTCGAGACCCTCCCCACTCCCTCGTGCTCAAGCCCCGACCAATTTGGCCGGAGCAGCACCACACCGCCGCCGCCTCCAGCTCCTGCCACGGCCGTGCGCCGCCACCGCCACAAACCCTCGCTCAAACCACCTCAGCCCACACAAAACCCCAAATCAAGATGCCCTTACCTCGGTGAAGCCTTCTGCACCATCCACGGCCGCCGCCGACCACCAGTGCCGTCGGAATCACCGCCGCTTTTCTCCACCGGCTTGGGAGTGCAAGAGGCGCGCACTAGCTCAAAGCCGTGCATGCTGAAGGGTCTTAAGGCCTGGCCTAAGTGGGTCAGTGGCCCAATAAGAGTTTTGGGCTTGGCCCAACACTATTTGGGGCAGCCCAATATTGCTCATTCCAAATGCGCCCAAACACTCAGACATTATTTATTCAAATCATCATATAACTCGAAAACAAGAAACCCAATTATCGTTTCTAGAACCAAAAATAGTGTTTGATTACTATTCATAATCTATTTTCATGCATGAACGGTAAAAGAAACACTATTCATCCAAACCCTAAATTGATATTTTATATCCATTCTGACCGTCTTGAACCCTGAGGACCCATTCTAGAGTCAGCTTAGCTATATCAATCTTCCATCAAATCCTTTTTGCCGTTTTGTCTTTCTTTTTATTTCTTTTCTATTTTTGTTGTACTTGGATTCATTTCCAGGCTCATTCCTTGTTGAGCCGGATATTTATTTGGTTTTTATGTCTTACGCTAGGTTTTGACTTCGACGAGCCAGCTCAGGACAGTATCTGACAAGACAAAGGAACAACAGGACTTTTTGAGGACTTCGAGCAAGTAGGCAAGTTGCATACCTTGAACATATTGAACCTATACTTCATATAGTTTATGCTATTACTTTTATTAGTATATTTTAGCCAATTATTTCAATAAAGAAATAATACCTTGGAATGCCATGTTGAATAGATAAAACCCTTCACCCCACATACCAACCTACCTATTCTTGTAGGCCATATTCATCTTGACAAGTTTAGTCCACATAAAATAATAGCAAATATTCCACATTATCTTACAAAACTCCTTTTTAAACAATGATAAGGAAGGTTGGCTTTAAGTCAATAGGTTTTGGTGGAAAGTTGAGGGTTGAGACCAGGAGGATGGATAACCCAATATACTTGATAAAAGTGTGGCATCAGTGAGATCTGGAGGTGGATGACCACGAGTTGGTAAATGGTCCATTGCCTCACTAGATGTCAAGTAAGGACAAGAACCTTGTGCCAAGTAAACAGACACAGACCTCGTTCAACCACAGGCATGGTTTATCCAACTTGGCTTAGTACACTGCTCTCCCAATTGAATATCTACAGGCTATCAACTACTCTTGTGTGATAGAGCAGCCGCGGAATGGGGTGAGTCAGAAGTGGGCCTGTTAGGACACTCGCTGAACTGCACAACGATATGGACCCGTCAGCCTTGGAGTGTGGAATCCACTGTTGGCCGGTGGTCTCCAGAGGCTGTATGTATCTTGAACCTACCGGGTAGATACTAGAAAGGCCGAGCAGTGGAAAAAACATTGTTATCTCAACTCAGTCGTACGCTATTCGGTTGCGTGTATATAGCTTGACAGTATGAGCTTGAGATATCTTGTATGTAAAGTTGGGCAACTCTGTAGAGTATAAATAAATGGTATTCGAATACACCGTGCTTCTGGTTAATAAAGCTATGTTCATGGGTGACTCCAATATACAAGGCATAAATAGGATTTTACAAATGTTAATTGGTAATTTCAGATGTTGTAAACCCCTGTTGTTATACATATTACTGTTTTCTGTTTTTAAGTACTACACTACTTTTAAATTCAACTTTTGCATTCCACATATACCTGTAATGGTAAAATTGTATTATTCCTTTGATAATCCTAGCATATAGTTAAATAGAACTTCCAATGCAAGTTGTTGAGTACGGTTGTACTCATTCTTGCTAAATATCAACAGAAGAATTTTAGGAGGAAACATGTGATCCTTACGATTAGGAGGAGCCACTAGACAATAACGACTATTGGTATTAGGGTCTCTTGCGCCCAAACTTGCATGTGGTTTCTGTACACTTTTATGTTGTAATATATTATATTTGGACTTGGATGCCCGCTTCTATTTTCAAACTGGCTGTTAAGCCTTAACTGTTGTAATAAAAGCTTGTCTCTTATTGTAAACAAAAGTTTGCTTGTGAAACCATAACTTTATAACTGTATATCCTGGACAGTTGTAAAGAATCTAGCGGTCCCATTTTTTAGGCTGTTACAACAACCCGATTCTAAAGTGTGGAGTGCGCAACTTCATGGCTACTATTAAACAAGCTGGTGTACATGGTAGCTTTTCTTGCATTTAGACTCTTTGTTGTGACTGTGCCGATCAGGGCTGCTGATTTAGACACTTGTTATGTTGCAGGTCTTGTAGTACCTGACGTTCCTTCGGAGGAGTCAGCATCGTTGAGGAACGAGGCCACTATGCACAACATAGAGCTGGTTGGCCCTCACTCTCACCTTGTCATGTAATGTGGAGGTGAAATTTGCTTGTATTTGTGTAGTTATCTTGTCTTCGGTCAACTTTAGGGCCTAGATAGATTCTCACTCGAGATTAGACCGATGCATCTGCAGCCTGGGTTATGCTCGGTCCAGGCCAATGGATAGAAGAGTTACATTGAGTTCAGTCGTTTAGCAATTTATAATTTTCACGATTGCCGGCAGGTTCTACTTACAACACCAACCACACCAACAGAGAGAGTGGAAGAAATCACAAAAGTTTCATAAGGATTTGTTTATCTTGTAAGTGCCAATGGATAGAACCCTAACTGGTTGTTGTTGCAAGTTTAGCATTGTGGCTGGGACTAACATTTCCTTGTCCTAAACGTATTATGCAGGTAAGCGTCAATAGAGTTACAGGTCCCCGCTCAAGCGTGGAATTTTTGGCGTATACAGCAAATTTTCAAGTTGTATTTGCAGGAATGACCACCGAGAATTCGTATTTACAGAAATTGTGCCAATGCGCCAACCACCTTTCCAGCCGCCACATGGCGCTGTTGGCGCATGGTGACCATGCTACAACCGTTGGTGCATGGTGACCATGCACCAACAGCCCTCGGCCCGCCACGTGTCCTAGGTGGTTATGGTTAAGGTTAATTAGGGTTAGGGTTAGGGTTTGGTAAGAATTTTAAAATATAGTAAATGAGTTGAAAAAAACTATGAAATTTTTTTTGGAGCCCTCCGACACTGTGTACTTGCTTGTGTAAATTTGCCATTATTTTATTCGTTCAGAATTTGTATCGCTATTCCATATAAGTGTCCTATTTGTACAAATTTGTAAATATAGAAAATGAGCTCCAAAAATTTTGAATTTTATTTTGAAGGCTCCTCACGCAGTGGACTTGATTGTGTAATGTTTCAGTAATTTTATGTGTGTTCTGGTATTGTCTCAAAAATTTAGGATTTAGGTCATGAAAATTTCAATTTTAGGTTTCGGAAATTAGGGTTTCATGATTTCATGTGACTTGGAATGTATGGGAAAAACGTTGCATTGCAGCTCCATTCGAGATGTCGATATACAATATGGCGCATGAATACACATATAACAACCAAAATACACGTACAAATATAGCAAAACAAAATATGAATACAAATATACCCAAACATAATCGCATAACACGGGATATACCAAAGTCTAGATAAGCTTGTGCATGAACCGGGATGAAGGAGGAGGGGTATTATCATATGTAACCCGATTAAATAGGATACTCTTTGTTTATTTATCGGTTTAATGTGGATGATGTTCTTTAATAAAGTATTATACAACAGGCTAGATAAGGTTGTGCATGAACCAACTGAGGGAAATACGTGGCATGCAGATCATATAACGATGTACCGTAACCTCCGACTTGTGTGCGTTTCGAAGGCTATGGTACATCGTTATATGATTTGCACGCCACACATTTCCCTCAGTTGGTTCATACACAATCTTATATAACCTGTGGTACAATACATATCATTCATGGATTGTGCATGGGAGTGTAGTTTTTCTACGAGTACTTGTAGTTGCAAGCACTATCTGCATCATTAAGCGTTCCTCAAGATTCGTGCACCTCTCTCTCCCTCAACTCCTCTATCTTCCTCCTCTCGCTGTCGCTGGTCTCAAAACCGTGCCATCGTGTCTCCAAGTTGCGCCGTCATCAGGTTCAAAACCGCATCGTGTTCTTCTCCTCCTATGCGCCAGTCTCTTCTTCCTCACTGGCCGGTTCTCTCTCCTCTGCATGGTACAATACAAATGCATACCAGTTCAAGATTGTGCATTCCATGAATGATCTGTATTGTACCACAGGTTATATAAGATTGTGCATGAACCAACTGAGGGAAATACGTGGCGTGCAGATCATATAACGATGTACCGTAGCCTTCAAAACGCACACGAGTCGGAGGTTACGGTACATCGTTATATGATCCGCATGCCACGTATTTCCCTCAGTTGGTTCATGCACAACCTTATCTAGCCTGTCGTATAATACTTTATTAAAGAACATCATCCACATTAAACCGATAAATAAACAAAGAGTATCCTATTTGATCGGGTTACATGTGATAATACCCCTCCTCCTTCATCCCGGTTCATGCACAAGCTTATCTAGACTTTGGTATATCCCGTGTTTTGCGATTATGTTTGGGTATATTTGCATTCATATTTTGTTTTGCTATATTTGTACGCGTATTTTGGTTGTTATGTGTGTACTTCTGCGCCATATTGTATATCGACATCTCGAATGGAGCTGCAATGCAGCGTTTTTTCCATACATTCCAAGTCACATGAAATCATGAAACCCTAATTTTCGAAACCTAAAATCGAAATTTTCGCGACCTAAATCCTAAATATTTGAGACAATACCATAACACACATAAAATTGCTGAAACATTACACAATCAAGTTCACTGTGTGAGGATCCTTCAAAATAAAATTCATAATTTTTGGAGCTCATTTTCTATATTTACAAATTTGTACAAACATGACACTTATACGAAATAGCGATACAAATTCCAAACGAATAAAATAATGGCAAATTTATACAAGTAAGTACACGGTGTCGGGAGGCTCCAAAAAAATTTCATAATTTTTTGAACTCATTACTATGTTTTAAAATTCTTACCAAACCTTAACCCTAACTACCTAGGACGCGTGGCGGGCCGAGGGCTGTTGGTGCATGGTCACCATGCGCCAACAGCACCATGTGGTGGCGAGAAAGGTGTTGGCACATGGTGACTGTGCGCCAACACCACGTGGCGGCGTGTGAGCCGTCGGCGTATGATGACCAGGTGCCAACGGCTCCATTTTTGTAAATACAAATTTTTGGTGATTATTTCTGCAAATATGACTTGAAAACTTGCTGTATGCGCCAAAAATTCCTCAAACGTGAACCCGTGTGTCAAGGATCTTCTTCAGGAGATTAAGCAGGTTTGTAGAAAAGAAAATTTATCCCTTTTTATCAGGAAATAGTAACAATTAATGTCCTACCATGTCCAAAAAAACAATTAATGTCCTATATATATATATGCTTATATGGTACTATCGCGATACAAGTGTTAATTTACGTCTCTCTGGTTATTTTGAGTTCAGGAGTATTGTCAATCACAGAGCTTCTGTTATTGTCTGCAGGTCACTGACAAAGCTGTGGCTGTTCGCTTTGGCTCTACCCCTGACCATGTTAGGCAGGTAAATAAATAGCTAGTTAGATAGCTATATTCATTCACCACAAATTTTTATAGCAAAATTAATTTGACAAGCTAATTATGTTGCTGCCTTCACCAACAGTTGATGGACACACAGATTGCAGAGTGGGGTGCAGATGGAGTGATCATTGGCAGTGCAATGCATGGTGAGACAGTTAGGTGAAGCAATTTCTCCCAAAGAAGGGTTGAGAAGGCTAGAGGAATATGCGAGGAGCTTGAAGGATGCACGATTTTTTTAATAATCTATTTTTTATTCCGAATTACAGAAATAATACTATCTTTTTTTGTCAGAAATAATCATCAGTCGTTGTACCGTTGAGCAACTTGTACCTAGCGGGCGATTGGCCAGTCACCCAACCACAGAGCGACTGGCCATAGTCGCCCAACCACAGAGCGCCAAGCGTTAGAGTCGCCTGGTAGTTGAGCGACTTACTTAAAGTCGCCCAACCACTGGGTGATTTTAAGTACTAGATCTGCTATTTAATAAATCCGATTGGAATAATTATATGGGAATAAATGTTACATTTTGTAGATATTACATTTAGGAAATGCTGTTGTAGGATGTTATTATTTTTGGAAATAAAAGGGTGGTGACAAGGTTGGTTGGTCCGTTTGTGATTTTCGTAGAATCTAAAGGGTACGAAATTTGTGAGACTCGCAATAATATTTTGTGATCATCGTATGTTGTTCTAGTGTGCTAAATTTCTGAAGAATTTTGTGAGGACGATAGAGGTAGCAATGATTCGTAAGTACGAAGGTAAGTGATATTGCCATGCGTTAGGAAATTCATACACGGTGAACTTTGGAGAAATAGTGCAACGATAACAATACGACATTCGATCCGATAAGGGGTTACATGACAAGCAGGCTAACGAACCAATGACGGTACACGCATGCCTTTAGAGAATTAGAAATACATGGACATATGGACAAAGAGGGTCAGACTACTGCGTGGACCGAGGCTATTTGCCCTTCGTTGCGAGCTTGGCGTTGTACTCCTCACCGACCACCTTGGTCTCGGTCGCCAATTCCCTCTTTTTCTCGCGCTTCCTCTCGCGAGCCTCGCGCTCCCTGTGCCTAGACGTCTCTAGATGGGCCTACGTCTCCCGCCGGATACGTTGGTTGTGCTCTTCGGTGCGGCGCTCCTCCTCCCTCCTCTCGCGGTCCTTGTTGGCATCCCACTCATCGCAGTCGAGAGTCCATTGGTCATGTGGGTGGATCTCTAGATCGATCCACTTCCGATAGCCACATAGCGGATTCGAAGACTGTGGGTAGACGAGAGAGGTTGTTAGTGCGGACTTTGAAAGAGAAAAAGAAGGGGAACATACTGCTACATGTCCTTACCGGCTGCCGATAGCATCTCGTGTCCCAACGACGGTCAGGATAGTCGCTGGAGTAGTTCGCGTAACCCCAGTAATGCATGCCCAGGCTTAGTCGGTGCTTGGACTTGAAGAACTTGCATCTGTCCCTGCACCAACAGAGGGGCGGCGTCTCCCCCTCGGGCAGGTGTTGCGGCGAACGCTTGGTTGGGATGTTGTTGTAGGGGTTGCTGCTATGGGAGATGACGTCATTGCGAGGAGGTGGCCTCCTGGCACGCTCCCTTTGTCCCTCTTGGGCCGTATACTCCATTTGCTTTTCGCACTCCCTTTGCTTTTCGCACTCCCAGTGCTTGTCCATCTGAGCGAGATTGTGTTGAAATTTGGATGCAGGAGAACCCGGCGTGGAAATGGTAGTAATTATATACCGAGCCGGTGCTGCGTACGTGACTGAATTGTAATTCAGTTGAAGAAAATTCGCGTCCGCGAGGCAGCGGTCCTGAGGAGACTCGTTGGGTCACGTCGTCTTGAAAAGCTGACTCGTCGGGTCACATCATCCTTAAAAGCTGGCTCATCAGGTCATGTTGTCCTGAAAGGCTGCCTCATCGGGTCACATCGTCCTGAAAGGTTGCCTCGTCGTGTTACGTTGTCCTGAAACGCTGCCTCATCGGGTTACGTCCTGCTTTGTAGAGAGTGGTCACGTAGTGCAGTGCCGAGCGAGGTCACGTTGTGCATTGCAATTAAGACGAGAGATTGACACTTCAAATAAAGTTAAAAATTGCAATTACGATACAACTAATTTCATAGTGCTTACAACAAACAAAGTACTAACTGAAGTACAAGTTACAACATGCGGAAGTACAAGTCAGTGTTCCTACGTGTCAGCATGGGCCTTGCAAGTTCTCGCAGCAGGGTTTTCTTGGCAATGCCGCAACGCCCGCCGCCGCGCCCAGCCTTCCTCTTCGTCTATATCGTTCCTAATGCGACGACTCTGCTGACGGCCCCTCCCCCGCCCCTCAACAGGTCTAGATTCGGAATCCAAGTCCTCTGTGCAATATCCAACGTGGCGAAGTTGCCCACAACCCTGAAGCCTCTTAGCTCACCGCACTACACCTACTACACCCTCTCTTTCCCTCTTCCTCTCTTCTCTTTCTCTTCTTTCTTCCACTCTCGCCGCCGCTTTCAAATGACGATCGTTTCATAGGCGATCATCATGTATATATAGCATTCCAAGTCGCCCAACGGTTGGGCGACTAGGGTCCAGCGGGTGAGCGACAGGTGTCCTAGTCGCTCCACCCTACGACGATTAGGACCGAGTCGCCCAACCATGCGGCGACTAGTAGACGAAAAGTCCAGTCGCTTCATGGTTAAGCGACTTGGACATCTGTCGTTCACCAGTTGGGCGACTAACCAAAGTCGCCCAACCGTGGAGCGATACGTGATTATTTCTGACAAAAAAATTAAGTAGTATTATTTCTGTAATTCTGAATAAAAACTAGATTATTTAAAAAAAAATCAAGGATGCACTGGCATGATATGTATATATAGAAGCAATTAATAAACCGGATTGGCTAGCTACCTTGCTGATCATAACATGACCGGGCCGAAGCAATGACGCTGCCTGTTCTTTTTGTCAGACAAGAAGATACTAGTAGTATATCAACAGGAAGTCAAATTCGGGTTCAATTTGAGTGTTGTTGTATCTGCTCTTCTTTTATCGACAAAATAATCACAGAGGGCTTTGTTTATGAGCTCCAAATGGATTTACGCCATGAAAGGTTGCTTAGATCGAGTCGATTCAAACTATTGTTTAATATTACGACTCGATGATGAGATCACCGGATCATTAGTATTCTCGAAATTGATTTGGCAGGTCCATGATCCTATGATCATTAGTATTCTCGAAATGGATTTACTTGGTAGGTTCATTCAGGAGCGGTCCCAGCTATAGGGCGAAGCTGGGCGGCCGTTTGAGGTAGCCAGCGTCGGCGAACACCCCCCCCGGTGGGCGGCGGTTCCTACTCGGCTGCTCAACCCAAACCAAACGCCCAGCCCAACTAAGCGCCTAAGCCCATCTCACCAAATCACCAATACATCTACGCTGGCTCGGTTGCTCCTTTGGTCTTCCTCCTCACTTCCCCCAATTTGCAAACTCCAAGTCTCCACTCTCACTCTCCAACCCTAGCGAGGCGCGGTCAAGGCAAGCGGCACCGCTGGGCGTGTTCATGAGCGAGGCCAAAAGGGCGCGCGGGGGACGGCGCCGCATCGCCGCTGCGTCGGTGAGGTAAGGCCGTGGCAGTGGCGCCGTGCCGTGAGGTGTGAGCTATTGAGCCGTGTCGGCGTGCCGTGAGGGTCTGTCGCCTGTCGGCCTCGGCTCGGCTAGAAGCCCAGAAGGTAGAGTAGAAGGCTAAGAGAAAGTGAGAAGGGCATGTGCCAGGTAGAAAATAGAAATCAACTAATCAAGATGGCTTCTCCTTAGTCGAAAGGCAAAGGTAAGAATTGGATTGTGAATCCCTGAATGGAATGGTGAATACTGTGAATTTGTGATGTGTGATACTCACTGAATCAGTGAACTGTGAAATATGAATCTGAATCATTGTGATGTATAAATGTATAATTGATTATTGATGAATGAATATGATGATGTGTAAATTTGATAGTGTCATAGTGAATTGGTGACACTGATGTATAATTGATGGTGAATTGGATTGTGATTGGTTGATTACTTGATTTGTTAGATTTCAAGAGCTATTTTACCATTGTGTTGTCGTCGAGTGGGTTGACCCCAAGAACTAGTGCAAGCGGGAACCAGTGCAAGCGGGAATGCTGTAGTTTTGATATCCATTTAGTGTTATATGATCTATTAAAAATGATTGCAACGTGTTATTTCGTCTAACCTAAATTTCATTTATGGTCCGCCACTGGGTTCATTGATTATATTTCAGTACTAAAATCAGCAGGATTCCATTGACGCTGATGCCCCTACTAATTTGGACCTCTACTTTATTTCCTTGTTGAATGGAAGAGAGGAAGAGAAGAGCCAACTGCAGGTTCCCTCCGAGATAAAGTTGAAAATACCATCGATATCCGTATGCATACCTGTGTAAATAACTAGTCACCATCCTGTCATGCATCGAAGGCACATTTGGAACACATGGTGATTAAGTGACCCTTAAGACTATTTGGTGGTGCGCATTTACACCATCCTGTCATGCATCGAAGGCACATTTGGAACACATGATGATTAAGTGACTCTTAAGACTATTTGGTGGTGCGCATTTACACCATCCTGTCATGCATCGAAGGCACATTTGGAACACATGGTGATTAAGTGACTCTTAAGACTATTTGGTGGTGCGCATTGCGCGCTTACTGAGTTGATGTGTAAGTCTGTAGATCAAATTTGCAAAAGTTGCTCCGTATACCTTTGGTAGACAAGTCAATAAAAAAGACTCATGCATCAGCTTTAGCAAATAGTTATGAAACAAGTGCACATGTTTGATGTAACATAATTGCATGAATTCAACAGTGACATGCAGGACGAAGACAAGGGACTAGTGAGAGCCTATTCTCTCATGGTCGATGAATCAATTTACATAGTTCTTAGTTTGCTCATGTAAAATAACAAAATATTTATACTTGGCACCCCTCGATATTTAATTATCACCGTATGACCTCCTAGTTAAAAATTTCACCAGCCATCATACCTAGAAGGAGTAGATCTGGGCCACGGACATTGATAGGTTGAAGGAAACGGTTGGCCGGTGGTAGAGACGGCGTATCAGGAATGGCATAGACAAAGCAGAAGCTGGACGCTGTACAAAAAAGTACTCTATTGGCAAGGAGTCCGATCATACCTTCAAGTATTGTCATACGAGAAATGAACAACATAAGGATAGGTCGGCAATCTGGACTGCGCCGCAGGGACCTCATCCGATCGCTCCACTCGAGGCGGGTACCGTGGAGGTCAACATGGCAGACGTGGAGGTGGCGGCCATGAGAATGGTTTATGTTTTTTTAAATATGTTGTCATGAATGTTTTGCTTACTATCATTGTGATTTGTCGAACAACTATATATGTGATGGCATATGTCCTATTTAGTTGTGTTGTCCGATGTACTGATGTTATGTCGTGCGTCGAATAATTATGTGCAACCTATGTACTACCGCTAATATTGTTTCTTATTACTTTCTTTCTGTTTCTTATTATGAACAATGTAAGCACATAATTTTATGCCATCTTTTTACCGCTACTTTCAACTTTTTTTTTTGCAAAAAAAAAAAATTCTAGGTCCTGTTGCCATTTGAATTGACGACAGGGACTTGCGGGTCTCCGTCGTCATTTGGAATGATGTTTTACCTAAATTTTATGCTGATCTCAATTCCAAATGGCGACATTGGCATTTCACACTGTTCGGTGAGCGACAGGGCTCCTGTCGCCAATCCAAATGGTGCAGAGGCATTTCGTCATTTAGAATGCCAACAGAAGCCTATTTTTTAATTTTATTAAATGAACATTTATTTAAACAATTCTATTAAAAATGTATTATTTTAAAAAATTCTCCGCATGTACACTGCGTAAATAATTAGTCACCATCGAGTGATGCATCGAAGGCACATTTGGAACACATGGTGATTAAATCTATTTGGTGGTGCGCATTGCGCGATTACTGAGTTGATGTGTAAGTCTGTTGCTCAAATTTGCAAAAGTTGTCCCGTATAATTTCCGTATACAAGTCAATAGAAAAGACTCATGCATCAGCTTTAGCAAATAGTCAGGAAACAAGTGTACACATGTTTGATGTAGCATAATTGCATAAATCCAACAGTGACATGCAGGGATAGAGATAGGGGACTATTGAGAGCTCTGTTCCCTATGATTGATGAATCAATTTATATAGTTCTAAGTTTGCTCAGGTAGAATAATAAAATATTTATACTTGGCATCTCTCGATATGTAGTTATCACCGTATGACTTTTTGGGTATAAATTTTCTGACGCCGTCCCTGGTGACATGACAAATAGACCATGCGAGCATAACATCAGGGGACAAATAGTAGAGCTATCGAGCCATCAACAATACATCTTTCTTAGCCAAGGTTTTGGTAAGTCTGGACTCCTTCACATTCTGCTGAGTGCTGCCTAAACTTCACGGTGAGAGAAATATCGGAACACATGTATGAAAAGCAATATTCTGCACATTTTAAACATGGAACGAGCACGATACTTGCGCCGATGCTTTAATATGTATCTTATGAAATAAATGCAAGGGTCACTATAATCAAGATTATGCAAAAGGAGACAGAGATTTTTAGACAAATTCAAGTCTTCTTCGGAGAGAATAACAAATCTCTCTTTCTATCCACTGGCGTCACCCCTTATATAGTTCTTGAAAGAGTGACGGTCACGTCAGGAGACGTCTTGACGGTTGACCAATTATGCACGTTGATAGCGGTTATTGTCAGAGAAACACTCTCCTGCACGTTTGCCATGCGGTTACGCCGAAGACAGAGAGAACTACGAGCAGTTATGTCAGAGACAAGCAATACGTGTATTAACTACCACACATAAATGAGCGCAGTGTACAGAGTCCTTAGTCGATTAGGTCCACATGTCTGTGGGTTCTATTGACTATAGGGTGGTCGTAGTTGACCTGTTCGTAACAAACCTTACGACCATCTTACAACCATAAAATTGTCGTAGTGGATCTTATGACTATAAGATGGTCGGGATAGACCTTAATTACAACCATGAAGTGGTCGTAAACTCATAATCTTTCTTTGTCGTTGTAGATTAATGATAAGTGGTACTTTGATGGTTGTTACAGATACCATTTTTCATAATAAGTACTACAAATAAATAGTTTCATTAATCGAGAATTATTGAATCCTCGTCGACTTTATGCAACAAAAAGCAACAAAAACCTCGAGTACTCCGTGGGCAAAATCTTGTGAAGTATTCCTCTTACCGATAATTTTATGAGTAATGAAAGCTAGTAACAAAATCAAACGTGCAACGCACAAAATACTTGTATGCAACAAAAACCCGGTGACCAAGCTTAGTTTTAAAAAATTCTCCGTATGTACGCATGCGTATATAATTAGTCAGCATCCAGTCTTGCATCGAAGGCACATTTGGAACACATGTCGATTAAATGACTAAGACTATTTGGTGGTGCGCATTGCGCGCTTACTGAGTTCATGTGTAAGTCTGTTGCTGAAATTTCAAAAATTGTCCCGTATACCTTCCGTAGACAAGTCAATAGAAAAGACTTATGCATCAGCTTTAGCAAATAGTCATGAAACAAGTGTACACATGTTTGATGTAGCATAATTGCATAAATCCAACAGTGACATGCAGGGAAAGAGACATGGGACTATTAGGAGCCCTGTTCTCCATGGTTGATAAATCAATTTACATAGTTTTTAGTTTGCTCATATAGAATAACAGAATATTTATACTAGACATTCATCGATATTTAGTTATAACTATATAACATTCTGGGTAAAAAATTTCTGACTCTGTCCCCGATGATATGACAAATGGACCATGCGAACACAACATTAGAGGACAAATAGTGGAGCTATCATCTAATTAAAGCCGTCAACAATACATCTTTGTTAGCCAAGGTTTTCGTAAGTCTGACCTCATTTTTACATTTTGCTTAGTGCTGTCTAATATTCATGGTGAGAGAGAAATAACGGAACACATGTATCAAAAGCGATAATCTGCACATTTTAAACGTGCAACTAACACGATACTTGTATGAAGAAAAAAAAAACTCCTGTTGACTTTGGCTTAGAGTCATGCATCAACTTTGGCAAATTAGGCATGAAACAAATATCGACATATTTGGTGTAGAATAAATCCAACAGTGACATGACAAACGGATCATTCAAACACAACCTCAGGGAACAAATAGTGGAACTACTGTCCAAAACCATCGGGAAAACATCACTGTGAACAACGGGTTTGCTAGGTCTAAACTCGTTTTCACATTCTGGTGAGTGCTAGCGAGAGGGAAGTATCGAAACACATGCATCAAAGGAAATGATTTGCACATACTAAACGTGCAACTAATCAAAGCAATACTTGTCTGCAGCAAACATCTCGGGTTCTGTGGGCAAACCCATGAAAAAGTAATTGATGTATGTAGTGACGTAACTTACGTATAACTGAACCAAACCATGTACGGACTCTATGTTATAAAATTGATGTATGTGTTGCCTAAGATAAGCCTATTAGTACTAGAGCTAGAGCTGGTCGAATGGGTCGTGCTAGCTCGAGGCACAGCACGACCACACTATTTATGGGTCGTGCCGGTCCGGCATGAAGGCCTGTGCCGTGCTTGGGCCTCTACCTTAACACGGTGGACCGGCACAGCACAAATAGTGTCGGGCCTGGTCAGGCATGGCCCACCTGGCCCGCGTGCGCAGAGGCTGAGGCGAGGCAGCGGTCGGCGAGGGAGGGAGGATCGTGAGCCAGAGGAGGAGCAGAGGAAGCTAGCTGGTAGGGGAGGGAGGGGAAGAGAGGAGGATGAGAAGGCGGGCAAGGGCGCGCCGGGCAGGCAAAGTGGAGGAGGAGAGCCAAGAAGGCGGCGCCGCTCGGGAGTTGGGACGGGAGGGAGGACCGGAGGAGAAGGTGAGGCGGCGCGGGCCACAGAGGGCTCAGGGCGCACAAGGAGGAGGAGGGCGGGCGGCGCAAGGACGAGGAGAGAAGAGCGAGGCTTGGCGTGGCCGCTGGGGCGCATGTGGAGGAGGACGAGGGTGGGGTGGTGTCGGCAACGAGGAGGAGGAGGGGGCAAGGGTGAGGTGGCCACGGCTCTGGGAGGAGGCGAGGTGAGAAGCGACGCCATGGGCGTCTTGGCGTCTTGCCGCAAGACTCGAGGGCATCAAAGATCATCAGGCATCGCTGCACGCATGCCTGCAGGTGAGGAAAAGGCAGGGCGCCAGCAAAGCGAGCGAGCGACCGGGCAGCTAGGCAGTGGGCCGCGTCGGCATGGTGGGCCGTGCCTGGCACGACACGGCCTGAGGAAATATGACCATTGGCGTTTTTTGACCGTTTGGCCATTTAAAAATAGCAAAACAAAATCCAAAAAAATCCAATTTTTTTTCTATAAATAGCCACCATGCCCCCCTCATTTAGCACCCATCCATTCCAATCTCTGTTTGAAATTATGTTGTGCAAATTCAATTTCATTGTGAGATAATTTGGCAAAATTCAAAAAACTTTTCCAAATTTTGGAAAATTCAATTTTCGGCAGCAAGTCAGGAAAAGCGGTACAATTCTATTTTTTGCATACTTTTATTATCAGTACTTGTTATTCTAAGATGAAAGTAATAATAGTGTTAGTTTCAATTTTGCAGTTTTCATTATGGACAGTTATGACAACTTTGCTCTTAGTGATTACAGACTTTCGCTGGAGAAAGTTGCATCCATGGAGACTACTGCGGCTGCCTCAACCCAACCGGATGGGCAAGACGGAGTTTCATCATCAGGCTCCATTGTAGGATCAAGGATAACTGACTAGAGGGGGTGAATAGGAGGTTTTTAAAACTTTTCGACTAATTAAAAATTCAAGACAATTATGGATTAAGTCTAAACTACATATAATTCTAGCTAAGCAATTCTACACAAGAAGATTGTTAGAAATGTAAGTGCAGAAGTAGTAAAGACAAGAATAAACCACAAAGAAAACAATGAAGTTTTTCCCATGGTATCGAAGACTTGCCGGTCTTCACTAGTCCACGTTGAGGAAGCTTGAACTAATTCACTATCGATGCTCTTCCTCCGCTCCGGAGATGGTGAGAGCACGCAACCAATTCACAATCTCGGTACCGGACCTCTTCACAATCTTCTTGAAGAGATCACCGTGCGAACTTCCGCCAAGCCGTCTAGATGTTGGCAAACACCAAGAGTAACAAACCACAATCTTTGCTTGACGGCAATCAAGTGCTAAGGATCAATCTAGAATGAATGCACTTGAATTTAGCTCAACTACATCACAATGAATGCAACAAGAGTATATGAGGTGTAGAGAGAATGATCTTAGCTCAAATGATGTTAAATGAAGTCTCTCATACTGTCCTTGAGCTGGTGGAGGGGTATTTATACCCCCACAAATAAATACGACCGTTGGAGGCAAAACACAGAACTTTTCAAAGACAAGCGTAGTACTGCTGCTCAATGGCCTGTAGATTACCGCACTCCTCCAATCAAGATAGTAACGGCTAGCGCAGGCGCATTTAATGCTTCTAATCTAGCCATTGAAAATGCAAAGCGGTACTACCGCCGTTGATCACGCGGTAGTTCTGCTCTCCGGTCATTCCGATTTCAAGGGGCGGTACGACTGCTTCAAAATGAGGTCCAAAATAGGTACTCACTGGAAATAACGTACCGCCTACTAAATATCAGTTACATTGAGTTGCGGTAGTTCCGCCAAGGAAATGCGGTACTATCGTGATGCGGTAGTTCTGCACAAAGAACTCCGGTACTACCGCTTCACAAGTGCGACCAAACCACTTAGTCCCGATCGGACTACACACGTGGACGGTTCAGATTTGATTGAACGTTCGGACACTCGTCATGACCGCACGATTAGATCAATGTTTGGACAGTCCGAACATTCACCAGTAGTACCACCAAAGGATTCACGGTCATACCGCTATGCGGTAGTTTCGCTACAAGATTTCGGGTACTACCGTTTTCAATGGGAGCACTCAAGCTCCAAAAAGGTGTCACTCTGTAAAATACGTAACGCCAACAATTTTAAGGTACGACCGGGTTGCGGTAGTACCGCACCACTATCCCGATCATACCTCTGTGCGGTAGTACCGCCAACAACACATCGATACTACCAATCTTCCTGAGAAATGCATAGTTGGTTTCCAAAACAAACTCTAAGTGCATGCATAATCCTATATTGATCAAAATGGCACAAAAATATGCTATCAAGCTACTAGTCATGATCCCTCTTAATAGTATGTCATTTAACCTAAAATCCGGTCATCCATCCTTTTCTCCTAAGACCGGTAAATACAAAAAAGGATCCTAGACGACTTGTACCTTGTCTTTGAACCATATTGATCTTCATGTTGACCTTTAGCATGCATCTCAGGTTGTTATATTCATCACTGTCGACGATCAAGTCGCCGATCTTACGAAATCAAAAAAAGAAAATGGCAAAGAGTTCTTGGGAGAGAATGTGACTGCTCTTTTATTGCTATGAACTGACTGTTACATGGGGTGCCTTCGACAAGGCGGTGGACTAATCCTAAATTACACTGAGCGTAATGCTTGCTCTATTGTAGAATCAGACTTGAAACATGAATCTAATGCCGATCATAGTGCTTCAATCCGATGCCGACTGTCTTCTGCGCTCCATCTTTAAGTAACCGTCGAAGAGGTGGCAGTTATTCCTTGAAGATGCGCCTGTTGGGAGGGAGGCAGTGGTTGATAGAGTACCAACCATTCAACGGTTGTATGTCTGTGAGACACACAACCATAAGGTGGCTGTTGTTAGTGTCTTAGAATCTTGGAACGTCACGTGGTATGGAATAAGTCTGGCATGTGTTCCATTCATCACACGGTATGGAATATACCCGGAGTTAGATCCGGATGCTGGTTCATTGCTTATATGAGCAGTCACCTGGTCGAGGACAAGGTACAGGACATCATCCGACCAGGTTTCCCATGACATAACCTCTGAAATCCTTACGACCACAGGGGTCGTGAGCCTTAGGGGTTACGACCATGAAGACATATGATCTTTTATTATGTATTAAAGTAATACATAGAGATTTTAATCCTCAACAGCTAGCCCTCGAACTTTAAATGAATTGGCTATGTGAACACTTTCTCCCGATGAAGTTGTATCGGGTAGACCCTCATTTAATGCTGTGACATACGAGGTGGTCTGTATTCACTTTAAAGTTGAGAAACTGCCTTGGGACCCGAAGAGTCTTTCTGTTTGTTGGAAGAAAGATTTTATCCGTTGGACTCTTGGGTAACTCCCGATTGTGGTTAAAGAATTGTGGCTATAAAATCCCTTAGCACGGGGCTTAGGGATTTTACGCCTTCTGCTTTTCCTTCGACCATTTTCGTCTTCTTGCTAAGAATTTCTTCGGACCCCCTTTTGTTGCTTTCCCCAAATCCTTTTCCGACCTCTGTTCTAAACCCAACCATGTCGGATCAAATTACTAAGTGTATGTGGCCGATTTCTAATCTGAGCGATAAGAAACTTAGGGCTCTGGAGGAGATCGGGATGCTCCCGGATAGGAATTTGATCAAATGGAGATCGGTGGCCGGAGAACACTTTCCGAGCCTTGAGGAGGGAGAGATCCCTATTTTCCTTGCCTACATCAAGTGCGGTCTCAGGTTGTCGGCTCACAAATTCCTTTCTCAGGTCCTAGAGTATTATGGAGTCGAGTTGGTGAACTTGGCTCTGAACTCCATCGCCAACATCAGCATCTTCGCCTACCTATGCGAGGCGTACTTGGCGATCCGACCAAATTTGAAGGTCTTCAGGTATTTTTACCGGATGGCGAAGTCGGGGAAGTCGACAGTCGGACCTGGTGAGTGCTCTTTGCACCTCCATGATGGGAAGGCTGATGAGTACATCCAGATGTACTCGAAATCTTCGTGGTTGTCATGGAAGAAGAATTGGTTTTATATGACGGTCACGAAAGACGATAGGCTCAACTTCATCGGCAGGAGGGCGAGCGAAAATATAAAGTGGAGGTCGAGTGAGAAGAAGGAAGGATGGGTCGGAAGGGTGGTCGATGCCATTCAAGACCTTAGTGCCAAGGGATTGACTGCCTGACACATGGTTAGGGACTTTTCCTTGTGCCGGATTAGTCCTTTGAAGCTCCAAGAGCATTCATTGCTCTGGTACATTTGTCGTGACGAAGCAATCAAAGACTCGAAAGATGGTAAGTCTTTGGAAAGCTCCGACCAATATATTTTATTTAGTTGATTATTATTTTTTTGTAACCTTGATATCTTCATGTTTTCTTGATGTCCTCTCTTATGATGAAGTAAGAGAGCGGGTCAAGATGATTTGCGCCGGGGAGCCTGATACCAAGGCCGCTTTTCCGGGCATTTTGGCCATCTGCATATAACTTTGCTCTAATATGTAGGCGGTCGGATTGAAATATACCAAATTCAACAAGGATTCTTTTTATACTGCTGTTCCGACAGATTCTTGTTCAGAGACCGCACAAGATGATGGTCTTCTGGAGGTAAGAAAGAGCATTTGCAGAAAAAAGAACATATAATTTGTATGAAAAATTACATCGTCTGATTAAAACTTTGAATTGTAATTCAGACAGGAGAGAAAGAAGGCCCATAGATCAAAGCTGCAGAGATCGTTGGCTCCAGGATGACCATTCAAGATCTGACAGTTGCTACCGCGACAACTATTCTGGAGACTGACGATACCACAATCTCTGACTCGATGGATAGGGATCTCGTTCTCGACCAGTTGGTTGAGAATATTTCTTCTCACCTTCGGTTGGAAAATGTAACGGGTCTAACCAACCCCACCGGTCTAGAACCGGTGAAGTCGGTCGAAAAGAAGAGGAAGGCAAGTGTGACGGATTTTGTGTCGGCACGCTTCAAAATTAAGACCAAGAAAACGACCAGGTATGTATACACGAAATAAAGGCTTACATAAGTAATTACCTCTGGTGTGTTTTTCTTTTAGAGTCTTGATATTCTTTTCTTCTTGTTGTTGTAGATCCTTTGGTATTCTAGTTGATGACGACTAGAATACCCTTCAGGAGAAAGCTCCTGAAGAGGTCGAGCCAGCCCCTAAGCAGGTGGCAACACTCACTACAACATGAACACCCCTTTGCCAACGCATACATTGCAACACTCTATGCATGCGTTGCGAAGTAATACTATGGCTACGCATAATATGTGTTGCAAAACCTATTCGTCGTAAATCATGTTAATGGCTACAGATAACATGCGTTGTAAACATTTGAAATGCCTAGTTTTTTATTTTTCTTTTTTGCTTACCTACAAAATACCATTGTAATGCAAATCTCTTGTTTTTTTTCCTGTTCCATATGCATGGCCATTGTAATGCAAATCTCTTGTCATTTTTTTTCTGTTCATATCGTGTTTCCTCATATTTGCCAGGGAAAATCCAGGCAAATTAATAGCGCCAAATGAACTACCAGGCAAACGAAAAACGCAGCGCGAAATGAAAAACGAAGCGCCAAACGAAAATGCAAACGCGCAATCCACTCTCCACCTTATCTCGTTCCCCTCCCACACAATCCCTTCCCCTCCCTAACATCCTCCCCTACCCGGCGCCCCTGCTCCCGCCCTCCTCCCCGGCCACCCTCCCCGCCTCCCCTCCTCCCCCCCTCCCCAGTCCCCCTCCTCCCCCAGCCCCTTCCTCCCGCGCCCTTCGTCCCTAGCGCCCTTCCTTCCCACCCTCCTCCCAGCCCCCCTTCCTCCCAGCCCCCTTCCCAGCCCGCCCTTCCTCCCAGCCTTCCTCCCCACGCCCCTTTCCTCCTAGTGCCGCTCCCTCCAGCCAGCCAGTAAACCGCCTCACGCCGCCAAACCGCCGCCCTGCGCCTCCCTCACCTGTTGTTCGCTTCTCTCTGTCTTGCCCAAATCCACCATCCCCACATCTCATCTGTCGTCTCTTCCATCCCACCCCGTCTCGTCCTTGCAGATTTTAAATTGCGGTCCAGGCTTGCCGCCGCCTCCCGATCCCGCGAGATCCACGACCGCCGCTTGGAGAAATCGAGTATGGAGGCTATGGAGGAGCCGCCGCACTGTCCAAGTCCATGTGCCAGTGCCTTGCTCCTCCGTCGCCGACCTCCGACGACGCCTCACTGCGGCGCCCCTCCACCTTCCTCAACATCGTCGCCCTGGGAAACGTCGTAAGTATCGGCCGCAGCCACCAAAACCCCCCTCACAATCGACCGCTCGTGCTCCGATCTGATCCGTTCTGATCTGTTCATGCAGGGCGCCGGCAAGACGGCCATGCTGAATAGCCTCTTCAGGCACCTCATGCTGGTGGGCTTCTACCCGAGCAGCTCAGCTTTCTCGTCCGCCCTTTCTTCTCCTCGGCGACCTCTACTTCACCCGCGTCGAGGAGGTCGACGACGTCAGTACGTGCCCTCCTCCCGTCTCTCTCCATCCGTTCTTGGTCTCCCATAAATTGCAATACTGTTCTATCTATTCTCGCGGTGGATTATCCACTTGATAAGGTTTCTTGCTATGTTTCTGATGATGGTGCTGCAATGCTAACATTTGAAGCATTGTCTGAAACATCTGAATTTGCAAAGAAATGGGTTCCTTTTTGCAAAAAGTATTGCACTGAACTGCGTGCTTACCTTAAAGATAAGGTGGCACCAAACTTTGTTAGGCAGAGGAGCGCAATGAAGGTGCATTATTTGGTCTCTCCTGTAATGCTTTGTTATGGTCCTTTATTTGATAGTCATGCTAATTAGGCCAAGCTTGAATTTTTCAGAGAGTATGAGGAATTCAAGGTTAAGCCCAGAAAGTTCTCGAGGAAGGGTGGACAATGCAGGATGGAACTCCCTGGCCTGGAAACAACATTCGTGATCATCCTGGAATGATTCAGGATGGAACTCCCTGACCACGGGTAGGGCAGCGAGCTCGTGCATGGGTGTGCACTGGCGCTCAGCACCGCGAGGTGGACGAAGAACCCTGTGGGTGGGGCCCATAGGTCAGAGAGAGGTAAGAGAGAGATAGGGTTAGGAATTTTCCTATTTCAGCTGATTTAATTCTTAATTTTATTTGCCAAGCAAATTACTTTAGAATTTAATTAAAAAATTTTTGTAGGATTTTGGACTAATTTAATTCCTCCTGATAAATTTTCATAGATTTAAACCTTTTGTGAATTTCTCTAAAATTCGAACAAGGTTCTATTCTTATGTATTTGAAATTATTTTTCTTAACAAGATTTCATATAAAAGTTTTGGTGAATTGTTCCTGGGATAATATGCTCGAAATAATTCTCTTATTAAATATTTTTTACTTTGTTTCAACTATTTCCTTTTTAGCACCTATTTGTTTGCAGTTCATGTTTTGCTTTTAAATTCAAAAACCAAATTCAACATGGTATATTTCATATGCAAATGATCAAAGTAATTCCTCTAATGCATTTATATTACAAAATCCCAGAATTCAAATTTTTGGATTTTACATTTTCCTTTTCTTTTTATTTATTTTTCCAATCAAAAAGCTCAGGGATTTTCTTTTTCTTTTTTATTTAAAATTTCTGAAGTAAATACCTACTGACATGTGGGGTCCACATGTTAGTGGCTCGATCCACGCAATAGTGCGTAGACTGAAGGTCTATACACATAGCGCTCGGGTTCACGGGGTTTCACTGTGTACTTAAAGCCATGCGGCCCGCATGTCGGTGACTTATTAGAGATACCGATTCGTTTTAACTTTTCTTTAACTTAATGGCTCGATCCCACACGTGAGTGACTCAACGTAAACTAAAACCGACAGATAATCATTGGTTTGTCCTAATGAGTGAGTTTTGGTCTTAATGACTTGCTACAGTGCTGGTCGACGCTCGGACACAGCAGAGCAACGCGATGGAGCTAGCGCCCGCGCTCGTCACCAGCGTGGTGGCGCTCGGCGGTGCCGGAGAAGACCCAAAATGGGTTCCCCGCACTTAGGCATAGCTACCGGCACCAATGGTGAGGCTTGGGATAGCCTGACGCGGCGGCGCACCGGCGTTGAGCGGCAGTGTTGCTACAGCAACGAGCCAAAGCTCAAACTGGTGATGCTTTCGACTAACAAACAAGCACATAAGTATCTGTGGACTACTAGTGTTATACCAGAACAACGCAGAGGCTCAAAAGTGGTTGAAGGCGAGTCGACGACGAAGTCCATCGGCGGTGCAAGGAGCTTCGCGTGGAGAAGAAGTTCGGCTGAAGTAGAGCTTTGTCTGAAGGTCGGGGAAGCTTGAGGATGGTCAGGCGATGCTCCCTGTGCAAAGAATTGGTCTGAGGTGCAGAGTAGTTCCGGCGGCGACTACGGCGGCGAAAATGGTCGGAGACAAAGAAGAAGTTCGAATTCGGCCGTTCCTGTGGAACAAAGGCGAAATCGACTGAGAGGGAAAGACTCAAGATGCTCTGGAATGTAATATGATGCGAGAAGTGCGACAAGAAACCCTTCAAGTCATCGGGAATGGTGGTGGCATTGCACGGTCAAAATGAAGTTTGGAGCACTCGAGTGTTTGAGCTCGGGTGAGTGGAAAAGAATGGAACGGGAGGTGTGCACTGGTGAGGAAAAAAAGAAAGGAAGCTCTTGGCGTCCTTTATATGCTTGACGAAAATGGTGGGCGTTGGCAAAAACCATGGGTGAGGCGGCGATGCGCTCACGGCGTTCGCTGGCGCTCGGCGCCATGAGGTGGACGAAGAGTCCTGCGGAGGGGGCCCACTGTTAGTGAGAGGGAGAGGGTAGATTAGGTTTTAGATTTAGGATTTTTCGGCTCACTTATTGGTCGGATTATTATACTACACAAATGACTTCGAATTTTTATGAGCATTTTTGTACAAACCTCTGACCTAATGTATTTTCTCCTGTAAATTTTTCAGAGGTTTATACCTTCTGTGAATTTCTCCAAAATTCATACAAGTTTATGTTCTTATACTTTTGTAAATTTTTTTCTTAACAAATTTTCATATAAAAGTTTTGGTGAATTGTTTCTGGGATATTATGCCCAAAATAATTCCCTCATATAATATTTTTACTTTGCTTTATAAACTTCCCTTTGAGTACATGTTTGTTTGTATTTCAGGTTTTGCTTTTAAATAAAAAGTCAAATTCAAACATGGATATAATTTTGTATGCAAATGATCAAAGTAATTTCTCTAATGCATTTATAATACATATTCCTAGAACTCATATTTTGGGATGTTACATTGAGGCCGTCTACATCGGGAGTGTGGGAGAATTTCGAAAGGACAACCAAGTTAGACGCACAGGAAAATCAGGTACCACATGCTATTTATAAAATTTATCACAATGAATTGTTTGGAAGGTCTATAGGTAGAACGAGGCACTTGTTTAGACAAGCTACAAGATATAAGGCCAAGCAAAGATTGGTGATGAGGCAGACGCAGCTGCAGTACAACACCGATGGTACGATACATAGTTGGGACTATAATCCAGAGGTAACCCGTTAATCTCTTTGTCGTTTAATTGCTTCTGAGGATTTACCGTTATGCTTTGGGGAGTCTACTGCTTTCTAAAATTACATTAGGACTGCGCATAATGCTAGATTTTCTGTCATTTCTAGACAGACAACAACTAGGGATCTAGTAAAATACTACAATGAACGTCGTAATAAAATAAATGAACAATTTAGTACGTGCACATTTTCGGTGGTCTTGACCTCGGACATATGGAGTGGTCAGGACAGAGAGGACTATCTTAGTGTAGTGGCTCATTATGTTAATGACGACAGGGTAATGGAGAAGAGAATTATACGTTTGAAATTAATTGATGTAGCACACACGAGTGAGAATATTGCGGACTGTATTATCAAAGTCGTGGAAGACTTTGGTCTTACAGACAAAATATTCTCAATTACTTTAGACAATGCCGCTTCGAACTCTAGGGTCATGGATATTCTTACTCCGGTGTTGAATACATACTTCGATTCCTTCTTACTACATCAGCGACGCGCTTATCATATTATTAACCTTATAGTCAAATATTGTAGGAGAGAAGAACAAGTCTCACAAGTGAGATGGTAGAGATACTTCTAACTGTGAAGGATTGGGAACAAGCTGATTCACGAACACAACATTCTGTGAAAAATCCAAAGTTGTTGTAGGTGTTCGAAAATCTGTACATAGACAACGACACGTAGAACAATGATGTATTTAGAGCTGTAGGATGTACTCGTTTTCCTTTTGCCAATGTTTTCTCATGTTGAGTTTTTACTTGGCAAAGATTTTAACGAGGTATCCATTTAAACATTAATAAAGCTCTTTATTACATTTTTAATATGTTTGTTTCATTTTTTTACAATTTTCATATCTATTTCTGAATTCTACACATATTCTATTTTTTTTTTAATTTTTCGGGCCTAACGGGCTAAGTGAGCCGCAACGACCCGTCAGGCTAAATGGGCTCAGGCCGGCCCAGCACGCCAGGCCATCGAGCCGTGCCTAGGCCGCCTCCCCGGCACGTGGGCCGGCATGGCATGGCCCATCTATTAGTCAGGCCACGATAGGCAGTGCCGAGAAGGGCCAGGCCGCATCGTGTCCGTGTCGTGCCGTGCCGTCCATCTGGTTAACTCTAATTAGTACTCGATAAATTATCACTTTGGGGTTGTCAGTCATAAGGTGATTGAATTTTTCTTAAACTTAAGTCACATTTTTTATCCACTGGGTCAACATCCAATCATATGGCACATCAATCTCTACGTAAATCCAATGGTCACAAAAATTTGTTAGATAATCTTTGTGTTTTCTTTTCATATCCGTTTCATGTCTAGGTATGGTATCCGAGTAGGAGTCCATATGTTGGTGTGGTACCCGAGTCCAAGTCAGAGTTTGTGAACTCAGCCTTTATAAGACAGGGTCTCCTGAGTTAAGTTGCAACGTGAAGAAGCAATATGAGTTGAAGCAATAAAAGAAAAGAACCGTTGTATATGCAACTTGAGTTTTCCAGAGCGTTCTCGTCTTGTATGCGTGTTCTTCATCGATTTGCTTCCAGTATATGCAAGCGCCTGCTTTGTCTTGGATCGGTTTTCTGCCGAGTGAGCGTGTCTCTTCAGGTTTGTTCCAACAAAATTAACTTAAACTTTAGAAAATTTCATGCAACTTAGAAATAGCAAATCCGTTTACTTTTTGCAAGAGAAGGTGCACAAATGGGAAATTAGTCGGTGGAATATAGTGAAACCTTGGACAATAACTTAAACCAAAACATACACGAGGTTGAATGGACGAATTCCATATCATGAACCAGAACACGTGAGTTGAGTAGAGATATGTGTACTCCGATAAAAATTGAGCTAACCCGACGGTCAAGCTCAGCATGGCATTCGCCCATCTGGTCCAACCCAGTGTTCCAAAAATCAGTACATCAAACACGACGTCACCGGCAGATCGTCAGGAACAGTACGTCACCGTGAAGCTCAGCATGGCATGCGTGCAATGCAAGGATTGAAGATGGCATACGTGTCTGAAACCGAATTCTCTGAGAGGGCGTCAGCGTGAGACCCTTCCCTTGGGCCATTGATTTGCCAACCACACCAACAGAGAGGATGGAAGAAATCACAAATGCTTCAGAAGGATTTGTTTATCATGTAAGTGCCAATGGATAGAGCCCTAACTGGTTGTTGTTGCAAGTTTAGCATTGTGACCGGGACTAACATTTCCTTGTCCTAAACGTATTATTCAGGTAAGCGTCAATGGAGTTACAGGTCCCCGCACAAGCGTGAACCCGCGTGTCAAGGATCTTCTTCAGGAGATTAAGCAGGTTTGTAGAAAAGAAAATTGATCCCTTTTTTATCAGGAAATAGTAACAATTAATGTCCTACCTCGTCCAAAAAAAACAATTAATGTCCTATATATATGCTTATATGGTACAATTGCGATACAAGTGTTAATTTACGTCTCTCTGGTTATTTTGAGTTCAGGAGTATTGTCAATCACAGAGCTTCTGTTATTGTCTGCAGGTCACTGACAAAGCTGTCGCTGTTGGCTTTGGCATATCTACCCTGACCATGTTAGGCAGGTAAATAAATAGCTAGTTAGCTAGCTATATTCCTTCACAACAAATTTTTATGGCAAAATTAATTTGACAAGCTAATTAAGTTGCTGCCTTCACCAACTGTTGATGGACACACAGATTGCAGAGTGGGGTGCAGATGTTGTGATCATTGGCAGTGCAATGGTGAGACAGTTAGGTGAAGCAGCTTCTCCCAAAGAAGGGTTGAGAAGGCTAGAGGAATATGCGAGGAGCATGAAGGATGCACTGCCATGATATGTGATGTATATATAGAAGCAGTTAATAAACCTGATTGGCTAGCCAGCTTGTTGATCATAACATGATCGGGCCGAAGCAATGAAGCTGCCTGTTCTTTTTGTCTGACAAGAAGATACTAGTATTATAGCAACAGGAAGTCAAATTAGGGTTCAATTTGAGTGTTGTTGTATCTGCTCTTGTTTTATCGACAAAATAATCACAGAGGGCTTTGTTTATGAGCTCCAAATGGATTTACGCCATGGAAGGTGATGAAGGCATCCCTACAATACCTTCTTCTCCTCCACCTAATGCTCAAGATATACGCCTCGAGTTGCCGACAGGACCAATAACAAGAGCACATGCCAAGAAACTACAATCTCAGGTGAACTTGCTCCTTAATGAATATGTCATTGATTTTAATGAGAATTTTATACTACCTAAAAACAATGTTTTGCTTGTGCTCAGGTTTGAAGATTCAGCTATGGACGGAGATCAAGGATATGCGGCCGTCATCCAAGGAAGACCAGTTTATGTATAAGAATTGAAACATAGCTATTACTTGTTCTTTCTAAACCAGAGTTCATGCGAGGACTTCTGAGAGAGAATTAGGCGATCAATTGTTCGTTCTGCATTTTAAGGTCAAGTTTGCTTTTCTGCTGGGAATTGAGGGCTTGGCGATCTCCGCTCGTGGTCTAGCGGCGATCATCTCGGTGCTGTTGGCGAATATCCATAGAGCTACAAGTCCGTGCACTGGCGCGTGGTGTACAGTTGAGCGTTATTCGTCATCAAGCACTATTTATCCACGGTTCTACTCGAGAAGATCGGGCCACCCCGTATCATCCCACTGCATCGGCAGGGACATCTTCTGCACCGGCATCGTCATCTTCTTCGCGCAGTCGTGATATTCAGTGTTTTAAGTGCAAAGGGAGAGGACACAAATCTTCGGAGTGCCCTAGCCGAAGGGTGCTACTAGTAAATGATGAGGGTGAGTGGGAGTCTGAGAGTGACCCCGAGGGTGATATTACTGCTAACCATGATTTTGCGGCTGAAGATGATCATGAGGATGATGTGGCTAGCACTTTGTTGAGCCATAACTATGTTGGAGGAGAAGCCTTGGTCGTATGCCATTCTTTGAGTGCCCAGGTTGTTGAGGAAGATAAGGGGCAGCAGCATAACTTGTTTCATACACACTGTTTGGTGAATGCCAAGGTATGTCAAGTTATTATTGATAGTGGCAGCTGCAATAATATTGCTAGTATGGAGATGTTTGAGAAGTTAGGTTTGCAAACGAAGCGGCATCCACATCCTTATCATATGCAATGGCTGAATGATTGTGGTTCAATGCGAGTGACATGCATGGTAAGAATTCCTATTTCAGTTGGCACATATCATGATGTGGTGGAGTGCGATGTTGTGCCCATGCATGCTTGTCACTTGCTGTTGGGACGTCCTTGGTTATTTGATCGGGATGTGCAAATCAGCGGTCGTGCAAACCGTCTTGCTTTTGTCCATAAAGGAGAGAGGTTTACATGGCTACCCATGACACCGGAGGAGGTATTCGTGGATGAGCAAAAGGGAAAGGTTCAGAATAAGCGAGAGAGTGAGAAACATTCTAGTGCGAGCCACAATAATAGTAAGGGAGTGCATCCACCACTAAAAGCTCCAAAGCCAAATATGACCAAACCAAAGGGAAAACAGGGATTAGTCATGATGGCTAGGAAAAGGGATTTAAAAGAATTGAGCGAACCTAATACTACGTTCTTTGTACTCCTGTACAAAGAAGCCTTTTTATTGACTGATGACTTATCCTCTACTTTGCCTAGTGTTTGTCTTGATCTGTTGCAGGCATATGAGGACGTGTTTCCCGAAGAGGTACCGCCCAGGCTGCCACCTAAGCGTGGGATTGAGCATCAAATTGATTTGGTACCAGGAGCTCCATTGCCAAACTGGGCACCATACCGCACAAATCCAGAGGAGACTAGAGAGATTCAACATCAAGTTCAAGAGCTTCTTGACAAAGGTTACATACAGGAAAGTCTATCTCCTTGTGCTGTTCCAGTTATTTTGGTTCCAAAGAAAGATGGTACTTGGAGAATGTGTGTTGATTGTAGAGCCATCAATAATATCACTGTTAGGTATAGGCATCCAATACCTAGACTTGATGACATGCTAGATGAACTCAGTGGTTCTACAATATTTACTAAGATTGATCTTCGTAGTGATTACCATCAAATAAGAATGAAAGATTGATCTTCGTAGTGGTTATCATCAAATAAGAATGAAAGAGGGCGATGAATGGAAAACTGCATTTAAGACTAAATTTGGTTTATATGAATGGTTAGTCATGCCCTTTGGATTAACAAATGCACCTAGTACTTTCATGAGATTAATGAATCATGTGCTTAGGTCATTCATTGGAAAGTTTGTTGTTGTATACTTTGATGATATTCTTATTTACAGCAAAACTTTCACTGAACATATTGAACATATAAGGTGCGTGCTTGTTGTTTTGAGAGAAGAGAGTCTATATGCTAACCTTAAAAAGTGCACCTTTTGCACGGATAAGGTTGTGTTTCTTGGCTTTGTTGTTTCAGGTAAAGGCGTGGAGGTCGATGAGGATAAAATCAAAGCTATCCATGACTGGCCGCCTCCACACAATATAAGCCAAGTGAGGAGCTTTCTAGGACTAGCGAGTTTCTACCGCCGGTTCGTGAAAGATTTTAGCACTATTGCTGCCCCAATTAATGAATTGACGAAGAAGGAGGTTCCTTTCAATTGGGGGGCAGCACAAGACAAAGCATTCCAGGAGTTGAAAGATAAGCTTACATCTGCACCACTACTAGCGCTACCGGATTTCGGTAAGATGTTTGAGGTTGAATGTGATGCAAGTGGTGTAGGGATTGGTGGAGTGCTTATGCAACAGAGTAGGCCAATTGCTTATTTTAGTCAAAAGTTAAGTGGTCCAACGCTTAATTATTCAGTTTATGATAAGGAATTGTATGCGTTAGTGCGTGTGTTGGAAACTTGGCAGCACTATTTATGGTCTAAAGAATTTGTTATACATTCTGACCACGAATCATTGAAACATCTTAAGGTTCAATTAAAACTAAACCGTAGACATGCACGTTGGAGTGAGTTCATAGAATCCTTTCCATACATTGTTAAATATAAGAAGGGGAAGGATAATGTTGTAGCAGATGCATTGTCTAGGCGACATACTTTACTTTCCCAACTATATATTAAAATTTTGGGTCTAGAGAGTATCAAAGAATTGTATGCTATTGATGTGTTCTTTGCTGAACCCTACTCCAAGTGTGGTAATGGAAAAGGTTGGATAAGTATCATTTGCATGACGGTTTCCTATTTAGAGCTAACAAATTGTGCATTCCAGATTGCTCTATTCGGTTACTTTTATTGCAGGAAGCTCATGCAGGCGGTCTTATGGGTCACTTTGGTGCTAAAAAGACCGAGAGTGTGCTGGCCGATCATTTCTTTTGGCCAAAGATGAGGCGCGACGTTGAGCGCTACATGTTGAAATGCATTATATGCCATAAAGCTAAGTCTCGTCTTAATCCCCATGGTTTATACATACCTTTACCTATTCCTAGTGTTCCGTGGGAGGATATCTCTATGGATTTTGTGTTAGGATTGCCACGGACTAAGAGGGGGAGTGATTCAGTATTTGTGGTGGTTGATCGTTTTAGTAAAATGGCTCATTTTATTCCATGTCATAAGAGCGATGATGCTTCACATGTTGCCGATTTGTTTTTCACGAAAATCGTGTGTCTACATGGTGTTCCAAAGACGATCGTTTCAGACCGTGATACAAAGTTCTTAAGCTACTTTTGGAAGACTTTGTGGGGTAAGCTTGGTACGAAGCTGCTATTCTCTACTACATGTCATCCTCAAACAGATGGACAAACTGAGGTTGTGAACCGTACACTTTCTATGATGCTGCGAGCTGTTCTTAAGAATAATTTGAAGATGTGGGAAGAGTGCATTCCGCATGTGGAATTTGCTTATAACAGGGCGGTACATTCTACTACAAAATTATGTCCATTTGAGATTGTTTATGGATTTAAACCTATTGCTCCCATCGATCTTTTGCCATTGCCATTGTAGGAACGAGTTAATATGGATGCTAGTAAACGTGCTGATTTCATTAAGAAGATCCATGAGAAAGCGAAGGCGAATATAGAGGAGATGACAAGAAAGTATGTGCAACGAGCAAATAAAGGAAGAAAGAAGATGGTGTTTGAACCGGGAGAGCTCGTTTGGGTGCACTTGAGAAAAGAACGTTTTGCGGAGTTACGCAAGTGCAAGTTACAGCCCCACAGTGATGGTCCTTTTAAAGTGCTTGAAAGGATCAACGATAATGCATACAAGATTGAGCTACCTGGAGAGTATGGTGTTAGTGCCACATTCAATGTTTCTGATCTGTCCCCGTTCTTTGGAGACCCATCAGAGTCGAGAACGACTCCTTTTCAAGAAGGGGAGGATGATGTGGACATCCCATGCATATATACACCTACACAACCAACACCTACGCATACACATGGTGATTCTAGTTCGGCTGAATCAAAGGAGAAAGTATACGACGGTCCAATTACTCGCAGCCATGCTAAACAAATCCAATCACAGGTTAAAGCTAACTTGAGTTTAATTTTGGATTTAAATGATTTAGCAGTGCTACCCATGTGTTCTACTTTTGTGTTACTTAGGTACATGGGCGAGGAGCCAATGCATGAGAACTTTAGCGAAGAGAAGAAGAGCTGCTATACACTTATTTGCTTGCAGTTAAACCAGCCCAAGATGGATAAATAAGCTAGCATGGCCCACATGCAGGCCGAAACAAATGGGAAGGCTTGCTACATGCGCAAGGAAAAGAAAGGTTGTCCATCTTTATCTCTCACGCATGCATGCCCAAGTCCAAGTGCTGTTGTTCTCTCTCACGCATGCATGGCGATGGCTCGCTTTCTTGCTGGGATGAATTATGCTATTCGGCGGATCATTAATCATCATCAATACAACAACATGGTTGAGTTGATGCATCAAGCACGTGAGGCTGAAAAGCAGATAATTGAAGATGCTAAGTATGCTGCACGGCAATGTTATTCAGCGAGCACGACACCTCCGTACAGCACGGGGTAGCCAGGCAAGCCCGCTCCATCCGGGGACAATTCAGTGTCACGCGGTTCAGCACAAAGAAAGACAGATAGTACGCCGCCACTGGTGCCCGCTGCTAGCGCGGCATCCTCGATGGGTTCTACAGGCCGTTCACGTGATCTGACATGCTACAAGTGCAAGGGAGTTGGTCATTTTCGAAAGATTGCCCAAATAATAAAGTTATGATACTTACCGATGATGGGTATATTTCACTAGTGATGAGGACGATACTACTCCGCTTGTCGATTTTGCGTAAGATCCCACAGAGGATGAGAGAATGGATCGTGAGGTAGGGTCGCCAAATGGAGAGCATATGCTAGTGTGCACACCTCGTGTACTTAGCGTGTCACAGGGTCAGTCTACAGCACAACGGTGCAATTTGTTTCAATCATGGGCAACAGTGGGTGGTAAAGTGTGCAAAGTTATAATTGATGAAGGAAGTTGTCATAATCTGGCCAGCAAGGAGATGTGAACAAAATTGGGCTTAAAATATTTACCGCATCCTCATCCTTATCATGTGCAGTGGTTGAGCGATGTGGGAGAGGTGAAAGTCAGTCATATGGTGAAGGTGCACTTCAAGATTGGCAAGTATGAGGATACCATTGTTTGCGATGTGGTGCCCATGTCAGTTTGTCACTTGCTGTTGGGGGCGCCCATGGCAGTTTGATCGGCATGTTTATCATGATGGGCATGCAAACTGCTACAAGTTTAAGTGGAGCGGCAAAGATGTGATTTTGTATCCACTTACACCGACAGAGATAGTCGATGCTGATAAGAAGAAAGTTGAGAGTACACCAAACAGAGTGATTCCACCTTCGGTGAGTGAGAGCCACAAGCCAAAATTGAGCGGTAAAAAGTAAAGTGAGGGAGAGAAAAGTTTAGTAATGTTAGCCACCAAATCAGAGAAGAGAGCTTTTTGTGAGAATCCCAATTTGGTGCACTTCGTAAATTTGGTGCACTTCGTACTTTTGTACAAAGATGCATTGCTTTCGACTGACGACTTGACGTCTCTTCCTCGTTGTGTCTCTCATGTTTTGCAGGAAATTAGCGACGTCTTTCCGGAGGAAGTGGCCGCTGGTTTTCCACCAATCCGCAGGATAAAGCATCACATTGATTTTATTCCGGGAGCGATGCTGCCAACCCGACCACACTTTCCGGATCGAGCCAAATTGAAATTGCTGTCACAAGGAGATGGACCTTTCAAAGTGCTTCAGCGGATTAACAATAATGCATACAAAATCAAGCTTCTAGGCGATGACTATGGCGTGAGCTCGACATTCAACGTTGTTGATTTATCGCCGTTCTTTGGTGCTGATGATCTAGCGTCGAGGACGACGTCTTTTCAAGAGGGGGAGGATGATGAGGGCATCCCTACGACACCTTCTTCTCCTCCACCTAAGGATCATGATATACGCCTCGAGTTGCCGACAGGACCAATAACAAAAGCACGTGCTAAGAAACTACAATCTCAGGTGAACTTGCTCCTTAATGAAGGTGTCATTGATTTTAATGAGAATTTTATACTACCTAAAAACAGTGATTTGCTTGTGCTCAGGTTTGAAGATTTAGCGATGGACAGAGATCAAGGATATGCGACCGTCATCCAAGGAAGGCCATCAAATGAGGAGGTCAAGGCGCTGGCCTACAACCCATTCGGCCAAGCAAGGGATCAAGGCTCAAGCGGTCAAGCACAAAGCCCATGTGGAGGAACCAGGAAGGAAGCACAAGCCCACGGCATGAATAGTAACCGACCTGTTGGTGTTTTAGAACTGAACTTACGTAAAGATTGTTTGATTCGGGGGGTCTCCTAGAATGGAATCACGCAGAGAGATTGACACGGGGATTTTTATACAGGTTTAGGCCTTCTCCGGAGAGAATAACAACCCTACTCCTGTGCGTGTATGGTATTGAGTGTATTCTGAACAATCAGGGGAAAAACTAAGACTATTACAGATAGTGCTTGTATTCCTGATGGCCCGATTGATCCGCCCTTTCCTTCTCTGATTGCCGCCTTTATATAGTACGTGAAGGAGCGGCAGTTTCTCCAGGTGAAGCGGCGCCTCATCACATCCTGTAACGGGCGCACGTTGGTAGTAATCACCGGCGTATTAACTCCTCCACGTCGCCTAACAGCAATATACCAGAGATAATGGAGCATTACGTGCTATTACTTCGCAGAGTAACAACGTATGATGACTGTTTGAATCCCTTAATCAATTAGGCCCACTTGTCTGTAGGTTTAATTGATCATAAGGTGGTCGTAGCTGACCTAGTCGTAGAAGAACTTACGACCATGAGGTAGTCGTAGCAAGACTTACGACTATTGGGGTAGTCATAGCATAACTTACGACTATGGGGGTGGTCGTAGAAGAACTTACGACCACCCAATAGGCTCTTCCCTTATAACATTAAGGGGTATACTCAGGGACCATATGACGTTATATTTACCTATAATAAGAATTATAGATAAAATATAAAATGAGGATTATTATATCCTCGTCACGACCCATGAATAGTGTCGCACGTGAACAGTATGGGCCATGAACAGTAACCGTTCTACAGTACCGGGCCGCGCTACAGTGCCACGCGTGAACAGTAAACACGCGCGTGAATAGTACCACATGAAAAATTAGTACTGAATAGTTTGTAGGCCGAGACTATATATTGAGAGGTAGACCCCCATTGTAAATCAGACCAGTTTATGTATAAGAATTGAAACATAGCTATTGCTTGTTCTTTCTAAACCAGAGTTCATGTGAGGACTTCTGAGAGAGAATTAGGCGATCAATTGTTCATTCTACATTTTAAGGTCAAGTTTGCTTTTCGGCTGGGAATTGAGGGCTTGGCGATCTCCGCTCGTGGTCTAGCGACGATCATCCCGGTGTGTGTTGGCGAATATCTATAGAGCTGCAAGTCCATGCACTAGCGCGTGGTGTACAGCTGAGCGTTATTCGTCATCAAACGCTATTTATCTACGGTTCTACTCGAGAAGATCGGACCACCCCGTATCAGAAGGTTGTTTAGATCGAGTCGATTCAAACCATTAATTGTTTGATCTTACGACTCGATGATGAGATCACTGGATCATTAGCATTCTCAAAATTGATTTGGCGGGTCCATGATCCTATGATCATTAGTATTCTCGAAATGGATTTACTTGGTTAGGTTCATTGATTGTATTTCAAGATTAAAATCGCAGGATTCCATCGGTCTTGCAAATTGGAATTTTTTAATAAATAATCTATTTTTATTCAAGTACGTAAATAATACCGCTTAATTTTTTTTTACGAAATAATCGCTTTGTCAGCCGCATTGGTTATGCGATTTTCTCAAGTCGCCCAACCGCCGGGCGACAATCACTCAAGTCGCCCAATAGTATAGCGATTTAAAGTTCCGAGGTGTTGTCGCTTTGTGGATTGGCGACTTGGTGAGTTGTACCCAAGTCGCCCAACCGTATGGCGACTTGGGGCGGTTATAAACTCACATGCGCGAACCGTCGCCATTCGAACGCGAGACGCCAGAGCCAACCGAGACGAGAGGAAAAGAGGAGAAAGAGAGAAAGAAAAGTAGGGGAAGAAGAAGAGGAGGAAAAAGAGTTATTCAGCTTAGACGATTTATTAAGACGGTAAGTTTATAGTATTAATTTGTACAAGTTTATATTTGAAACCATGGTAGGTTAGCAAATAGTGTTAGCAATTTTATGTATAGTGACATAGTGTTAGCAATTATTTAGAGATGGCATATAGTGTTAGTAATTTTATGTATAGTGACATAGTGTTAGCAATTATTTAGAGATGGCATATAGTGTTAGCAATTTTATGTATAGTGACATAGTGTTAGCAATTATATAGAGATGGTATATAGTGTTAGCAATTTTATGTATAGTGACATAGTGTTAGCAATTATTTAGAGATGTCATATAGTGTTAGCAATTTTATGTATAGTGACATAGTGTTAGCAATTATTTAGAGATGGCATATAGTGTTAGCAATTTTAGGTATAGTGACATAGTGTTAGCAATTATATAGAGATGGCATATAGTGTTAGCAATTTTATGTATAGTGACATAGTGTTAGCAATTATTTAGAGATGACATATAGTGTTACCAATTTTATGTATAGTGACATAGTGTTAGCAATTATATAAAGATGGCATATAGTGTTAGCAATTTTATGTATAGTGACATAGTGTACTATTGTGCGTCTTTGCGCTAATTGCGTATATGTTACTTTTCTAAATGCTTGTTTATATAATGATAAACATGTCGATAACGCGTGCATTCGCAAATGCTAGTTTATAGAATGTTAAATACACGATACATGGTTCCAAACACGTTGGATTATCAAACATGTCAAATTTTGTTTTTCCCCGAAAGCTTCACCCATTATAAATATGCATAGTAACGATGATGTATTAAATATTTTGCAATCCATAGCAGTCGGTATAGGCGTTAACGTAATATATCCTTTCATAGGAAAAATAATGTCATTGTGTTGGGGCAAAGTGTAATGCCATTGGAGTATAATTTAAATGTGTAAGTAATATGAATGCTTTTAATTTCTTAATTTGCGTGTATGGCTCAAGACCCCAGTGGTTCGGATTGGCATTTTAGTCTCATTGACCGGTTGGTCGACGTCTTGACCGCTGAGACCGTCGTGTGCCGTGATCCGGTTGGCGGGACGACGCCTTGGTGAGTTGGGGTGGTTCAGACGCGACACCCCGACGGGCTTGGAGACTAGACCCACGCCGGGTAGAGAGGTTTGTCCGCAAATTTGTCACTTTTTGTATCGATGTCCACTATGTACTTACTTCTTCGTGCTTTGTAGGTCGAGCTGCTCCGCCTTCTACCACTCGCACGGATGGTAGAGGCCACCGAAGAGGACGGCGGTCCGTCGACGACGATGGGGAGGTTCAGCCGGTCCAGAGCGGTCACGACGATTCCCATTCGACCGTCGCTCGACTACCCCGGTGAACCGCTGGCGGAGACGCGCACACCTTCCACCTCCTTTCGGGAGATGGCTCGACTTCTGCAGGATGTCGCGATGTCGCTGGCTTGCCTATCGCGGAGCACTCGCATTCTCACGGACGCGGTGTGGATCGCGCGATGCCTGTTGGGTGTTTTGTATGTTTTGGGGGCGGAGGCAGCGCCTCGTTTCGACTTCTGAGCGACAATGGCATGGCCCGCCGCGGTGGCTTTCGCAGCCCGGGTAAGTATAGTACCTACTTTCCATGTTTAGCGATTCATTGAGGCCTAGCCATATGACGGCTTACTAATTATTCGTTTACAGAGGTCGAGCGGATGGTCCCACAAATTCACCGTCGACCGGTGTGTCGCGCACCGGAGGCGCACTGTTGTGGCTCTTGGGCATCTTGTTGCAAAGCAGCCACGGTGACTCCGCCGACGCCTCGCCTCGTGGGTACGCGAGGGCCATCGCCGACGGCGAGGAGCTAGAGATCGCCAGATCACCAGACTTGCCGCGACGCATCATGGCATGTGCGATGCGTCTTTGTAGAGGACGGCCCGCATCTATCCTCACAGTTGCCCCTCATCGCCGCAGTATGGTCGCTCGAAGCGCTTCTCTCTCGGACGCCCATGCCGATAGACTCCGGACCGTCGGCGCGGACATGTACCATGGGGACGCGGTGGACCGGCCGATCGTAGGGTCCTTTGGTGCCGTGAGACGGTACATATTTCCTATATATTTTCTACAACAGACATGTAATCCTTTGTAACCATTGTTTTGGCTCAGAGGGCACAAGATGCACATCGCAGTCACGCTGCGTGCACGAGCACTTTGTGGAGCAAATGGACCGCCTCACCGCCGACGACGTCGCCGAGCCGTACTCGATCAGAGACGGAGGTCCGTGCTCCTGGGCTATCTTCACTGTCTTTGGGCGCGACCGGGCGATCGGGCGGGCCGCAGAGGAAGCTCGCTTCGACGTGTTCGCTGAGGACTACGCAGCGCAGGGTGATGCGCCCGATTCGCCTCCGTCGAGTTGTTCCAGTTCCTGTTGGGACGAGGGTGCCTGAGTCGACCCACACGTGAGTTCATGCAACACATTTAGTTAACATATGTTTTTGACATTTCCGTAACGATGACTTCCAATTGCAATGGTTCGTTTCGCAGGCATAGTAGGAGGGGTGGCACTAGGACGCAGTGGCCGGGCAAGATGGAGCCGTGGGTGGCACAGTGGGCGAACGCCCATGAGGACTGCGTGCCAGAGGACGGCCCGTACGACCCCAGTGCGTACGACGAGTACCTTCGCTGGTACGCCCCGCAGACACGCACCAGGCTGGTGCATGTCGTCGACCCTCCCCGCCAAGTGCAAGACCGACCGACGCCCCTCTACACTTAGCGCGGAATGTGCACCTCGTGGTACGTAAATCGATTTGCAAATGTCTTCATACTATTACCGAATTATAGGTTTGACGCTTTGACATACTCCTTGCGCATGACATCAACGCCGGGGTTGCGGCGACGGACGGTCGATCCCGACAGATCGGCATTGGTGCGAGAGTCACGCGCGACGAGCTAGTGCGCTTTGTTAAATGCCGGCCTCTGATGCGGCGAGGCGATGCGTGGCGCCGACGCCATGCAGATTCGGACAGAGGTGGCCTCGTCGGTGCAGGAGGTGGGCTCGCCGGTCCCGGAGGTGGCCTCGTCGGTGCATAGGTCGGCGAGCTCGGGAGGGCACGCCCACGTGCCCGCTGGCGCTTACGCCTTTGCCTCCTCGCGCGCTGCCGGGCAGCCGGAGGGTCCGGGTGGGCACGCTCGGTACACCCCCGCGCCATACCACCACGCCGCGGCTGCTCCAGACACGCACGGAGAGCCTCAAGGCGATATGTTTTCATCGCCGACCCGTCCGGACAATATGGTGGGTATGACACCGCACTATGCATACCGGTCGGTCGGCTTCTCTCTCAGTTGGCGATCGTCGATATATTGTAGAGATTAACATTACTTGCCATGCATGTACTCTTTTTCTGCCTGCTCGTTTTCTCCCGCTGGGGACGCACGACGACGTGGATCTTTACTTGCGGAAGCACCGGGAGGCCCAGGGGCAATGAGCTCGCGACTGCCGAGCTCGTGATCTGCTGAGCAATTTTAGCGGGCCTCAAGTTTCACGCAGCCACAGTGGAGTCGACTTCGGGACCACGGACCAGCGGGGCTCTGAGCGCCTTTCCTGTCTGGGCCCCGCCTAGGCACCCCAAGGCCAAAGCCCAAACGGGGCGATTGTTTGGCGCGACCGGGTGTGGGGCGGGCGACGACGGAGGAGGTGCCGCGGGTGGCGATGGGGGTTTACATCATCCGTGTTTACGTATTGTCTTCGTAGGTACTATGACATGGTTATCTATACCATTGTTCTATAACTTGTATTATGTGTTGACGATTCTCCTTCGTAACTACTATGACATGGTTGTCTATGCATTCCTCTAGCATTGTTCTATTACTTATTAATCGACTAGTCCACGTGTCGCTCAACCGCTGGGCCAAGATTTCATCGCCAAGTCGCAACGGTTGAACGACTAGTCCGTACGTCGCTCAACCGCTGGCCCAAAGACTTCTCGCCAAGTCGCCCAACGGTTGAGCGACTACACGGTCATATAGAAAGCTACCAGTCTCCTCATTGTTTGTTTCACCATTTCTCTCGGCGGACAAGCATAGCAGATCCGGTTGAGGAGGAGAGGAGGTTGGGAGAGGTACACAGTGAGGAGCTCGAGTGAGGGAGACAAGAAGAGAGGAGGAGAGGAGCTTGTTCATACGAAGACAAGGTCTCCGCGTGAAGGTATCTTCGGTGTTTGTTCTTGTTCTCGCTACTTGTTTGTTTAGCAAGTGTATGGGGAATGTATGTTGAGAAATCACTGGTTGCAACATTTGTAATATTTGTAGTCATGTCGGAGGCCACAAGATTGAAAGTGCATTACGGTGTTGGTACGGTTCGTGAAGGTCCGTACGGTGTTGACCTAAGTGATTTCCAGCAAGTCGATTTGGTACACCCGAATATGGAGAATGCCCGAATCGGAGATGTCCTAGACTGGCTCACCAGAACCTTCTCATTGGACCCCGAGGTATGGAGTGTCGTGATACAAGGGGTTTGGAGTAGGTCTCCCACGCACATTCGGTGGGAGTTGAGCGAGTGATGCGCACGGTTGCATGGAAGGCATATCTGGAAGGTCAGAGGCGCTGTGGCTACGATCGTGCTACTCGTGCAGCATGTCCGGCGAACTCCTCGCAGTTCTTCCGACGGCTCCGTCGTGTTGAGTTAAGGGAGCAATTGGACGCAGCGTGTGGTTCATGACAAACACGCGGTGGCCGGCGTTGCCGAGGCGTAAGAGGAGGCCGAGGCGTAAGAGGAGGCCGAGGCGTAAGAGGAAGCGGAGGCGTAATATCGTGGCAAAGCGTGCCGCTGCCCATGCAGATGCAGGGAGCATGTCCACAAAGATAGTACATCGATGGAGGTTGATGACTTGACAAATCGAGCGGAGGAGGAAGCTTTACAAGAGGATGGTGATAACTCTTCCGAGGAGGACGAAGGTCCCATCCCGCAGAATGGAATAGGGTGGACGTTGAGGGTCTTGCTTTGTGGCACGACGCCGCATTTAATCACCGTGGGAGTACAATGGGGCGGAGGTTCGACTTAGTGCAATGTTTGTCGACAAGGGATCACCGCAGATGCCATTAAGGCAGGGGCCTTGTCAATGCAACGGCCGCTTCGTGTACTCAAATCCAACAGAGCAAGACACCGTGGTATGCGAAAGCAGGCTGGTGTCCTTGGCGCAGTGCGCAAGGAGACCCAAGTACGAGACTCACTGGATTGTCTCGAAGGTGGAGCCGCACTCCTGCTTGCTCAGTAGTGTTTTGCCGAAACATCGCAACCTGACATCCACCTTCATAGCCAATGTCATGTACGGAGAGATAGTGAAGAAGCCGGACCTGGAGGCCAAGCACATCATGGTGGCTATCGAGCAGAAATTCAAGTACAAGATTAGCTACGCGAAGGCATGGCGTGCTAAGTAGAAGGCTTTGGAAAGGAGGTTCGGTTCTTTCGAGACATCTTACGACAACCTTCCTCGTATGCTCCAGGTGCTGCAAGACAGGAACCCGGGCACATACATTGTCAGGAAGGACCGCCACCAAAAGACCGCCGCTAGGTTTTATGGTCTTGTAGAGGACCTTCTTAGCATTCGGTCCATGCATCAATGCATTCGGACACATGTTGCCCGTGATCTCGATTGGGCGGGACATTTCTAATCGGGAAATACAAGGGCATGATCCTCGACAAAGAATTGGCGTTGATGGCAACAATCGATTCGCCCTTAGCCATCGCTTTAAGTGGAAAGTGAGAATTACGACACCGGTTGTGGTTCCTTCATCATCCGGAGGGAGTAGTCAGGGCACGCCCTAATGTCGCATAATCCATGATCGCCACTCCGGATGATGAAGGCCATCCGACAACTTCAAAGAAGACCCCAATGAGCCGCTCCCTGCCGGACTCGAGGAACAGATGGTGCATTCGCCATCCGGGGCCAACTTCTTCAAACAGCTCAGCAAAGAACCTTTGATGAAACTGTTCAAGAGGCTTGCCATGCGAACCAAAGAACGTAAATTTGATGCATTGTGGCGGATGTTGGACGAGCACACCAAGAAGCATGTCGTCGAGAGAAACAAGCGCCCCTCATTCCCCGGGAGGCACAAACGAGCGCCACACCATCAAGGGAGCTCGACCTCCCCATTTGACGCGAGGACCTCGAGGGACATCGGATGTTTCTCTCATTGGATTGAGGCCGAGCCATTGGAAAAGTGGTCCTTATTTCACGACACGGACGGCGCAAGGTATGGCATAATGACCACTAACCTTGCAGAGGTGTACAAGCTGGGTTATTAGGGCCTCGTTGTCGACCTCTTGTCGCCATTGTTGAAGGCGTTCGCATGGTACAATCGGATATTTCAGGAAAGACATGCAAATGCGGCACTTCATGCAGCCAACCCACGCACCCTATATTGCTCCAAGATTACTACATACATGCAGCTAAGACCGAGAAGGCTCGATCGACACGGTCTTCGTAATGGGCAATACGGAGCATCGATTCGACGTGATCCTCCGAGATGTTGCCGATTCGAACGGCTCGGTCTCTTGTTACCCATGAGGTATGCCTTGGAGACCATGTGAATGAACCTAGTTGCACATGCAACAAGCTAAAGCTCCTTCACAAGCCATGCTCTCATGTCCTCGCGGCAAGTGGGACCATCCGATGGACCCATTGAACTTCAGACGAGTACTTCATGAAGGAAAGGGTGCAAGCGGTGTGGTCGGCGAGCTAAGAGGCTTCAGGTTGTCGGTAACTTCTCCACATTAGATATTGCAAATAGGACTTGGGTTCCGGATCTAGACCTATTGAGGGGGAAGGGCTGTCGGCAGAGTCGCCGATTCTAACGATATGGACGAAGGAAGCCTAAGCATGGCGGGTAGACGCGTTCGGCATTCGCCGCCAGAAGGGCACATTGTGAGAACTTGCAAGGCGCTGCTGACACTTAGGAACTTGTATTACAATCGCTACTATGTTGTAACTTGTAGTTCACCAAGATTTTGGTTTTGTAAGCAATCGCCAACTAATTGTGTCGTAATTGTACTTTGGTTCTTGTAAGCAACTACCGAACGCTAGTATGTTGTATCGTAATTTAGCGGACAATATCTGCTATGGAATAGCTTGGTTTTCATAACTCGCTCATACAATGCATATTTGTTCGATGCATATAACTTAAAGCACGCGACACATCAATACAACATGCCAACTCAATAAAAGGCAACCGCAATAACGCTGGCCCACCATTTCGTTACATGCTTTAGGAGATTGAACATAAGTGCAGAGAAAGGGACACTACCGCCCCTAATTGTAGAAGGGACACTACTGCGCCTAATTGTAGAAGGTGCCTCTCGCTACCCACATAGAGTGTTCTCCAGTTGGGCGCCTCGACGTGGTCGGTCGTCGTTATAGTGGCACGCATATATGCAAATAGGGTTGGCACAAGAAGATGTGGGATCATAGGAACTTCCTATGTTCACGACCTCCTCATTGCCCTCTCGCTGTTGCATCTGTTGGCGGAGGTCATCATTTTGCTCCTTGAGATCGCCAATTTGCGCCCAAATAAAAGATTTGGTCCCACAATACATCCAGTAACGCACAACATGTCGCTCATAGGAGGATCGATCCAATGGTGAAGTTGCATTTCGCCATCTGCTACAAGTGACGGTTAGTATGCGAGGATGTATTAGCGATAACATAAATAAAACTATTTACCCCGAGTATGGGCATCGGAAGAAACGCCGCCCACCATCGAAAGGGCCGTCTATGACCTGCACGATAGCGTCGTCCTCGTGTCCGCATTTCGGCCATACGCCCATACCGGTTGAGCACGCTTGTTCGGCATCAACCGGTAGTTAGGGTCGAAGTCCTCCCTCCTTTCTAGGGAAGGTGCGCCTTGGCGACCGGTTGCCAGTCTTGGTCCCCGGCCGCTGCCATCGTATGTTATCAGAAGACGGAGAAGGTTCTTCTTCCTACGGTTTGAAGGGTCGATCGTCCTAACTTCGGGCGTGCAGATTTTATAGTTCTAGCCGTGAGACTAACAAAGCGGGTAATGTATTAGTTTGCAGATGACAAGACCAGACGAGGCGACTTTTCTGCAGTGATAAGACCACACGGGCGACTTTACGCAGATGCTAAGACCAAAGGAGACAGATTGCTGCGGGACAAGACCTCACGGGCGCCTTTTGCGCAGATGATAAGACCAAAGGAGACGACTTTTCTGCAAAGTGACAAGACAACACGGGCAGCTTTGCGCAGTTGATAAGACCAACGAGACGACTTTCGCAAAGGTGACAAGACAACACGGGCGCTTTGCGCGTTGATAAGAACAAAGGAGACGACTTTCAGAGTGATAAGACCACACGGGCAGCTTTATGCAATGACAAGACCAAACGAGACGACTTTGCGCGCTTCGGGGTTTAGGTATAGGGTTAGGCTTTTCAGATCGACTTGACTACCCTGACCACCTTCTCAGCTTTTAAGACCGAAAAGACAAGACTCTGCAAAGAAAGACGTGACAACACTCTGCCTCGCCAGCTTTTCAGACTAGTAAGACAGCACTCTGCAAAGCAAGTCTATATTGCAAGTATGCCTCTTCTCATCAAATCCCAAAAGAACCATTCGCACCGCCATCGAATCCTTCAGTTCTATATAAGCTTTATAAAGTACTTCATCGACTATCCGCCAATATACAAATATACGCTCGACGACTTCATTCGAAGAGACTCCCGACGCATTGTAATATCACTTACCTATCTACGCACCATTCATTACTATCTCAATCGTCCTCACAAAATTCTACGAAAATTTAACGCGACTACAACAATATACGATTTATCACAAAATGTTATTATGAGTCCGACATATTTCGTACCTTCATATTCTACTTAAAATAAGAAATGACCAACCAACGTTGTCACCACACTTTTATCTTTACAAAAATAACATCATATTATACGATTTGCTAAATACAATACCTACAAAATATAATATCTATTTTAACACAAATATTCCAATTGATTTACATAATTTCGGTTTAGCGACTTCAATCGCCTTTCGGTTGGGCGACTTGAACTAAGTCGCCACCAAATCGCGATTTATCTCAGTAGTCGCACATCCGTTTGGCTCGACTAAATCCACCACGCCTAGTCGCCTAATGGGAAGGCGACTTGGGGATTGTCGCTGGCGGTTGGGCGACTTGAGAAAATCGCCCGACCGCACGGCGCGACACGCGATTATTTCAGAAAAAATTAAGCGGTATTATTTCAGATTTGAATAAAAAATAGATTATTTAAAAAAATTCCTGCAAATTGTGCTAACTAGTAGACTACTTGGCCCTGGACGCTTAACCAAGAAAGGCCGCTGGGCCCGCGGCATGGGACGTGGGGCTGGAGAAAAGACGCACGCGAGCGGCCCTTGACGCGCGGCAGCGGGAAAAGGAGTAGGCACGCAAATCAAAAAGCAAATCGCACGGCTGGGGACGTCTAACGCGAAGATCTGACGGTCAAAAAAAAAGATGACGTGGCCAGGCTCCCATCTTCTCAAACTTGCCTCTATTTATACCGAAGGATGCTTCTGCCGTTGGTCAATTCATGTGGCCTCGGAGTTGTTTGCTGACAGATGGTGACGCTGACGCCTCTACTAATTTGGACCTCTACTTTATTTCCTTGTTGAATAGAAGAGAAGAACCAACAGCAGGTTCCCTCCGAGAGAAAGTTGAAAATACCATCGACATCTTTATGCGCTTGTCTTAAACATGCAGAAAGGAATTGTAAACAAATCCATGCAAGCCTGTGATAAAGTTGAAAATACCATCGATATCTTTATGCGCTTGTCTTAAACATGCAGAAAGGAATTGTAAACAAACCAATGCAATCCTGTTTTGAACGTAGGGACTTCGTACACGTGTTCCAAACACCTGCGTAAATAATTAGTCACCAACCTGTCATTCATCGAAGGCACATTTAGAACACATGACGATTAAGTGACTGGAAGACTATTCGGTGGTGCGCATTGCGCGCTTACTGAGTTGATGTGTAAGTTTGTTGCTCAAATTTGCAAAAGTTGGTCCCTATACCTTCGGTAGACAAGTCAATAGAAAAGACTCATGCATCAGCTTTAGCAAATAGCCATGAAACAAGTGTACACATGTTTGATGTAGCATAATTGCATAAATCCAACGGTGACATGCAGGGACGAAGACAGAGGACTAGTGGTAGCCCTATTCGCGCATGGTTGATGAATCAATTTACACAGTTATTAGTTTGCTCATGTAGAATAACAAAATATTTATACTTGGCACTTCTCGATATTTAGTTATCATCGTATGACCTCCTACCTGGGAGGAGCAAATCTGGGCCGTAGACATTGATAGGTTGAAAGGAACGGTTGGCCGACGGCAGAGACGGCGTATCAGGAATGACATAGACGAAGCAGAAAGTTGGACATCGTACGAAGAAGTGCTCTATTTATAGGGAGTCCGGTCATACCTTCAAGTATTGTCATACGACAAATGAACATCATGAAGGATAGGTCAACAATCTGGACAGCGCCGCAGGGACCTCATCCGATCGCTCCCCTCGAGGCAGGCACCGTGGAGGTCAACATGACCGACATGGAGGTGGCAGCCACGGGGATGGTTTATCTTTTTAAAATATGTTGTCATAAATTTTTTGCTTACTATCATTGTGATTTGTCGAACAACTATATGATGACGTATATCCTATTTAGTTGTGTTGTCCAATGTACTGATGTTATGTCGTGCGTCGAATAATTCTGTGCAACGTATGTACTACCGCTAATATTATTTCTTATTACTTTCTGTTTCTGTTTCTTACTATGAACAACGTAAGCACATAATTTTATGTCACCTTTTTACCGCTACTTTCATTTTTTTGCCAAAAAAAAAATCTAGGTCATGTTGCCATTTGAATTATCGACAGGGGACTAGCGAGGTCGTTGTCGTCATATGAAATGGTGTTTTACCTAAATTTTATGCAGATCGCAATTCCAAATGGCGATATTGGCATTTCACACTATTCGGTGGACGATAGGGCTCCTGTCGTCAATCCAAATGACGACAGAGGCATTTTGACATTTGGAATGTTAACGAAAGCCTATTTTTAAAATTTTATTAAACGAACATTTATTTATATAATTCTATTAAAAATATAATATTTTAAAAAATTCTCCATAGGTACACCAGCGTAAATAATTATTCACCATCCAGTCATGAATCGAAGGCACATTTGGAACACACGGTGATTAAAGGACTCTTAAGACTATTTGGTGGTGCGCATTGCGCGCTTAGTGAGTTGATGTGTAAGTCTGGTGCTCAAATTTGCAAAAGTTGTCCCGTATACCTTGTGTAGACAAGTCAATAGAAAAGACTCATGCAAATAGTGGAGCTATCAAGTGTACACACGTTTGATGTAGCATAATTGCATAAATCCAACAGAGACATGCAGCGACGGAAACAGGGTTGGGAGCCTTGTTCCTCCATGGTTGATGAATCAATTTATATAGTCCTTAGTTTGCTTACGAAGAATAATAAAATATTTATATTTGGTACCTCTCGATATTTAGTTATCACCATATAATCTTTTAGGTAAAAATTTTCTGACTCCATCCGACAAATAGTGGAGCTATCATCTAAAGCCATCAACAATACATCTTTGCTAACCAAGGTTTGGATAAGTCTGAACTCGTTTTCACATTCTCCTGAGTGCTGCCTAATATTCACGGTGAGATAGAAATATTGGAACACATATATGAAAAAGCAATATTCTGCACATTTCAAACATGGGACTAACACGATACTTGTGTAGATGCTTTAATATCTATGAAACTAACCGTGGCCCCCCTACTGCCGTGGGTTTTAAGCGTGGGTTTTAAGATTTCCTTCTCTATTAGCATTCTAATTCATATTCTTGCTAATCGATCTTTGTCTAAAACATTAGTAGCCAATTTGATAACGAAATTTTGGTTGTACCAAATTTTGATAAGGTTTGATAGGTTAAGTTTGGTAACAAACCAAACAGCCCCTTATAGTAGTATTATCCCTTCAATGGCAGCATGAGAATCATTTACCAGTAGTAGCATGGAATGTATGGCCTGAACCGCTAGCTTTATTAGTTCTCTTAATAAGCTTCTATGTATGCCTTTTTTACACGCAGTTCGCTGATGATCTTTTAGAGCGATTATTTTTAAAAAATTCTCCGTATGTACACCTGCGTAAATAGTTAGTCACCATCCAGTCATGCATCGAAGGCACATTTGGAACACCTGTCGATTAAATGACTGTTAAGACTATTTGGTGATGGGCATTGCGCGCTTACTGAATTGATGTGTAGGTCTGTTGCTGAAATTTGCAAAAAATGTCCCGTATACCTTCCGTAGACAAGTCAATAGAAAAGACTTATGCATCAGCTTCAGCAAATAGTCATGAAACAAGTGTACACATGTTTGATGTAGCATAATTGCATAAATCCAACAGTGACATACAGGGACAGAGACATGGGACTATTAGAGCATGTTTAGTTTATTGAACCGATGTCGATTAAAAGTTATGCCACGTAAGTATTCTAAGAACTGAGCTTATTCTTCTTTAATGTATTAAACCGATTCTTACTAATAACTCGGACTCACGTTACATTAAAAAACTACAAAATAATAATATCCTCTCTCAACTGCACTCTCTCCTATGTAGTTGTTTCATGCTCATATGAGTTGTTTAATGTTTTGAATCGACTCCTAAATAGAGTCCGGTTCCATGTATTTTTTTTGTTGGAATCGAGTTCTCCAATGTATTGAATCGATTCAATGCATTCTCTCTGCTCATTTGAACCAGCTAAAACACAACATTGGAGATGGTCTTAGGAGCTCTGTTCCCTTGGTTGATAAATCTATATACATAGTTTTTAGTTTGCTCATGTAGAATAACAGAATATTTATACTAGACACTTATCGATATTTAGTTATCACCATATGACATTCTGGGTAAAAAATTTCTGACTCCATCCCCGATGACATGACAAATGGACCATGCGAACACGACATCAGGGGACAAATAGTGGAGCTATCATCTAATTAAAGCCGTCAACAATACATGTTAGTTAGCCAAGGTTTTGGTAAGTCTGAACTCGTTTTCACATTCTGTTGAGTGCTGCCTAATATTCACGGTGAGAGAGAAATATCAGAACACATGTATGAAAAGCAATAATCTGCACATTTTAAATGTGCAACTAACACGATACTTGTATGAAGCAAAACATAAACTCTGGTTGACTTTGGCTTAGAGTCATGCATCAACTTTGGCAAATCAGGCATGAAACAAATGTCGACATGTTTGGTGTAGAATAAATCCAACAGTAACATGACAAACGGATCAATCAAACACAACCTCAGGGAACAAATAGTGGAACTACTGTCCAAAACCATCAGGAATACATCACTGTGAACCACGGGTTTGCTAGGTCTAAACTTGTTTTCACATTCTGGTGAGTGCTAGAGAGAGGGAAGTATCGAAACACATGCATCAAAGGAAATGATTTGCACATACTAAACGTGCAACTAATCAAAGCAATACTTGTATGCAGCAAACATCTCAGGTTCCATGGGCAAACCCATGAAAAAGTAATTGATGTACGTAGTTACGTAACTTATGTATAACTGAACCAAACCACATACGGACTCTATGTTATAAAATTGATGTATGTGTTGCCCAAGATAAGCCTATTAGTACTAGAGCTAGAGCTGGCCATATGGGTTGTGTTGGCCCGAGACACGGCACGACCACACTGTTTATGGGCCATGCCGGTCCGGCACGAAGGCCCGTGCCGTGCTTGGGCGTCTACCTTGACACGGTGGACTGGCACGTCACAAATAGTGTCGGGCCGGGCCAGGCATGGCCCACCTAGCCCACGTGCGTAGAGGCCGTGGTGAGGCAGCGGTCGGCGAGGGAGGTAGGACCGGAGCCGGAGGAGGAGCTGAGGAAGCTAGCCGGTGGGAGAGGGAGGAAAAGAAAGGGGGGTGAGGAGGGCGGGCTGCATGGCGGCGTTAGCGGTCGACGCGGAGGGAGGAGAAGCCAAGAAGGTGGTGCCACTCGGGAGTCGAGACGGGACGGAGGACCGGAGGAGAAGGCGAGCCGGCGTGGCTGCTCGGGGCGCACGTGGAGGAGGACGAGGGCGGGCCGTCGTCGGATGAGGTCATGCATCTAGTCCCCGACCAAATGACTACTCGTAGAAGTAATGAACTGGCATTCAGATCTAATTCCAAGTATATTTCTTACCGTGTGATGAATGGAACACATGTCATATTTGCTCCATACCTGTCACGACCCGGCCCAGAGCACACCCGGGAGGTCCCTCAGGACCTCCTGGGAGGTCCAAAAAGGAACACCTAGGACGTCCCGAGAGGTCCCTCAGGACCTCCTGGGAGGTCCGCAAGGGACTTCCAAGGACGTCCCAAGAGGACATCCCGGTAAGACCTCCAGACCTCCCGAGAGGTCCGATAGACTACCCGGAGGCCTGGGGTCCCGACCCGAGGAGGTCGTTGGACCTCAGACCTCCCCAAGCTCCATGCGCTACTCGAGGAGGTCCGAGAGGAGCTAACCCGAGGAGGTCGTGGGGCTTGAGGACAAGCCTAAAGTCCATCATGATCCGAATCGTCCCGAGGATCATCGACCAATTCTCACAGCAAGCAAGTGACAACAAAAGCATCCACAGAACTTTATTAACAGCAAAAGGAGGTTTGATTACAAGGGTTACTTACAAGCTCCAGCAACTGAGAGCACACAAACGCAGCGGAAAACAAAAGACAAGGTCCACCCATTACATCACAGGTGACTGGCTGGAGGGCGTGGCCTAATTGAGTTGATCATCTTCATCATCATAGGAGTCTTCATCTGCTCAATTCATGAATCAAGCAAGAGTGAGCACAACAACCATGCTAGCAAGTTACACCCATCAATTAACAGAATGACATGCATAGGGATATATCAAGGGAAAGCATATTAGGGTTGTTTTGCATAAAGCCAATTTTATTTCAAATACAAGTATTAAGTTTCAAGGTAGGTTACAATAGTTAGAATTCATTTTTTGTGAAATCCATTTTCAGTTGGATAGCATTCATCATTGAAATGGTGAAGGATACCCTCCTGCACATAGCTTTCCGCCCAAACCCAATTTGGTTAAACCACCAAAATCAGTGGCAATATTCCTTTTGAAAACCAAAACCAGGAGCTAACTTTGAGTGACATTGCCAGCATGTCCATGACCGTGGACACGACTATTCGAATAGATTTACACTCTGCAGAGGTTGTACACTTTACCCACATGACATGAATTCTCTAGTTTGCTTGGCATCCATCGATACCACCTCACACTTCCTTTGGTGAGAGGTCTAGAGCACATGACAAGGCCTTTACAATGCATTGCTCCACCGCAGTCCACCCCCATTAAGGTTTCGCAGATCCCCCCTTTGGATAGAAACCCGCCGGGTTAATGGGGTGCCCTCTTATGCCAAAGGGACTACAACTAGTCATAACATGACAAACCCACCGCATCCACAGGATGAACCACGATAGAGCTTTGCAAATTAATTAGCCAGGTCCCACGCCCCATACTGGAGACATGTGGTTGCACAATTTTGGCGTAGCCTATTATAGGCTTAGCAAGCGATGTCTCAAAGACCGGTCCTCAACCGATTTGGGCAACAAACCTCAACCCTGGGGCATCGAATCATACGACCCATGTGCATAGACATGCACCAACCAAACAATCAGCTTCACCCAAGTCAAAACCATTTTTTATTTACTTTGCTTTTCAAACCTCCATGGCACACCAATGCCATGGCCATTTGTAAAACCCCATGACACACCAATGTCATGGCCGGAGCCCCCATGGCACACCAATGCCACGGCCCAAATTATTTGATTAAGTGACATTTTTGGTCAAAACTCCCCAAATCAAGAGTTTGGTCTAAGCAATACTAAGCATTCCAATTTTTCAAGAGCTACAGGTCCTCACTATTGCAAGAACCAGGTTTTATCTAGGGTGACAATGAGGTTGATTCGACATGGATAGTGGTCATACCAAGCAGTAGGCATAACTAGGAATTGAAATATAGGCATTGAAATAACTTAGTAAAGTAAGCATGCATACATCCTTGAAATCAATATAAGTAATTTGAAGTATTGGGTGCAACATGATCAAAAGTGTAACTTGCCTTGCTCAAAGTCTCGAGCTGCTTCCTCTCCCTCACTGAACTCGGGCTCCCCACGGTCTTGACAATCTACACGTGAAAACCAAATAACTCAAATAAAGTTCAAACAAGATTCCAAAGGACTCCAAATAAACTTAGATACAAAACCAACAGAGAGGATGGGAGGTCGGGACGAGGTCCAATGAGCTTGATGGAGGAGGTCCAGAGAGTCAAGAGAGGAGGTCCATGAACTTGGAGGGAGATCTAAGGTAGGCTCGGTTGAGACAGAGAGGAGAAATGGAGAAGAAAGTGAGGAAGGAGGGCTTCCCAAACTATATATAGTGGAAGCCAATGCACATGACCCAGGATAGGGGTCATCAGGAGTTGGTAAATAGGACAATGGGAGTAGGCAAGGAATGTGACAATCGGTATGACATGAGTACTGCAAAGGTGAGAGCATTTAATGTGATACAACATGCATTAAATGCGGTGAAGACTTTCCTGCCCAAAGGACACAGTCAAAGGTAAAGAAAACTGGGTGTGACTGCCCAGTGGGGCAGCCAAGACCCACGGAGGATGTCCTGCAATGAGCTTGAGGAGGTCTTGCAGTGAACAAGGGGAGATCCTCACCCACAGGGGAGGTCCTGACGGTTGGATCTCCAAAGGGGAGGTCCAAATGGCCAAGATCAAATGCACCAGAGGAGGTCCGCAAGAGCTAGGAGGAGGTCCTCACCCGCAAAGGAGGTCTAGACGGTTGGATCTCCGGAAGGGAGGTCCAATGGTCAAGATCAATTACAAACGGGGAGGTCTGCAAAGGTAAGAGGAGAACCTCACCCGCAAGGGAGGTCTAGAGCCGTAGGATCAAATCCAGGGGAGGTCTAAACAGTTAGAATTTCCAAGGGGAGGTCCTAACGGTCGGATCTGCCGAAAGGGGAGGTCTGGATGGCCAAGATCTCCAAAGGGGAAGTCTTGACGGCCAGATGTACAAGGAGGAGGTCTGGACGGTTAAGATCTCCCAGGGGGAGGTCTTGACGTCCAGATCTTCAAGGAGGGAGGTCTGGACGGTTAAGATCTCCAAGAGGGAGGTCTTAACGGTCCAGATTTACAAAGGGGAGGTCTGGATGGTTAAGATCTCCACGGGGAGGTCTTAACAGCCTAGATTTACAAGGGGGAGGTCTGGACGGTTAAGATCTCCAAGGGGGAGGTCTTAATGGTCCAGATTTACAAAGGGGGAGGTCTAGACCGCTGGATTTCGATCGGACCGCCTAGAATGATCTAAGGCTCAGGGAGGGTGGGACGTTCGGACCATCCGAATGTCTCACCAGGATCAAACCGTCCAATGCAAATCGGACGACTCACATTCAATCGAGATGCAAATAGGCAAGGAGGAGGTCCTGAAGGACCCGGAGAGGTCCGGAAGGACATGGGGAGGTCCAATAAAGGTAAGAGGAGGTCCTAGAGGATATGGAGAGGTCCTGAAGGACGCGGAGAGGTCCAACAAAGGTAAGAGGAGGTCCTAGAGGACATGGAGAGGTCCAGAAGAAGCGGTAGTACCACATGGTGCGGGTGGTACTGCCGGGCTGGTACTGAAGGGAACCTCCAGAGAAGGTTTCAAGGCTACAAGCGGCGAGGGAAAGTCCAAGTAAACCCAAAAAGCTTCAACAGGATTTCAAAGGAGCTCAGATGCACATAAGGGTGGCGCAGGCTTGGGGAGGTTGCAAGCCAGAGAAGACCCGAGAGGGAGGATTGGACCCAGGGAGGTCCAAGCGTTTGGGAGGTCTAGACCCAAGGAGGTCTGGACCAGGGGAGGACAACACAAAGGAGGTCCGAACCTTTGGATCCAAACGAAGGAGAGGTCTGGGCCATTAGATCCCGCATTTAAGGGAGGTCTAGACCGAAGCGGGTAAAAGACGAACAGAGAAGGAAAGACCATCAAAACTCCAATAACTCAGCAAACCAACAAGGAACTTTAGTTGTAGTTTGAGTTAGTCAACTTAAATCCATTATGAAATTTCAGGTTAAGCTTTGAATTCTCATCAAAACAAAATGGTTCTTTTTATTTTGAAAATTTCAAAAAGGTTCTGAAAAATCAGGGTGTCACAATACCACACGATGTTTCATGGTCCTAAGACACTGACAACAATCACCATATGGCTGAGGGTCTTACAAACACACAACCGCCGAACGGTTGGTACTTTATCAACCGCTGCCTTGCTCCGACCAGTCGCGGCATTTCCAACAGGCGTCTCTTCAAGGAGCAACTGCCACCTCTTTGATGATTATTTAAAGATAGAGCACGCATCGAACTGCATCAAATTTAAGCATGACAATCGGCATTAGATTCATGTTTCAAGTCTGATTCTACAGTATAGCAAGAATTACGCTCAATGTAATTAAGATTAGTCTACTGCCTTGTCGAGGGCACCCCCTGTAATAGCCAGTTCATAGCAATAAAGAGCAGTCACATTCTCTCCCAAGAACTCTTTGCCATTTTCCTCTATTTATTTCATAAGATCGGCAACTCGATTGCCGACAGTTGGCACTGACCGTGGGGAAGAAGGCGTTGAGTTCTTGAAGATTACTTCGCTCAAGCACTCCCCATCCACTTCCTTTGCTCCATCATCGCTCATGCGAACATGGTAGGGACTTGGGATGAGGAAAACTGGTTTGACCTGGCGGACTACTCCAACCTCGACATGTACACATGCATCCGCGCCATGGAAGAAAACGGGATGTCATTATCATCCTCCTCCTCCGCCGGCTCACCACTCGCTGAGATTGACGAAATCGACCGGATGCATGAGGATACACCGCCACCAACAATGGCGCTCTCAGAGGAACCGCTCACTCCGACCAGTTCAAAACGTCCGAACGCCTCTGCAAGCCCGATCAATCCGATCGGCAGAAGTGGCAATGGAAGCCCAGCGTTGCAATCAGAGAGTCCATGTACTCTCGATATTGTCATGGATGACCAGTATTCACCAATGGCTCCTACGTATTTCGGGGGCCAAGCGACATCTGGTTAGGGTATCGATGAAGTTATCACCGATCGTAGGACAAGTGGGCATGTGTAACATCCCAAAGCTCTATTACCAAATTAAAAATTAATAAAGTTATTATTTTGTTAGAATTTCTGAGATTTAAAAGAGTTTTATTGCTTTTCTTGAATTTCCCAGTGTTTAAAAGTCAGAAATAAAATTTATTAAGCTTTATGGGTTTCTCTTGGATTTAAAGTTAAAAAGGAAAACTTAACTAGTTTCTTGAATCTTTTGGTATTTAAAAAGGGTTTTTCCTATCTTCCAAAATTAAAAATAATTTGTGTAAAACTAAAAGCCAACTTTAAGTCAGAATAATCTTATTAAGTTCCAGAAAAAAATTCCAATTTTCGGGGACTTTTTGAAGCTTTAAAAATTAAAAAGGATCCATTTGATTTATCTTCATTTGTTAAAAGCTTAATGTGAGAATCTCAAAAATTGAAAATGTTTAATATGAATAAATCAAACTTCAATTAAAATCATAGCTGGTTTATTGGATTTTCTGGACTTTCTTGGATTTTCTCTAAATCATTTTTCCTATTTTTTTGGAACTCAATTTAAATTATTTCCTTTTATGTTTTTCCCAAAAAAAATCCTTTCCTCGGTTATAAATTTTAATTTAAATTAGTTATTCTAAAAGCGAGGGATTTCTTTTGGATTTCTTTTGCATTATATTGAATTTATTAAAGCGTGCATTGAATTTCAAGCGAAAACATTTTAAATAATTAAAATATACTTCAATTAAATCCAAAACTATTTTATTTGGTCTTTCCAGGTTCCAAAGTATTTTATAAAATTTTCTTGAAATTTTTGGATTTAATTTATTTTCTGAATTTTCTTTATTCCCTTCTTTTTCTTTCTTTCTCTCTCCTCTCTTATTCCTTTCTTCCTCACACGGAGCCTTATATCCAGGACGTCCAGAACCAAGCCGCAGCACACAGCGCCTCCATTAGAGCTGCACAAAGCTTTTGAAAACCCATGATTTCCTCCCTAAATCTTCACGCAAATTCAGGCATTCAAACCCCCACATCACACCTCCTCCATTTTCGGCCATCAACCCTTTCCATAATCACCCTAATCCCGCAAATCACGCCGCTATCTGCCATTGGTCTTGCACGTCATTCTCCCTCCTCGGTCCACCTCCACCCCTATATAAGAGAGCCCCGGGAGCCCCTCTCCATCCTCAACCCACCCCCAAAATCTCTCCTCCCCTCTCCTAGTAGTTTAGCCGGATTTTGAAATTGAAGCTCGCCGGTCGAACGTCGCTTCGTTGTCAATTTCGTCGCCGGCAGTGGAACTCCTCCGCCTTCGTCACCTCCTTCGGCTTTGCACGGTCGCGTTCCATACCGTGCTCACCGTCTCCTCGCCGTAGCACTGCCGGAGCACCGCCTCCCTCCATGGTCGCCACATCCATGCGCCTCTGAGGCCGCCGCCGCCACCGCCAGCCGTCCCTGACCGCGCCGCCACTTCCTACAGCCTCGTCTCGAGGTACGCAAACCATTTTGGCCCAGATTCTCCTAACACACAAGAAATGCAGAGTACGCAACTCACACGAACACGTATGGAAGAAAAACACATGTACAAAGAGTTGGCAAAGCTAGCTTCTTTTTTTTACATCTTGCTTCCTTGTATGTGTTATTGAAACATACACCTATTATGTACTAATACAAAGACTCTACTTGCAGCATCATGACACCACTCACCAGCTAGCACACATGCAGGCTAACAGACTTGACCCACTAACAACACACTACCATGCAAATGCATGTACAGCCAACTCACCTGAGCACTAATCGCACACTCCCTACGACTCTAAACTTCCGGCTCCATGAGCCCAGTTAACAAGCGCTTACATGCAACTAATGCCGGATGTGCACCAAACACATGTGCTTCTCCATTTTCTAGTCTGTATACGTGTGTGTACAAGAGAGAGAGAGAGAGAGAGAGAGAGAGAGAGAGAGAGAGAGAGAGGTAGTATTCCCAACATCTATTTCATACTCACATCCATCCAAACTTCCTTCTTTCTTTAGCAAGTAGCCCCAAGTGTCATACACACTGTTAGATCAATAAGCAGCATGCAAGGTCTGGCTCACAGGAGCACTGCAAGATGCAATACCGATGACGCCCGATGTCAGGCGTGAGCGTTACTCATATGTATAGCGTGATTGCATGCACCATCTTGCCTGTTATGTATAGCGTGGTTGCATGCATCTCCATGATTTGCAGCCCACCGCTAATCACTCTTGTAATATTTTATATCCATGGCTAGCAATACAAACATGCTATGTGTGTGAGAAATCTTTCCGCCTTCGATACTTTCCAGAACAGTAACTTGTTATCTAGTCAAGTTGTCCATAGCTTTGTACATGTCCATTTTTCATGGGAATTGATTTTCCGTAAATTTGTTCTCTCTCATACAAACTCCAAATCCATCGATTATTTCTCCTAAATTTATTTAAATTCATTCTCTAATTTATATTATTTATTTTATAATTTTTAGTTTTTATTTAATTTATGTCCGACGTCGCCAACGCGAGTTTGGATCAATAAGAAGACTTTGGTCAGTTGGTTAGATGAGGAAAGTTAGTCCTCCCCTAGACCAAAGGTCTTGAGTTCAAATCCCGAGAACCCCATCATTTTCTAGTCTTCAATTCTTTTCCTTGTGTCTATGACCACATGGCCCCACCTGTCATTGATGCTAGCTTCATCATTCTCTCACTAGCATGTGGGCCATTGATGTCATACATACATACACATTCATTTGGTCTTCATTGTAAGCATCCAAAACAACAATTTCCAGTGAATAGTTCATTCTCGGTATTCTAATATTTCATGTGACCGTCAACCTTCCGGAAATTCTTTCTCCCTCATACGAACTCCAATTCTGTCAATTCAAATTCCTAAACTCATATAAAGTCGATATCTTCCTTACAGTATTTATTTTATAATTTTTGGATTTTATTTAGATTTTATTTGAATGTTATTTGAATTTGGCTCATTTACACGTTTAGAATTCGACGACTTCGGACAACCGGATTTCGACACCGTTTGAGAACAACGATTAATCAAGCAAGGCAAGTTATACCTTTAATCATATTCGATCCCATTATTTTAAATTATTTAAATTCTGTTTAAATTATTGCTTCATGCTTATTTATATCTAGTTATTTAAACTCCTGTTTTAAGTTATAGTTATGCCTAAATCCTTTGTACTGCCAATCTTGACATTGAAATAAACCTACCTTGACACCTTAGATGAAAATCTAGTTTATGCAATAGTGTGAACTAGAACATTTTGGAAAAAATTATGTTTAGCCATGTTTAGACCTGAAATATTTGATTTGGGAATTTACAGCCAAAAATCAAATGTTGTATACATGGCATTGGTGTGTTATGGAAGTTTACAAATGCTTTGAAAAAATGAAATAAAATCAAATTTTAGTTTGGACTTGGGTGAAATGGATAGTTGGTGGGTGCAGGTTTATGCACGGGCTCAATCCGGGTAGGGTTGAGGCCCAGGGGTTATATTAGAAGTCACCCAAGTCAGTTAAGGACCGGTCTTCGAGCCGCATTTTGCAAAGCTCCACCGTACTACCACAAGTCTGGAATGGGACAGGCTAGGCTAAATAATTTGCAACGTCCCATTGTTAGTTGTGCCATTTTGATGTGTGGATGTTGGTTAGACAGTATTCCCACTTGGCGCAAAGGGGGCTTCCGGCGGGTGGTTAGCCCAATGGAAGTGAAACCTTAGCGGTGCAAGAGGGGCTTCCGGTGGATGGTTAGTCCAAAGGAATTGAAACCTCAGTGGGCATGACTACTTTGGAATAGCGTATTGTAAAGGCCTTGTGATAATCTCTGAGTCGCACACCTTCGAAAGTGTGTGGGCGGACAGTACAAGTTGATTATCTCTTGTGGGTAAAGTTGTACACCCCTGCAGGGTTTAAAACTATTCGAATAGCTGTGTCCACGGTCATGGACATGCTGAGCAAAGCCACTCAAAGTTAGACGTTGATTTTGATTTTAAAATATTTTGACAAATGATTTTGGATAGTATATCCAATTGGAAAATTGGGCGGTTAGCCATGTGATAGGAGGGTATCCATCACCATATTTTATATGGAGGTTATCCTACTATAAAACTTGAAAATTTATAAAATGAATTTTAGTTATGGAATAACTGCTTTGGAACTTAGTACCAATGTTTAAAGAAAACATTGCTTTATGCAAATTCAACCAATAAGTCTTCCGTTGATATATCCTTGCATGCATTATAATATGTTATTGGGTGTAATTTGCGAGCACGAAAGTTGTGCTCACCCCTGCTTAATGCAAATAAATTTCAGAGGAGAAGCACTTCGCTACTGGTGTGGATCTCGACGACTAGGCCGCTACCCCAGTCGATTGCCTGTGGTAGATTAGCTGGACCCCACTACTTCTTCTTCTTCTTTCATTGTGTTTGTTATTGTTGACTTGTAAGCCTTTCTTGTAATAAACTCTGTTGATTATTAATAAAGTTGTGCGATTTATGGATGTTACCATATCTGTTTACTGTGTGAACTAGCTACTGATCATGGGACTAGTTCAGAAATACACAGAGGATTTGGGGGTGTTACTCTCGGGTCTGACAGCATGGTGAAACTCAGCATACGATCGGTAGTCCGCCGGATCAGGCTGCGTCTTCCACAAAGCCCACCGGAGGCAGTAATCTCCGATCGCACCCCATTGTCGAGGCTCCTTGCAGAATCACTAGAATGCTCTCCCTTAGCTACGACAGGAGTTCATCGAAAGATCACTGTTGGCGCCACAAAGTTAACACAATCAGAGATACTAATCCAGATGCCATGCACGATCCTCCATAGGTTAACTCACCACCACTTGCTGGTAGAGATGGTAAGGGCGCTCAAGCACCAACTACCAAAGGCAACCGAGCCGATGGACATACATCAGTTAATTCATCTGTTCCTACCCCCATCGTGACTAAGGAATCAGGCATGGCCAACCGGAGGTCAAGGAAAAACTCAACTCATCGGACACCCATTGCAAGTCAAAATCCTCCACGACCTTCGGTAACGATACAAAACTTGCAACGAGTTTAGGATATTCTGAATAATCCTGACCCTGCTTTAGCAGGAACTCCAGGTTATGTTCAGCTTGTAGGTTAGGTGTCGAAAATCCTCCAACAAACCATTCAGCGTACAGAAATGTACCGAAAACAGAGGAATTCGCAAAGTCACACGATGACCTTGTCCCAACGTTCCTCTCTCAGTAGGGGACAACATGGTCGAGCAGAGGATCAATCAACACCAAGACCCCCTCGTAGGTTCCGACTAGGGAATCATGAGGGAAGACATCTCTTCACAGCAGCCATTCCTCCTCCTCGTCAAGAGGAACGGTCACTTGATTCAGGCAATCTTAGGCATCATTTGAACCAAGCAGGTGGTCAAAGACGTTATTATAATGCCCACGACCGGGTTGGGACACCGGATCCTAGATATACAAATCTGAGGAACCGATCCCCGACTGACTATAATCCTGCTCCTTTTCAGAGAAGGCGTCATGACTCCATTACGGGCTGCCGAGTGTTTTCGGCTGGTCTCCAAGCTATTCGTTGGCCAGACAGGTTCCAACCAGCCAACATAGAGAAGTTCAATGGGACTCAGAACCCATTTGAATTTCTTCAAATTTATCCTACTACCATCAAGGCCGCTGGTGGTAATGATAACGTGATGGCAAATTATTTGCCCATGGTCCCTGAAGGGTCTGCCTGGTCGTGGTTGCTTAACGTACCAGTCAGATCTATCTATACTTAGGATTAGCTCTGCGATACTCTGATAGCCAACTTTCAAGCGACATACGACCGCCCCGGAAAGGATGATGATCTTCATCGGATGAAGCAGAAAACCAATGAAACTTTTCAATGGTATATCAAGGGATTTAGTCAGGTTCGAAATTCCATCCCAGATATCGCAGAATCTTCCGTCATCTAGGCTTTTAAAGCAGGACAAAGGAATCACCGGTTTACGGAGGATATTATAATAAATCATCCATGAACAACCGTCGAACTTTTCAACATGGCAGACAAGTACGCGGCCGCTAGTGAAGCGGTCGAATGGTATGAAGCTATCGACCGGAAAGATAAAGATCCCCAGTTGGGTCTGCAGAAGCAAGAGAAGAAAAACAAGAGGTCTCTCAAGAACAAGAAGAATCATAAGCCCGACAACAAGGAAGTCCTCGTGATTTCAGAAAAATTTACCAAGGGCAAGAAAGATTCCATTGGTCAGAACAAAGCTAAGGCTCCGACCAGTGACTTCAAAAAAACTAAGAAGTGGTGTCCACTTCACAAGGCAGCAGGGCATGATCTGCGCACCTGCTGGGCCTAGCAAAGTAAACTGGAGGATTACTACTCAGGTAAAGGACCCTTCCCCTCCATAACAGAACTCAGAGAACCAAGCTCCAAAAAGAACAAAGATGGCGATGAAGAGATGGACTACCAGGAGTTGCAGCATACGGTGGATATGATCTTCGGATGATCCTCCTCGTATGATTCGAGACGTCATCTGAAGGTCGTGGAGTGGGAGGTCAACCTTGCCGAGTCTCCGATCACCATCAAGCCATCCTGGTGGTCGAAAACTGTAATCTCCTTTAGCAAAGAAGACTGCCCATCCCACCAACTCGACTAGGTAGGTTTCTTATCGTGGTTGAACCTACTTGACGAGGATATAATAATTTTCATTTAATTATTTATCAATATGGTTCTTGAGTATACCCCTTAATATTCATAAGGAAGAAGCCGGAGGTCGTAAGTTCTTCTACGACTATCCCAAAGTCGTAAGTCTTTCTACGACTATCCCCTGATCATGAGTCATCCTACGATCAGTCTGTGGTCGTAAGCTTTACTACGACCACCACCTGGTCGTAAGTTCTTTTAGGATCAGTCTCTAGTCGATAGAGCTCACAGATATGTGGGCCTAGTCAATCAGGGAATCTTCTGTACCATATCTAAGGATATGAGCAGTCAATTACACTGTTATTCTCTGGAATAATGGCACGATTTAACTCTCTGTCATAGTGATAACTGCCTAGCGACGTGGGAACGTTACTACTCCCACAATAATCTCCAGTAGCGGCTCCATCATTTGAAGCATTAAGGCGCCCTTTGGACTGAAGAAACGGCAGCCCGCTCCGAGGACTGTATAAAAGGCATAATCACCAGGAGGAGAAGGAGAGAGGAATCAGGAGCACAAGACGCCTCACTCGAGCCTTTCTCTTGATCTTGTAATTCAGCATACTCAATACATCCAATTATGAGTAGGGTTGTTACTCTCTCCGGAGAAGGCCTAAACCTGTATAAAAATCCACGTGTCACCTATCTCTGCATGATTTGAGTCTTGGAGACCCCCGAAACAAACAATGTTTACGTAAGTTCAGTTCTAAAACACCGGCACTACTATTAACAATTGTAAAGTTAATCGAGTCTCAATAGATGGAGGTAGTTCTTTAAATATTTTATTTGTGGGAGCATTGGAAGAGATGCAGATTCCTAGGTCAAAGGTAAAACCCGTGAAATATGCCTTCCACGGCTTAGTTCCTGGCTCTACCACTACACCGACAAGACAGTTGTCCCTACCGGTTACGTTTGAAAGACCTGACAACTTTCGAACAGAAAAAATTCTGTTTGATGTGATAGATTTCGAAACCGCATACAATGGAATCCTCGGTCGTCCGACTTTAGTAAATTTCCTGGTAGCCACGTGCTACGTTCTTTCCTCTCATTTTCACCTATCTTTTTATCACATTTCACAATTTCAGCAGGTGTCAAAGGTAGCAAAACTATTTTCTTTCCTTTGTGCATAAGAGAGTACTTATTACTTCTACCATGATGAGTTGCATCGGTATCAAATTCCCATGGACGTCCTAATAAAAGTGAGCGGGCTTGCATAGGCACTACGTAGAAATCAGCAACATCATGATAGGAACTAATGAAAAAAATGCACTCTCGCAGATTGTGTTACCTTCACCTTACCGCTGTTGTTGAACCACTGAATGTGGTACGGGTGAGGTTGCGCACGTGTGGTCAAGCCAAGCTTCTTGACCAACCCTAAATTCACCAAGTTATTACAGCTCCTGCCATCAATTATGACACGAACACGGCAATCCTTGACGATGAGGAACATCTGAAATAAATTATGGCATTGTAGCTTCTCCGCTTGCTCCCTTTGAGTGCTCAATACTCGCTGCATAATTAGGGTCCTATAATTCTCTGTAGCAGCGGCACCTAAAATTTCCTCACCATCGCTATCTGCCTCATGATCATCACCGTTACCTGCAAGGTTAGCTGCAAGAGCATATTCATCCTCAACATCACTAGCACTTGCATAATCACCGTCTTCTGTCGCAATGTACGCTTGCTGACTTGGGCAATCTTTCATGACGTGGCCCCATCCCTTTGCAACGGTGGCACAAAATCCCCGCCGTATGACCCATGGAAGCAACCGATGAAGAGCTCTACGCTGGTGCCTGTACACTAGTAGATTTACTTGTCTCGGATGCGCGTGACGGTGGTGGCAGCGCTGCTGAACGCGCCCTACTCACGGAGGGGGCAGCATATCAAAAAATAGGAGGTTGGGCTGTGTTGGCTTGTCCCGGCATTGGTCTCGATGTAGATGTACTTCCAAAGTTGTTCCTTGTCCTTTGTTGTCTACCCTGCAATTCCTGTTCTACCAAACAAGCAAGCTAGAACAACCTATTGATAACAGTATACTCTTTGTAATCAACTATGTTCTGAATTTCACGCCTTAAGCCCCCATAAAAATGAGCCATCTTATCCTCCTCATCCTCAACAACATCACAACGCAGCATGCCTATTTGTAGTTCTTGATAATATTCCTCGATAGATCGACACCTTGGTCTAAGCGCTGCAATTTCTTCGATATCACGCTTAAAAGGGAGGAACAAATCTAGCACGCATAGCTACCTTCAATCTATCCCATGTATCAGGTGTTAAGCCAGAATTAACTACTTGATTCCACCAAATGATAGCAAGATCTTTAAATTCACTAGTAGCTTGTCTGACTCTATGTACTTCAGGAACTAGACGGGCATTAAATTTTTGTTCAACTGTCATCTCCCAATCTAGATAAATTTCAACATCACAAACACCCGCAAAAGATGGTATGGCAAATTTAACTTTAGCAAATGGGTCATCATTAACACAAGCATTGTGGTGCTAAAAATTATTACCTCCCATACCGTGACGGTTGTGATGTAGGCGGTGTCGTTGACGTGCATCTTAGGCAGCAAGAGCAGTGCCGGTGTTGCGGTTTTGCCTCTCATTATCATCTCCCTCCTCATCTTGGGCTGCATCGTGATCATACTCGTGTCCATTGTTTGGTGGCCGATTAACCATTCTTTCAAGGCGTGTAGTGAGCGATGCAATACTATCGTTGATTGAGCGCTGCAATATAACCATAGTAGCTTGAAGCTTCCTGTCGATGTCCTCGTTAATGGTAGTGCGTTGTTCATCCAAAAGTGTCATGAGCTCTCCCTTTAAAACACACTCTTTCTCATTAGACGAGTCACCTGTCATGGTTAGTAGAAAACAAAAGACAGCACAAAGGTATTATCCCTATCAACTACTAGGTGATGGAAGGTGGAATCACACACTCTCAAGTGTCTTACCACACTCTTACAAGTGTTCTTACCAATGCAAAGAGATGGTATGCAGTAGGTGGGTCGGTTCGTGATACCGTGTCGAGTGTGGGTACGATTGCAAGAGGGGACCTGTTCTGATCAAGAGTAGGTGGTGCTTGGACGGCTTCAATATGGTAGCAAGGATCAGCAATAATCAGATCAGCTAATGCAAGTTGAAAAATTGTTCAAAGTACTAGTCAAAGTTGCTGATCCTAGCCTAATCAAAGCTGGCTAATCGAAGCCCTACTAAGAGATGTGTATGTACACATACGCAAAGATAAATGTGACTTGACGTAAGCAATGAAATACCCTCACAACAAGCGCTAGGAGAGACGCTAGCCACCTACTCAAACTTCTGTGAACAGCACAAGATTGTTCGCACGATGTAGAGCACAAAAGACAGCAATATCGATGCAATGCAAGCAACCCTCTAGATTGAGCAGAAACAACAGCTAGTCTCAAATGATGAAAAAAATAAAGTTTTATATTGCTTATATATACTCATTTGAAAGGTTTCGACGAGATCTACAAGTTTGCAGTTGAGACAGACCCCAAATTCCGAAAGGAAGATTAAAAGAATTGGCAAAAACAGAAACCGAAAACTTACGCCGCGAATTCAGGGCCGAAGATGGCCGATTTTGGGGGTCTTGGAGGGTGGCAGGCAAAACCAGTCATTTTTATTGGATGCGAGTCATCGTTAGCTTTCCGAAAAGTCTGAAAACGTCGAATTCTGACTTCGTATGCAAAAGTTATGCCCGTTTTACAGATGGTGTGTCAGAAACGGACTCGAATTCGTTTCGGCCTCAACTTGAAGCTGCTATATCTTTTGATCCCGTGGGCCAAACTTGCTGATTTTTTTTTTGTGGAAGCTTGTGGATGTATGGCAACCAACGGTCATCTCGACCTTAATGAGGGAGGTAAACCGGTAGATTTAAAGTTTTATAGGTAGATTGGTAGTTTGCTTTATCTTACCGCATCTAGGCCCGATATTATGTTTAGTATTTACATATGTGCACATTTTCAAGCAACACCAAAAGAATGTTATTTGGTGGCCGTAAAAAGAATTCTAAGATATTTAAAGTATTTCTCTAGCATTGGCATATGGTATCCCAAATGTGCAAAATTTGATTTAATTGGATATTCAGATTCCGATTATAAGTGGATAGAAAAAGCACCTCAAGTAGTTGTCAATTCTTAGAAAGATCCTTAGTATCATGGTCATCTAAGAAATAAAATTCCGTAGCTTTATCCTCCGCCGAAGCCGAATATGTTTCCGCGGGTAATTGTTGTGCTCAATTGCTATGGATGAGGCAAACATTGATGGATTATGAAATCAAATTCGATAAAATGCCTCTTTTGTGTGATAATGATAGTGCCGTGAAAACAGCCAATAATCTAGTTCAACACTCAAGAGCCAAGCATATAGATATTCACCACCATTTCTTGAGAGATCATGTGAGCAAGGGAGATATTGAAATTAGTCACATCTGGACTAAAGACCAATTAGCAGATATTTTCACCAAACCATTAGATGAAGGCCGTTTTTGCAAATTGAGGAATGAATTAAATGTCATATACTATTCAAATGTTGTTTGAACTCATGCCTCATGCACTTTGTTCCATTCGATGTTATTTGAAGCTTTTAAGAAAGATATTTTTAAATATTTTTCTAAAAACCTCTATGTTCATTAAAAAAAAATATGTTCTCACATAGACATTACTCTCTTCAATGCATAATGATCCTAAATGATATTTATTTAAGTGCAAAACTAGGGATCATTTGCATATCTCTCAATTCCAAAGCCTATCCTCAAGTTCCAAAAAATCGAACTACGGGGCTTAACAACCAGATTACCAGATACGGCATTACCGAGTGTAACCTGCGATACTACCGCGTCGGTTGTAAAAGGGCATTAACTGCTATCGCTCGAGTCTTTACCCATCTATCTTCTCCTCCCGAGCGCTCGGTCCGTACTCATACCACACCCTTTGCTCTTCTCTCTCTCCCATCGAAGAACTCTCAAACTCACTCGAGAAATCCCCAAATCTCTTTTAGTTTTCTTCGATTCTTGTTGATTTCTTGCGACCTAAGGGTCCTTCTCCCTTGGATCTCAGGGGAAAAATCCTTTTTATCCCCTCTTTGTTTTGCTTTGAAACCCTAGGTCAATTTGGTTCCTTTGAGAATGTGAATGTTTGAATGGGTATGTTTTGGGTAAAATTGCAATACTAGTGTCTCATGCTGTCTATGCATCTATTCTATGGATTAAATCCATTAGAGACACCATAAAAATCCGAGCAATCTCTTGCCCTAGAACGTTTTCAGATAAAGCGGTACTACCGCTCGTCGTGCGCGGAACTACCACGGTGCGATCATACCGGCCAGTAAACGGCGGTACTTCCGCATCCCAGTACTACCGCCTCTTGCACGTCGGTACTACTGATTTCCCTGACAAAAATAGCAGGTTCATTCCATTCAAATCTTTAAACCGACTTTGATTGATCTTTCATCTATCCTTTCTGTGTGAAGATGCCAAGGACGAGGATCGCCACTTGCAAGTCCTATGGTCCTCCGAGAGGTACAAGATCTAGTGATCAAACCACTTCTTCTCAGCCACCTGTAGCTCTTGTTCCTGATCAAGCAAATACAGAAGAAAGAGAAGATAGAGGCAAAGGTCCTGCTCCCACTGATTCAGAAAATGAGGAAAGTTCAACTCAAGCAGAAACAGAATCTGAAGCAGCAACTGAGTCTGATGAGGAAATGGGAGAACCTAAGGAGCTACAAATCAATTTTAGGACATTCACAACAGATGAATATGCTATATTGCGGCACAGAAATCAGTTTGTGCTTCCCAAGACATCTACCAGTTCTAAGTTTCACACTAGTTTTCAGGAGATGGTTTATGAGCAGATGTATGGTTCCCACAGGCAGTTTGCTAATCATAAGTTTGTGGATTGGCCGCATCTTAACTCCCTAGACAAATATTATGGAACATATCTGTTTTTTCAAAGAGCCAGTATTCATGACCTTGTAGCGCTCAGATGTGACTACGATGAGGAGATCATCAAGCAATTCTATGCTACTCTCTATGTATCTGCAGATTTCAATCAGTTGGCATGGATGATAAGAACTACTTATTTGGATTGACAAAGACATGAGTTTGTGCTTGCTTTAAGAACTGAGTCAAGCAGTTATGAGAGTTTATGAGAGACCTGCTCTTTTGGTTCCAGCTTGGACGGAATACTATGATCAGAATGTCAGATATACACTAGAAAAGATAGGTGGTCTCCTACGTATTCCCAACTTGGTTAATAGGATAATCCATCATACTATTCTTCCTAAGAGCGGGAACTTTGATGCTATAAGAAGACATGCCTGGAACTTGATAAACAATATCATGCATGGCAAGAAGTTTTATGTGATAGATGTGATCCTTCATGAGATTGCCTCTTCCAAGAATGATCGAGTCAAGAGAATCAATTATGCTCCTTACATTATGGCTTTGATCATCCGAAAGACTGGATACCGTGGAGGCTTGGGATCTGCCCATAAGCCATACACGCCACGCGAGGGTCCTCCTATTCCCGTAGCTGTTCATTCTCAGGTTCAGCAAAGGGAAGCTGCTCAAGAAGATGCTCAAGTAGAAGGACAAGTTTCTCTCTCCCAAATCTATTCGGCTATTCTAGAGATTAAAAATTCTCAGCAAGAGATTAGAAATTCTCAGCAAGAATTTCAAATTGAAACCAATAATAGGCTGGCAGCTTTGACAGAGACTGTGAGTGCACTTGAGCAAGCCTTGACCACTCCAAATCGCTATGGACGATGTTGCCTCAACACACCTCCAAGGGCTTCATCCTCTTAAGCTCCTCCACCTCCTCAAGATCAAGCTGAATGATGACTCTTTGGTATTTTGATGCCAAAGGGGGAGAAGTATTGGAAAGAAAGGATGGGGAGAAGCAAAGAAGAAGGAGAAAGTCTAGAAAGTTATCTATTTACTGTATAATACCTAGATATATCTCTTCATGATGTAATGGTGTTATGAAACTTGTTATGGTATTTTGTTCTTATGTCCTTATGATATCTTGTTGAACTTGGTACTTGATATTATGGTTATGTTATTCTCATGAATTGCAATCTCTATCTTATGGCCAATTATAGTGTTGTCAATTCTCTCAAGTTTCAACAAGCAAAAGAAATTCCACCAAAATTTTTAAAAATCTCTACATGTGCTTGCAAAAACAATCTCTCATTTATATGCACATGTTTTGGGGGCGCTTTCTTCGAAATGACAGTAACAAGCAAATAATTCTCAAAACATTGTAAGCTCATTGAAAGAATTATTTTGTTAAGTTACAACAAGAATATACAACTCATTTTACAATAAGCGGTATATTCAAAACTATATCTTTCTGACATATTGATTGGGTTGTCATCAATTACCAAAAGGGGGGAGATTGAAAGCACCTAGGCCCCTAAAAATTGTTTTGGTAATTAATGACAATATGTGAATATGGGACTAACAAGTTTATTGAGTGTTTAAAAAGGTTTAGTCCCGGTGATTGACGAGGAATAAAATCTCTATGTATTACTTTAATACATAATAAAAGACCATATGTCTTCATGGTCGTAACCCCTAAGGCTCACGACCCCCGTGGTCGTAAGGATTTCAGAGGTTATGTCGTGGGCAACCTGGTCGGATGAGGTCCTGTACCTAGTCCCCGACCAGGTGACTGCTCGTATAAGCAATGAACCGGCATCTGAATCTGTAGATATCATGGGGATATTCTCATGATCTTAGGATGATAAGACAATTGGCAATAGCTTTGAAGTTTTGTCCAAAGTGTTGTTTTCAGCAAAGTGTCAGGAGAATCGGTAGTACCGGCGTTTAAAGCGCAGACGATCGCAGAATCTGCATTTAATCGCAAGTTCAATGGTGGTAGTACTGGAGTGCGGTTGTACCGATTGATATATGGCGGTAGGTTAATTTCAGAGAAGATGTTTTGTGGAGTTCTGGTCTTCATTGGAAATCGGAACGACCGCTGTTATTGGAGCAATACGACCGAAGATCGGTAGTACCGCTGGTAACAGGGCGGTTGTACCAAATTTGTTGAGATTGTCGACCTATTGGGAGAAATGGTTATTTGTTAGGTCAAGTTCATGGGCTTCAATGCATATGTGTTACATGATGCATGTTTTCACTAACATGGGTCAAGTTGTGAAGAACTTGTTCCCGGATTCGATTTCTTTGTCTATTTGTGTGCAGGACGCTTGGAGGTCAACGGCGAGGATGATCGGGACTAAGCTTGGAGAGCTGAGGTCCAGAACAATCGAGGATGTCAGGTGAGGTCAATGGACTCAAGCATGGCGCAGAATAGACAAAGGTGACCGAATCAGGCGATTGATGACGACTAGTTGGATCTGCGGCGGGGTCGATGTAAGTGCTATGGTGGTTTCAAGGGAGCCGGACGGGAGAGACTTGCCGACATGATGAGAGCCGTTGATCAACCTACACATGGCGAAGCAGGCGATTGCTTCATCAAGATTGGACTCGGTCTTCGGAGAAAGATCAAGAAGGGGTATTTTGGTAATTTCACCAAATACCGCCTTTGTGACCTTGGACTAAACTGCGGCACAAGACGGTGCGTGGAGAAGAGGTTTAGGTCAAGAGAAGATGAAGATAGCGCTTTAAGATGCGTGCGTGTGTCCCGTTTGTGTTGGGCCTTAATGGGAGCCCATTAGGGTTAACTCTTCTAGAAGCTAGGCCTCACTATAAATAGGAGGGGGTGCTGTCAAACAGCCCCCAAGCACTTCATTTGCAAAACCCAAGTTTGTCTTAGGGCTTAGAAAGGAAAGGAGAGGCTTAGGGTTCTAGGGAGTGGATTGATTGTGTGCTCCTTGGTTGAGCTTTGTCCTCCAGGATGGAGTGGCTGTAAACATCCATCAAACTCGAATCAATCCAAGCAAGTTTTCCCTAAGATGAGTTTATTTATGTTCTTGCTCTCTTCTTGTTGATTTTGAGTCTTTTGATGTCTTGTTGGTTTTCCTTCGAGTACTTGCTATGATCTAGCTTGCTGTGACATGTGGGTGTGCTTCTAAGATCATCTTTATCATTCTTTACCCACGAGCAACGTTTAGATCATGTTTAGGTTTGTTACTCGGTTTTGAAACCTTCTTCACTCAAATTGCAAAAGGTTGGAACTTTGACGTGGATCTAGTCAATCTTTGATTAGAATAGGTTCCTAACCTCCTAGAGAAGACATGGTTCAAGTTTCATGGAGTTTAGTCTAGTGAATCAAAAGTTATATCATTTTTGGTCTTCGTTTTCAAACGGTCGGGTTGAACTCCAGAATAATCGGTCATACTGCTCATTTACCTGCGGTTGTACCGACATCGGTAGTACCGCGTTTGTATGCGTGTGGTCGCATCGATGTCCTGTCGCATTCCACTCATTTGCTCGCTATCGCACCAATTTTTGGTTTTTCTGCACATCATATGTGTTCTTTGACTGTTGTGTTTTGGGGTTGATTAGGAGTCAACATAAGCCTTCTACTATGCTTATTGATTGACCTTCATAGCTCTCATAGTTATTGGAGTGAAATATGAATTGAATCCAATCTAAGCGAAAATTTTATAGAGCTCCTATTCACCTCCCCCCCCCCTCTAGTCGCCTTTCCGGTCCTACAGAATCTAACTCCGGGTATATTCCATACCGTGTGATGAATGGAACACATGCCAGACTTGTTCCATACCACGCGAAGTTCTATGATCCTAAGACACTGACAACAACCACCTTACGGTTATGTGTCTCACAGACATTCAACTACCGAACGGTTGGTACTCTATCAACCGTTGCCTCCCTCCGACCGAACGCATCACTTCCCAACAGGCGCCTCTTCAAGGAACAACTACCACCCCTTCGACGGTTACTTAAAGATGGAGCGCAGAAAAAAAATCGGCATCGGATTGAAGCACTGCGATCGGCATTAGGTTTATATTTCAAGTCTGATTCTGCAATAGAGCAACTATTACGCTCAGTGTAATTTAGGATTAGTCCACAGCCTTGTCGAAGGCTCCCCAGAATAACGATGGGCCATAGCAAGAAAAGAGCGCCTCATTCTCTCCCAAGAACTCTTTGCCATTTTCCTCTTTTCATTTCATAAGATTAGCAACTTGATCATCCATAGCTGGCGCTGTCCGTGGGGAAGAAGACGTTGAGTTCTTGAAGATTACTTCACTTAAGCATTCCTCATCCACTTCCTTTGCTCAATTATCGCTCATGCTAACATGGTGGGGACTTGGGATGAGAAAAACTGGTTCGACCTGGCGGACTACTCCAACCTCGACATTGACGCATGCATCCGCACCATGGAAGAAAACGGGATGTCATCATCATCATCCTCATCTGCTGGTTCGCCAGTCGCAGAGATTGACGAGATCGACCGGATGGATGAGGATACACCGCCACCAACAATGGCATTCTCAGAGGTACCGCTTGTTCCGACCAGTTCAGAACGTCCGAACACCTCTGCAGGCCTGGTTGATCCGACCAACAGAAGTGACAATGGGAGCCCAGCGCGGCGACCAGAGAGTCCAAGTACTCTCTATATTGTCATGGGCGACTAGTATTCGCCAATGGCTCCTACGTATTCCGGGAGCCAATCGGCACATGGTAAGGGTATCGATGAAGTTATCACCGATCGCTGGCCAAGTGGGCATAGTGAAACTCAGCATACGATCAGCGGTTGGCCGGATCAGGATAAATCCACCACAAAGCCCGTCAGAGGCAGTAATCTCCGACCGCTCTCCATCGTGGAAGCTCCTTGCAGAAGCGCTGGAAGGCTCTCCCTTAGCTACGATGGGAGTTCCTCAGAAGATCACTGTTGGCGCCACGAAGTCCACACAATCAGATATACCAATCCAAATGCCATACACGATACTCCACGGGTTAACTCGCCATCACCTGCTGGTGGAAATGGTACTTGTGCTCAAGCATCAACTACTAGAGGCAACCGAGCTGATGGACGTGCATCAATTAATTCACCTATTCCTACCCTGTTGCGGATGAGGAATCAGGCAGGGCCATCCGGTAGGTCAAGGGATAACTCAACTCATCGGACACCCACTGCAAGTGGAAATCTACCACGACCTTCAGTAACTATAAGACCAGGAGGTTTCTAGTCATGATATTTGATGATGAGTACATTGACAATAAGAAAGACTCGGTCTTGGTGTTTTAAGATGAATACATTGTCTTTGGAACATGCTTGTGATCTTAGTTGCTGACTGCTTTTGAGTTTTGTTGAATTCTGTCAAAAAATCAGGTTTTGTCAGGCTTTGCGGTAGTACCAGCTTTGTGTCCGCGGAACTACCGCTGGGCGGAACAACCGTGCAGTTGTTGGCAGTATGGAATTTCCCGAAGACTTGCGTTTGGCTTTTGGATTTTCTTGAGAGCGGTAGTACCGGCTTTGTATCTGCGGAAATACCGAATTGCGGTAGGACCGCTTGTCAAGCGCGGTAGTACCACAAGTCACTGTTTCCGAATGGTGTTTTGGTCGACTCGTTAGATCTTGATCTGACGGCTCACATTGAGAGGAACGTTCGGACCGTTCGAACTCTTCAAGGATTGTGAGCCTTTGATTTGAAATCTGACGGCTGAAATCAAGGGGAACGTTCGGACTTTCTACAGTGCTCCTAAATCCGACGGTTTTGAAGCGTGGTCTGATCGGCCAAATCATCTGGAGCATCCATGTGTCTCAGGGCTTGGTTCTGAGTTCTTTTGCGCTTTTCAGTGGTGCGGTAGTACCGTTTGGTAATTTGCGGTAGTACCGCACATCGGTTATACCGTTTTGTTTTTGGCAGTATGGAAAAACCAGAACACTTATTTTGAACATTGGATTTCTTGCTGAGCGGTATGACCGCGCCATGGTTGGCGGTAGTACCGCGATAGGTTTTTCCAGAGAGAGTGTTTCTGACACTTTGATTTCAAGTGAAATACGGTAGTACCGCAGCTGTGGAACGGTACGACCGTAGGTCGGTAATACCGGTGTTTTGACGGCGGTAGTACCGTAACAAAGGTATGACCGCAAGGTTGCGGTATGGAATTTCCAGAGGAGATGTTTTTTGAGAGTTTTGAGCTCAGGTGAAAAACGGTAGTACCACGGCTTAGTGCGGTACGACCGCAGATCGATAGTACCGCGTGTTGAACAGAGGTAGTACTGCATGTCAGTAATACCGTTTGAGAGCGGTATGGTTTTTGCAGAGTGCTTGTTTTTGGGGAGTTTATGTTGTCTTTAGAAATCGGTACTACTGGTGTGTATGGCACGGTACGACCGGTGTGCGGTAGTACCGAGAATAATATGGCGGTATGACCGATTGTGTTCGGATTGTTTCAATTTTTGAGAATTGGCTAAAGTTTTGGTTAAATTCATGAGCTTTAAGTTGTGTTACTTGATGCATGATAATGTTTACGAGTTTGTGAGCTAATGTTGGTCAAGTTGGAGAACTTGTGCCGAATATGTGTTCTTTGATCTTTGCATGTGCAGGTTGAGCGTGAAGGCAATCATGGTCGGTGACGAGGTGGACCCGGACTAGGATGGGGAGATCTGAGGTCTAGGAGGTCATGGATGTCACGAGGTGATTGAGCTTGCACTGGAGCACGTGGAGATCAAAGGGTTGCATGGTGCGTGGAGGAGCAAGGACAAGTCCCTAACCACATACCAGGCAGTCAATCCCTTGGCACTAAGGTCTTGAATGGCATTGACCACCCTTCCTACCCATCCTTCCTTCTTCTCAGTCGACCTCCACATTATATTTTCGCTCGCCCTCTTGCCGATGAAGTAGAGGCAATCGTCTTTTGTGACCATCATATAATTCTTCTTCCATGACGACCACAAAGATTTCGAGTACATCTGGATGTACTCATCAGCCTTCCCATCATGGAGGCACAACGAGCACTCACCAGGTCCGGCTGTCGACTTCCTCGACTTCGCCATCCGGTAAAAATACCTGAAGACCTTCAAATTTGGTTGGATCCCCAGGTACGCCTTGCATAGGTAGGCGAAGATGCTGATGTTGGCGATGGAGTTTAGAGCCAAGTTCACCAACTCGACTCCATAATACTCCAGGACCCGAGAAAGGAATTTGTGAGTCGGCAACCTAAGACCGCACTTGATGTAGGCGAGGAAGATAGGGATCTCTCCCTCCTCATGGCTCAGAAAGTGTTCTCTGGTCGCCGACCTCCATTTGATCAAATTCCTATCCAGGAGCATCCTGATATCCTCTAGAGCCGGCGAAGGAGGAGGATGATGATGACATCCCGTTTTATTCCATGGCGTGGATACATGTGTCCATGTCGAGGTTGGAGTAGTCCGCCAGGTCGAACCAGTTTTTCTCATCCCAAGTCCCTGCCATGTTCGCATGAGCGATGATGGAGCAAAGAAAGTGGATCAGGAGTGCTTGAGTGAAGTAATCTTCAAGAACTCAACATCTTCTTCCCCAGGGTCGGTGCCAGCTGTCGACGATCGAGTCACCGATCTTACGAAATAAATAGAGGAAAATGGCAAAGAGTTCTTGGGAGAGAATGGGACTGCTCTTTATTGCTACGAACTGGCTATTACAGGGGGTGCCCTCAACAAGGCAGTAGACTAATTCTAATTACACTAAGAATAATGCCTGCTATACTGTAGAATCAGACTTGAAACATGAATCTAATGTTGATTGTCGTGCTTCAATTTTATGTAGTTCGATGCGCGCTCCATCTTTAAATAACCGTCGAAGAGGTGGAAGTTGCTCCTTGAAGAGACACCTGTTGAAAATGCCGCGACTGGTTGGAGCGAGGCAGCAGTTGATAAAGTACCAACCGTTTGGCGGTTGTGTGTCTGTAAGACCCTCAACCGTATGGTGGTTGTTGTCAGTGTCTTAGGACCATGAAACGTCGTGTGGTATGGAGCAAATATGACATGCGTTCCATTCATCACACGGTAAGAAATAAATATTTGGAATTAGATCTGAATACCAGTTCATTACTTCTACGAGCAGTCATCTGGTCGGGGACTAGGTACATGACCTCATCCGACCAGGATACTTATTATGTAACCTCTGGAATCCTTACGACCACAGGGGTCGTTAGCCTCAAGGGTTACGACCATGAAGACATATGGTCTTTTATTGTGTATTAAAGTAATGCATAGAGATTTTAATCCTCGTCAGTTGGGCTATGATATTACAGTTGGTATCAGAGCGGGCTTTAGGTCCGTGGTGAATAGATTAATTAAAATTTGCTAATGGCTAATCAACTTAAAATTTGACACACTAGTGCACAGTAGGGTAGGAATGGGAAAAACGTTGTATTTATGTTTCTGTTATGTCGCATTGATGATTGCTGATACGAATGCTTATGATTTGATTATATGATTGTTATGTGTGGGGATAGTCTATGTCAAGAGGTAGAGTTTGGTTGTGGCTATGGGCATGGCCAGGATGTACCACCAGTTGGGGTATGAGAATAGTGGGGTGTTCATCTTGGGTAAACTAGTTCTAGGTGTTGAGCATGGGTTTCTTGGGAAGGTTATTGTCTTTCTTGAGTTTAGATTGGTTATTCTTGTTACTGTTATGGTTGATGAATTTTCTTGGGTTAGTGGTTACAATGTAGTTGGATATTTTCCCTTGGTTTTATTGGTTCCATAAAGCGATCATTTGTTCTTCCGACTGACAAGAGTTGTGCTGCTTGTTAACGTTATTGATTCGTAAGGTTGATATTTCATTGGGAATGTTTACCTTTCTTGTTGGAAAAACATGATTCACTTATTCGCTTGATACTTTGGATAAGGTGAATTATCTTTTGCGAGTTCTTCAGCATGTGAAAGCTTTGATTCTACGCATTTCTTTTCGAGTAGTTGGAGTGTTGAAGTTTAATGCTTCTCTTCTATGAGAGAAAGCGTCAAAAACCTTTTGTGATATCTTGTTATGTTTAAGAGAGGGGTGGTAAACATAAAAGTTCATTAATTAGATATGAGTTATCAAGTTGGGTCCGTAGCGTGATGCATAATCGATCTTAACCAAGATCTTTGGAAGTAAAGATGATTAATTTGATGTTGTCTTAGAATAATTACATGATAAACTATGATTAAAGGTATGTCTATACCTACTAGGAATCCGAGATTTATTAACAAGTGTGAAATAATGATGAATTTGTCTGATCATTAAAATTGTTTAGCTTGCTAAACTTGCTGGATTATTTGGTCTCAATGGATTAATCTAACTGTGTGGAAGGGAAAGTTAAGGATGTGTTCAACTGTTGTCTTAGTGGATAATAATCTAGAAAGTTTCTTTAATTGGCTACTTAATGATCTTATATATGCTCGTGGGAATGCAAATAGAGAAAGGACCATAAATTCTTCCATGATTGAATAATCATCAATTGTTTATGATAACCTCTAGATTGGAATTAGTGTGCACCAAATTGGTGTTGAGCATTGCTAATAGGGGAATGATTAAAATTTAAAAGTGATTTATACATGTGTGTTTTGCGAGGATGACTTGTGGCAGCATGCCATTGTTAAAAGAGATTTGCTTCGATAATGTGGTTTGTGCATTAGATATTCTCTAGAACAAGTTTATTATTGCAATCTTATTGAGATAACAAAAATATTAGGAAATAATTTATTGTGTTTCTTTTGGAAAGGTTTATGATGGGGTAGCAAGGTATGTTGATTCTTGCCAGGAGTGCATTATATGGATGTTAGTAAGATTATCAGTAAAGGATTGTGAGAGTGATGTTGATTCCTTAAAAAAATTGATCGCCTTTCGTGATATCACTTAAATGGAAATGTTTCAAGATATGTATTTATGATCTTTTAGAGTTCATGATTTATGTGGCAGCTGAAATTGGGTTGATCATACTGACATGTTGGAAGGTTCTCTTGGTTCTTAATAGACTCATGTGATTTCGTATTAAAAGCCCTTTTTGGATGAGTTGGCAAAATAATGTTGTAATCAAAGAAAATTATTTCTTTGTTAAAGGAAATAGTGTAGTAGAAGTATTTGAGGTTGTAGTCAAGTTTTGTAACTTATAACTTATGGAAGTGTGCTTAACCTTTTTGTTTTTGTCGCATAAGAGTTTCTCGAATTTCAATAGCAATGTTTTATTCTTATTGTTGAGGTTTGAAATTCTCTTCTTGTAGGACTTGTGCCTCAATTGTGGTGTCATTTTTTGCATTTTCGATATCACTGCTATTTGACTATTTCCCTTGATCTTGTGTTTTTACTACGAGTGGTAAACATTTTCTGTGTGCTGAAAAAATATTTTATTTGCCTCTTCTTCTAAGAAAGGATTAACCAATTTGTATTGCAATGTCTTTTATGATGTGTCATGGCAACTGGATAGTGGTGGTAAAGTAGATGATTTTGTGAGACTTTAGGTGTCAAGTTATTTGAGATGCATTGAGTGATAAATTGATTTCTTGGAATAATCTTTGGAGACGATTTGATTTAAAAAGAATGTTTGTCTTTGGAGCTAACTGGTTACGTTGTTACAACTAGTAGAACCTATAGTAATTTGTAGTTCAAGATCTTTTGCTCATTTTAGGTGGAACATTAGAATTATCGAAAGTATGGAAATCTTGATCAGTTTATTGGAGTATCGCGATTGGGTAATTTGTAAGGTTGTGTAGGTGAAATATGACAGCGTAGTTTAATAGGAGTTGGATTAGTGAAGTAATCTAATCGTTATGGAAATTACTGGGACAACAGGGATTGTTGAGTTATTGTCAAGTATGACTTGGCTTCGGTGAGTAACCCTTTGGGAGTTAGAATCTCTCTAAAGATAATTAGGTCGAGAATATGTTTACATGTTGGTGTTAATGATTGAGTATGTTTGAATTGTGGGAATTTTAGTCATCAGATTTGAGAGTTCCCGTATCAGTTACACCGAGATATATTTATAGGAGTCTTGGAGATTGAAATTGGGTTTGGTGTTCTATGCTAGATCCTTAGTTGCTCAATGACTATGTGTAGAAGTAGTAGAATAAAAATAGATTCCGAATAGTGTGATGATCATTGATAGAACCCTTTTTATGTAGTAAATGAGAGTGTGCGATGTGAATTTCAAGTTGATTATCCTTGACGAATTGAGATGATGTGTTTGTGGATGAAATCCATGCTGAGGTCAATTGGAAATTATTTATCAAAGTAACTCTGTTGGTAGAGGAGCTGGCTAGAGTATGTTTTGTGGGGTCAATAGAGTCTTTCTACAAAAGTGTGAATGTTGCATTTGGTTTGAGCATAGTGTTGAGGTTGCCAATTTAAGAGAAATGAGTTAGTGTGTTATGCAATGATTTGGACTCTCACGGTTTAAGGGAAGTTAAATTCTTAAAAGAAAGAATGAGAAAAAGGTATTTTCTCTGCTCATATTTGAGCTTTGTGTTTATGACGGATGTCATTTGCAATTTGAGTTGGCTTTATGTTGGCATGTGTGGGTCTTTTCGGTTCAGAAAGAATAAAGGAAACGATTGATTTGGGCATTCAAGTGAATTCTCCTTTGGTTACATGATGTTTATTTGCAAACTGCCTCCTTGAAAAGTGGAAAGGTTTTTGTGATAAATCTTCGATTTTGGATTTGACTCTTTTGGTGGGAAGTTGGTAATGCGTGGTCACGATGAGAATCCTTTATTTTTAGTTCTGTTGTGCGTCCCTGGTTAAAGGATGTGCTACTTGTTGAGGTGAAGAGATCGATTGAGAGATGGAATAAGAGTTTCATGTGTTATATGCAGGTCGTGTAGCTTGGTACCAAAGGGAAGGTTGGCCTAAGGTACATTGGTTTGTTTCAAGTAGTTGCGGGAATTTTTGGAAGTTGGAGGATCGCTAGGACCGTCTCGGGACCTTGTGCGGGGTACACGATGTCTTGTATGACCCGATGTTGGGGAAATACTTGAGATATCCGAAGTTTGAGGTTTCGTTAGAGCCGTTGACCAACGAGTAATACTGTACCTTTCAGTCACGTCCGTTGAGTGTACTTGGAAATGTTGAGACGAGTGTTGAGGCGTAAGACGTTGGTATCCATCAAAGTGATACGGTCCCATAAGTCAAAGAGGGAAGTGACTTGGTAGTTGGAGTCTCACACGCGTGAGCTATATCCATAGTTGTTCATGTCGGGTACATGTTAAGTGTTGTTTAATTCCAGTTTTGGTGTTCTTTTGAGAAGAACGAAGAGTAGAATTCGAGATCAAATTCTGTTTAAGGGGGGTAGAATGTAATGTCTCGTTTAACATTAGAGAATTAATTGAAAAGGGAAAGGTATTTAACTGGAATTAAAAGGATAAAAATTTAGATTTTTAGAGAATTTGGTGGGAGAAGTGAGCTTTCGGCCCATGGCCCAAAGGGGGGATTCAACCACTTAAAGGGGCCAAAGGGTAGCAACCCCAAACCCTAGCCTCCTGGTATTGTAGCGCCACCCATGGTACTGTGGCACCGCTTGATACTGTTGCCTTGAGAGCTGCCGGCCAGAAGCAAAGGAAGGAGAAGGGAAGGAGAAGGGGAAAGAAAGAAGAAGAGGAAGAAAGAAGAAAGGGAAGAAGGAAAAGAGAGGGGGGAGATCTCACGGGAAGGTTCAGTGGTCCTCATCGTGATCTCCAAGGGTTGTTTCAACTATTTCCTTTTTAGCACCTATTTGTTTGCGGTTCATGTTTTGCTTTTAAATTCAAAAACCAAATTCAACATGGTATATTTCATATGCAAACGATCAAAGTAATTCCTCTAATGCATTTATATTACAAAATCCCAGTATTCAAATTTTGGGATGTTACATTTTCCATTTCTTTTTTATTTATTTTTTCAACCGAAAAGCTCAGGGATTTTCTTTTTCTTTTTCATTTAAAATTTCTGAAGTAAATACCTACTGACATGTGGGGTCCACATGTCAGTGGCTCGGTCCATGCAATAGTGCCGGAGAAGACCCAAAATGGGTTCCTCGCACTTAGGCGTAGCTACCGGCACCAACGGCGAGGCCTGGGATGGTCTGATGTGGCGGCGCACCGGCGTTGAGCGGCAGCATTGCTACGGCAACGAGCCAAAGCTCAAACCGGTGATGCTTTCAACTAACAAACACACACATAAGTTTCTATGGACTACTAGTGTTATACCAGAACAACGTGGAGACTCAGAAGTGGTCGAAGGCGAGTCGGCGACAAAGTCCAACAAGGCAAGCAAGGAGCTTCACGTGGAGAAGAAGTTCGGCTGAAGGAGAGCTTTGTCTGAAGGTCGGGGAAGCTTGAGGATGGTCAGGCGATGCTCCCTGTGCAAAGAATTGGTATGAGGTGCAGTGTAGCTCTGGCGGCGACTGCGGCGGCGAAAATGGTTAGAGACGAAGAAGAAGTTTGAATTCGGCCGTTCCTATGGAACAAAGGCGAAATCGAGTGAGGGGGAAAGACTAAGATGCTCTGGAACATAATATGATACGAGAAGAGCGACAAGAAACCCTTCAAGTCATCAGGAATGGTGGTGGCGTCGCACGGCCGAAATGAAGTTTGGAGCACTCGAGTGTTTGAGCTCGTGTGAGTGGAAAAGAATGGAATGGGAAGTGCGCACTGGCGAGGAAAAGAAGAAAGGAAGCTCTGGGCATCCTTTATATAGACAATGGGATGGAGACGAGTGAGGAGAAGCTTGGGCAACCACGGGCAGAGTGGCGGAGCTCCCAGCGTTGTACGGGCAGGAGTGGGCATGGCTGGGCAGGGGATGGGCATGGAGATAATGGCGAGGTGACGGGCTAGGTTGGCCGGTGACGAAAACGGTGGGTGCTGGCGAAAACCACAGGCGAGGCAGTGATACGCTCATGGCATTCGTTGGTGCTCGGCGCTGCGAGGTGGATGAAGAATCCTGTGGAGGAGGCCCACTGTCAGCAACAGGGTGAGGGTAGATTAGGTTTTAGATTTAGGATTTTTCGGCTCACTTATTGGCCGGATTATTATACTATTCAAATGACTTTGAAATTTTCTGAGCATTTTTGTACAGACCTCTAACCTAATGTATTTTCTCCTATAAATTTTCCAGAGGTTTATACCTTCTGTGAATTTCTCCAAAATTCATACAAGTTTTTGTTCTTATACTTTTTTAAAAAAAAAATAACAAGTTTTCATATAAAAGTTTTGGTGAATTGTTTCTGGGATATTATTCCCGAAATAATTCCCTCATATAATATTTTTACTTTGCTTTATAAACTTCCCTTTGAGTACATGTTTGTTTGTGTTTCAGGTTTTGCTTTTAAATAAAAAGTCAAATTCAAACATGGGTATAATTTCGTATGCAAATAATCAAAGTAATTTCTCTAATGCATTTATAATACATATTCCTAGAACTCAAATTTTGGGATGTTACATCGAGGTCGTCTACATCGAGAGTGTGGGAGAATTTCGAAAGGACAACCAAGTTAGATGCACAGGAAAATCAGGTACCATATGCTATTTGTAAAATTTATCGCAACGAATTGCCTGCAAGGTCTATAGGTGGAACAGGGCACTTCTTTAGACAAGCTACAAGATGTAAGGCCAAGTAAAGATTGGTGATGAGGCAGACGCAGCTGCAGTACAACCCCGATGGTACAGTACATAGTTGGGACTATGATCCAGAGGTAATCAGTCAATCTCTTTGTCGTTTAATTACTTCTGAGGGTTTACCGTTATGCTTTGGGGAGTCTACTGCTTTCTAAAATTACATTACGACTGCGCATAATCCTAGATTTTCTGTCAGACAACAACTAGGGAACAAGCTGATTCACGAACATTACACTCGTAGGTGTTCGAAAATCTGAACATAGACAACGACATGTAGAACAATGATGCATTTAGAGCTATAGGATGTACTCTTTTTCCTTTTGCAAATGTTTTCTCATGTTAAGTTTTTACTTGGCAAGGGTTTTAACGAGGCAGCCATTTGAACATTAATAAAGCTCTTTATTATATTTTTAATATGTTTGTTTTATTTTTTACAATTTTCATATCTATTTTTGAATTCTACACATATTCTGATTTTTTTGGGCCTAATGGGCTAAGTGGGCCGCAACGGCCTGTCGGGCTAAATGGGCTCGGCCGCCAAAGACGCAGCCGAGCCATCGAGCCGTGTTTTGCCGCCTCCCCAGCACGTGGGCCAAGACGCACGCCGCCCGTCTATTAGTCGGGCCACAATGGGCAATGCCGAGATGGGCCGGGCCAAATCATGCCCATGTCGTGTCGTGCCGTCTATCTGGCTAGCTCTAATTAGTACTCGATAAATTATCACTTTGGAGTTGTTAGTCATAAGGTGACTGAATTTTTCTTAAACTTAGGTCACATTTTTTATCCACCGGGTCAACATTCAATCATATGGCACGTCAATCTCTACGCAAATCTAATGATTACAAAAATTAACATAGACTTTAGAAAATTTCAGGCAACTTAGAAATAGCAAATCCATTATACTTTTTGCAAGAGAAGGTGCACAAATGGGAAATTAGTCGGTGGAATATAGCGAAACCATGGACAATAACTTGAACCAAAACATATACGTGGTTGAATGGACGAATTCTGAACACGTTAGTTGAGTAGAGATATGTGTAGTCTGATAAAAATTGAGCTAACCCGACGGTCAAGCTTAGCATGAATTTTTTATTAAAATAATCTATTTTTTATTCGAAATTACAAAAATATTCCGGCGATATTTTTTTTAACAGAAATATACGTCTGTCGCCCAATGGTTGGCCGACTGAAGCCTATCGCCCAACGGTTGGGCGACTCAAAGCTTATCGCCCAACCGCTCGCTTTAAAATCGCACGGTTTACTTGGCGTCATCATTATCGCCGCATCATGGGCGATAGGCTCCAATCGCCCAACCGCATAATGATCGAGATGTTCCATCCGCCTAACGTGCGGCGATCGATTGCCTATATAAGCGACCACGCGGTCCCCCCGGCGGATCTGCTCTGGATCGGCAAGAAATCATTCCTTCGCGTTGGAAGGAGAAGAAAGATAGGGAGGGGAGAGAAAAAAAGAGAGGGAGAGGGAGAAGAGAGGGAGAAGAGGAGGAAAATTTCGACTGCGAGGTAAGTTTGTTTTAGAGTAAAGTGCATTACCGGTCCTTAAACTTTTTATGCTGTGTCATCCCGGTCCATAGACTTTCAAAGTGTGTCATCCCTGGTCCCTAAACACTGCTTTGGGTCTCAAACATAGCTCTCTTTCTTAGGCACAAGAATGGCACACTTTGAAAGTCTATGGACCGATGACACAAAGATAAAAAGTTTAAGGACTAATTTGAGATCCAAACAAAGTTTAGGGACCGGATGACACACTTTGAAAGTCTATGGACCGGATGACACAAAGATAAAAAGTTTAAGGACCGTAATGGACTTTACTTTTGTTTTATTATGTAGTGTATTCTTTTAGTAGGTAAATAGTTTAGTTAGATAAAATAATAGTGTAAGTAACGCCAGAGGAAATCAGTAGTTAGAGAAAACAGAGTAGATCTGCGACACTGCATTCGCCGCCGAAATCGTAAGTAGCGCCAGAGGAAATCGTAAGTAGCACTCAGAGAAATCAGTAGTTAGAGAAAACAGAGAGAAAATCGAAATGTTGTTGATTTGTATGTAAGTAGCAAATGATAAAAAACTTTAGTTAGAGAAAAAATAGTTTATTTTGTAGTGTATTTTTGGATAGGTAAATAGTTTATTTAGTTAAATGAGTAGTATAGTAGCACCTGTAGGAAATTGTAGTTAGAGAAAAAAATAGAAAATCTAAATGTTGTTGATTTGTATGTAAGTAGTAGCGATAAAAATCAGTAGTTAGAGAAAAAATAGTTTATTTTGTAGTGTACTTTTTGGGTAGGTAAATAGTTTATTTAGTTAAATGAGTAGTATAGTAGCACCGTAGGAAATTGTAGTTAGAGAAAAAAATAGAAAATCGAAATGTTGTCGGTATGTGCGTGGTCGACTATTATTGGGTGAATAATGCGTGACCGAAAGATAAGGAGGATGAATTATTTGTATAAACTAATTAGTAGAAGTAAATTAGTATGAACTAACCGACTTACGTAATTGGTAGAAGACCGAATGCCACTTGTAGCATTTCGGATTGCAAGTTAGCGTCCGAATCGGTTTTTAGGTTGAATCTGAATATCGTACTACACGTTCATTGTGGCCTTTGCCTTAGGGAATGAATGACGTCTTGATCATGTTGTCGTGTAGTTGTCGATGATAGGCGAAGGATCTTACAAATGTAAATTACAATGTAGCAAGATTTGCATGTCGTATGCTATGAAATGACTAATTGCAATGTTGGAAATATTTGCGACCATACAATAAGTCATGCCTGTACCCACTACATTGAAAGTGCATTACGGTGTTGGCACCGCTCGTGAAGGTCCGTGGGGTGTTGACTTGAGTAGTTTTCAACCAAGCCACTCTGGTACACGGACGGCGAGAATGCACTGAATCAAGATGTGAAGCATCGGTGACCAGCCTTCTCTTTGAACCCTAAGGTGTCAAATACGACATACAAGGGCTTTGGAGCCGGTCTCCCACTTAACATCACCGGGAGTTGAGAAGACCGATCGCACGGCAAAGGTGGAAGGGCTTTATAGAAGGATGTCGGCCGTGGATATGAGTGTGTGATACTTGTGCAACCATGCCCAAAGAAGTGGCAGTTCCCCCACGGGATATCATCCGTGGTCTGCGAGCTGTGCCCAAAGATGTTGTCAAGAAGAGGACCCGAGGGTCAGGTTACTGAAGAGTTCAGAGAATGTTGCTTGTGATGAGCCCGACGCTGACATACAGAGAGGAAGATCGCCACCGCATGGTGAGCCTACAGACAGCCGATGAAGGAGAGCATAGGGATTACATATTGCATCAAATGGAAAGCGATGACCGGATAGCCTTGGTCAAGAGGAAGCTTTAGAAGAAGACGACGAGGATGGTTCCGATGAGGACGGAGCTCCCATCCCCGGGAATGGAACAGATTTGACATCGAGGGTCTATGTATTTAACGACGAGCACGAATCGCCGGGGAGTACCATGCCACGGAGGTTCGGTTGCACTCAATGTTTGTCGATAAGACATCCTTGCAGATGCCATTAAGCCGGGGCTATGTCTATGCAAATAATGTTTCGTCGTCAAATCTAGCTAAGAGCAAGACAATCAAATACGAAAGCAGGCGGTTGTCCTTGGCGAGTGCACGCAAGATAGACCAAATATGAGACTCACTGGATTGTCTCGAAAGTGGAGCCGCACTCATAGCTAATTTGATGTATGGAGAGATAGTGGAGAAGAAGGATATGGAGGCCAAGCACATTATGGTGGCTATGGAGAAGAAATTCAAGTACAAGATCAGCTATGCGAAGGCGTGGCGTGCGAAGCAGAAGGCTTTGGAAAGACGGTTTGGATCTTTTGAGGTGGCGTACGACAACCTTCCTCGTATGCTTGAGGTGCTGCAGGAGAGAAACCCGGGCACGTACACTACTGTGAAGGACATGCCATCTAAAAAGCCACGAGGTTTTTTGATATTGCAGATGGCCTTCGTAGCCTTCGGTCCCTGCATCGAGGCTTTTAGGCATATGCTGCCCGTGATCTCGCTTAACGGACCTTTTGACCGGAAATACAAGGGCAAATCTTACCGCCATAGGCGTTGACGGAACAATCAAATTCGCCATTGGCCATCGCATTTGTCGAAGGTGAGAATGTCGATACCGGTTGTGGTTCCTTTGACATCCGAGGGTGGGAGTTGTTGGAGCTCATACTGTGTGTGTGTGATCCATGATCACCACGCCGGATGTCAAGGCCATAAAAACACTTCAGAAGACCTAGAGGAGCCATTCCTTGGCCGGATATGAGGAGTAGATGGTGTATTCGCCACTTGGGGGCCAACTTCTTCAAGAAGTTCCCGGCAAATCAAGCAGAAGCTATTCAAGAGGTCAAGCTATCACGTAACAAAGGTATAAATTTGACGCTTATGGGCGCCGGATGAACACAGCAAGAAACACGTGGACGCGAGAAACCAGGGACCAGAGTCTGAACCTGTTGGTCTGAGGCGGAGGACCTCGAGGAACATCGAGTGCTTCTCCCACTGGATCGAGGCCCAGCCATTGGACAAGTGGTCTCTGCTGCATGACACGGACGGGGCAAGGTACGGCATAATGACCACTAACCTTGCGGAGGTGTACAACTGGGTTCTTAGGGACCTTTGTTCTCAGCCTCTAGTCGCCATCGTGGAAGGTGTTCTGCACAGCACAATCGGGTATTTCAGGGAGAGGCATGCAAATGCCGCACTTCATGCCACCAACCCTCAAACACCGTACTACTCGAAGATTACGGCATACATGCAGGCGAAGACAGAGAAGGGCCAGTCGCACATGGTGTACGTGATGGGCAATATGGAGCATCGTTTCGACGTGCTCCTGCGAGATAGAGCCGGATTTGGGACGGCTCGTTCTCTTGTCACCCACGAGGTATGCCTTGGAGATCATGTCAACGAGCCTAGCTGTACGTGCAACAAACTGAAGCTCTTACACAAGACATGCTCTCATGTGCTCGCCGCATGTGGGACTGTGTGTATGGACCCTTTGAACTTTGTGGCCGAGTACTTCTTGAAGGAGAGGGTGGTGCAGGCGTGGACTGGCGAGCTTAGGGGCTTCAGGGTTGTGGGTAACTTCGCCACCTACGATATTGCAAATAGGATCTGGATTCCGAATATTGACATGTTTGAAGGGTGGCAAGGGTCGCTTACAGAGTCGTCAGATACCAATGATATGGACGGCACAAGCCGGGCGTTGGGTACACGCTATGCATCGCGCCGTGAGGGGCACACCTGACCGCACGATGCAAGGCACCACCGAGGAGTAGGCCTTCGCTATGGTTTATGCGTAGCACTTCTTCCGGTGTGCAAAGTGGGACGAAAATTGCAAATCAATGTACATTGTCATTTGTATTTTGTATTGTTTATGTAACTGTTCTGCTACTACCCAATTTTCATTTGATGTACGTAATGCCGTAAGACATGTATCGTATGTTGCACGTAATGTTTATTTAAGTGTTGTAGTACTATAACTTTTTCATTAGTTTTAGAAAGACATCCCCGTAGGCTAGTACTCTTTGATTTCTTTGTTTGCAAGTTAAATTTACCCATTCGTTACACTCGATGTTTTATTTCCGCGTTTTGCTAACTTCAAGTTGTTTTGCGGTATGGCTCACGGATCGGATCGAGTTTGACTTTGGAGGAGCGATCGACCGGCTACATCGCGGCGTCGTGTCGTGTCCTCATCCTCGCGGATCGCCGACGCGATCAGTTTGGGGGTGATCCGACGCGACACCTTGGGTAACTGGAGGCTAGACACTATCTTCTCGCCATACGCACCTTTCAGATCGACCTTTTGCTCCTTCGCAGCCGAAGCTTTGCTGGTCTACTACCTATCGCCCGGATGGTGCAGGCCACGGACGAGGACGAGCCAAGAAGACTTCGGCCGCGGCAACGACGGAGACGTCCATGCCGGGCCGGAGCGGTCACGACGCTTCCCGTTCGACCGCTCCCTGCTGACAGCTCTTGTGGATCGGTGGCGACCAGAGACTCACACTTTCCATCTCCCATTCGGGGAGATGGCCCCTACCCTGCAGGACGTCTCCCTGCTTCTTGGCCTCCCTATTGCGGGAGGTGCCGCCTTCCCGCAGGAGCCTCCGGACAACTGGCGCGACGTGCTTCTGGGCAGGTTTCAGGGAGTCCTCCCACCTGTGCTGGCGGCCGGGTACTACGTCTTTCCGGAGGCACAGTGGCACGGCCCGCCCTTGTGGTGGTTGTCGCAGATCCGGGTACGCGTTCGACGCCCTTCTCGTTGGTAGTGTCGCGCTCTCCGTTCCGTACTACGGTCTTACTATCTTTTTTCACAGTGCAGTGTCGAGCGGATGGACCCAAAGACCTACACAAAGAGCCAAGGTTGCCCACCCCTTGCCTCTCGGTCCTCGTCAGATCAGGGCTCCAGACCGTCTTTCCCTCTCGGGCCTAAGGCCCCGACACCCAGCGCAGAGGAAGGCGCCGAAGCGAGCCCGTAGGGGAGGACACGGAGGTGGAGTGGGCGGTGGCGACGCGAGGATGTTTGAAAGTGCGGTTGGGGGGGGGCTAGTAGAGGCGTCTTGACCGGTCAGAGATTTCTTCGTTATGTGATACTTAAATTTTGCACTTCATATATGATGCCCGGATTACTTTTGCGTGCTTACAGATACTCTTTCATATAATGCATGTTTTTTCAATGCATGTTTGTTGCCAAGTAGAAGTTCGCTTGTAATGAGATTTAATGTCCACTTTGACCTATGCATCGCAAATCCGTCATGAATGAGAATAAACCAAGATTATTACCTACTCGTGAATGAGTTTGTTCGATGCATATAACTTAAAGCATGCGACACATCGATGCAACATGTCAACTCGATAAAAGGCAACCGCAATAACGCGTTCACCATTTAGTTACATGCTTTAGGAGATTCAACATAAGTGCATATAAAAGGGGACACTAGCGACGTACAAGCTTCTCCGCCCGTGCCTAATTGTAGAAGGTGCCTCCGCAACCCACATAGAGTGTTCTCCACTTGGACGCCTCGGACGTAGCTGGCCGTCGTTGTAGTGACACGCACATATGCAGCTAGGGTTGGCACAGCAGCATGTGGGATCATACGAACTTCCTATGTTCACGACCTCCTCATTGTCCCTCTCGCGCTGCATCTGTTGGCGGAGGTCATTATTTTGCTCCTTGAGATCGTCAATTTGTGCCTCCAAATCAAAGACTCGGTTCCACAATACATCCACGTACCGCACAACATGTCGTTCATGGGGAGGATCGATCCAGCGGGTGAAGTTGCATTTCGCCATCTGCTACAAGGGACGGTTAGTATGGACGATGTATTAGCAGTAACATAAACAAAACTATTTACCCCAGAGTATGGGCATCGGAAGAAACGCCGTCCACCATCGAAAGGGCCATCTATGACCTGCACGATAGCGTCCTCCCCGTGTCTGCATTTCGGCCACTTAGGTTGAGCACGCTTGTTCGGCATCAACCGGTGGTTAGGGCCGAAGTCCTCCATCCTTTCGAGGAGAAGGTCTGGTTTCGCAACCCGGTTGATCGGGTCCTAAGCGCTCGCCATCGTATATGTTATCAGAAATGAGAAGGTTCTTCTTCCTACGGTTACGGAGCGCACTTTGCTTGCGATGACAAGACCACACGAGGCGCCTTTGCGAGTGATAAGACCAAAGGAGACGACTTTTCTGCGGTGGACAAGACCACACGGGCGACTTTATGCAGATGATAAGACCAAAGAGACAACTTTTCTGCGGTGACAAGACCACACGGGCGACTTTTACGCAAAGGACAAGACCCACAGGCGCCTTAGCGCAGTGATAAGACCAAAGGAGACAACTTTCTGCAGTGACAAGACCACACGGAACAGCTTTGCTCAGTGACAAGACCACACGAGGCAGCTTTGCGCAATTTAGGGTTTAGGGTTAGGGTTAGGCTTTTCAGATCGACTTAACCACACCATGCCAACCATGCCATGCCAACCATGGGCCTTATAAAAGGGGGTTGAACCAAACCCAACTCTACACAACACTACACAACAGATACGCAGCTATGCAATCTTCGAGACACTTCTACACGAGGATGTTGCAGAAGCAAAACTGGCTTAAGTAGAAGAGGAAACAAACAAATACCGGATAAATCAATGAAAGATGCTCTAGTACCACCACGCTTTTCCGATCCCGCAGCTTGTGTGTGGTGAACCGCATAGATCATTCATCCACACACCTGCACACATGCGTCGCGCGCATTACACACGCGGCACTATATCGTAAGCGTCTCTTTCACGCATATCGATTTTCCTCTCCCAACATTGAATTCTTCAAATTTTTAACTTCATCCCCACGTAATGGCAACCCGAGATGCGCTGCCACTTCTTCCAGTGGATCGACAGCCTAGAGATGTATGACAGGGCATTCATCCAGTGAGGTACATGATGAACTACTTCGGTGCGGGCGAGAACTTCGTCGCGTGGAAACCTTACGCATCGACCTGCTCAGAGGCACCGGCGAGCCTAGTACTACGCTGGCGTAGTCCATATCGACGACGTGAGTTATGAAGAATTTACATCCTTATTACGTAAGGTTTCCCGGTACGGTGTACTTACATCCATCATATAATCGCAGGATATGGACGACTTTGACATACCAGCCCGACGTGGACAGTCCCGCGACAAAGGCAAGGGAAAGGCTCATGCGGTTGACCCCGGCTACCACAGCGTATCCGGTCGCCCGGGCGTAATCCGTATGGACGACGTGAGTTATGAACAATTTACATCCTTCATACGATTTTCACTATACGGTGCCCTTACATCATGAAATCGCAGGACATGGACGACTTCGATATACTAGCCCGACGTGGGCGATCCCCGCGACAAGGGCAAGGAAAGGCTCATCTTGGTGAGCCCGCCACCATAACAGATCCGGCCGTCTCGGCCAGAATCCGTATCCACGACGTGAGTTATGAAGAAGTTAAATCCTTCTTCGATTCTCACTATACGGTGCACTTACATCATCGAATCGCAGGATATGGACGACTTGACATACCAACCGACGTGATACGATCCGCGACAAGGGAAGGGAAGGCCGCGAGGAGTTCAACGCCGAGCTAGCAAGGAAGGAAAATGGCCCCGGTCCACGCAGATGAGTCGTCATTACGTAGTAGTCCCCGTCCTACCCCCATGTTTTTATTATCGCCTAAAGGCGTGTATACTTACATGGTGCGGATGCTTGTGTCACAATGTACCGTAGTAGTAGCGAGGTTGACTAAAGCCATTAGTGAACCATCATGCCATGTGACTACGTGTAACGTGCTTCAGACGGACTCTAATGTAGTTACATACGTGTCTCGCTAAGCCATCAAAGCAAGACTATATTGCAAGTATGCCTCTTCTAGTGGAATCCCGAAAAGAACCATTCGCACCGACATTGAATCCTCCATGTTTTAGGGCATGTTCATAATCATAACGAGCGTTCTCAGCCCCTTCACTCATATTATGTATAAGCTCCATAAAGTACGACATCGACTACGTGCCTATATACGCATATACGTTCAGACGACTTCATCGAGGGGAGACTCCCGCGCATCGTAATATCACTTACCTTTGCACTTACAACTCATTACTGTCTCAATCGTCCTCACAAAATTCAACTGAAATTTAGCGCACTATAACAATATACCACGATCACAAAATGTTATTGCGAGTCTGACAAATTTCATACCTATGATATTCTACGAAAATAACAAATAGACCAACTAACAGCGTCACAACACTATTATTTTCAAAATAAATATCATGACACAATCAGATTTTAGCCTAAATTTAGTTCACCTAGAAAATGTAATATTCATTACAACTCAATTAAACAATAATTAACAACAACAAAAGCAGTTAGGGGCTCGTCAGCCTTATGGTTGGCGATGAGTTCCATCACCTTATGGTTGGTATCGGAACACATCGCCCAATGACAGATTCAATCATGCAGATGGTTCATGACAGATCCATCGCCCAAATGATGATTCGTCGCCCAATGGTTCGGCGATAGATGTATATTTCTGTTAAAAAAAATGTCGCCGGAATATTTTTATAATTTCGAATAAAAAATAGATTATTTAAAAAAAATTCAGCTTAGCATAGCATTCGTCCATCTAGCTCCAGGAACAATTAATTTTGGTCCAATCCAGTGTTCCAAAAATCAGTACATCAAAAACGACGCTGATCAATGCCGAGTGACGTCACCGGCAGATCGTCAGGAACAGTACGTCACCGTGAAGCTCAGCAAGGCGTGCGTGCAATGCAAGGATTGAAGATGGCATACGTGTCTGAAACCGAATTCTTTGCTTCAGCGTGAGACTCTTTCCTCGGACCGTTGATTAGCCAGAGGTATGATGTATGGATACGAGGGAGAGGTCTCTCCTAAGACTCTTCCTCATAAAATTTATTTTTTATGTCTCTGAGGACGGACGCTCAAAACTAAAGAGGAGAGAAAAGACAGGTCCACGCACACAAAGAGATCCTCTTCACTGGTGCTCTCAATATAGAGATACTACGGTGCATGAGAATTAGAATTGATCTTCACCGTCGGATCGAAAAACAAAGACCGATATCATTTGCTACAGAGTTTTATGACATTAGAATTGCTGCACTAATTTTTTAGATAATGAAAGCTTTTATTGAACTCAGCCAATTACATCGAGGTGATACAACCGCACTGAGATCACTTCCGACCTCTACATAACTAGGATGCATATAGCCAAAACACACAGGACACCCACAAATTTAAAAGCAAAAGAAGTACAGGAAGAATCAAGGACCATCAATCCTGAGACTAGGTCGCTACCCATGTCCCTGGGTAAAACACTCTCTGACCACCTGCTCCAAGTGTAGACACCCCGTAATAACCAAATCCCGCGAATCTGGCTTCTGTAGTATAACCCAGGTGCGCAGCCAATGGATAATTAAATAAACCACCTGCAAAAGAGAAGAAATAACTTTTCTATCAAAAATCATATCATTCCTGTAAAACCAAAGCGACCAACAAGTAGCAGCCGTCCCTAACAAGACATATAGTTGTAAATCCTTCTAGACTCTCCTAAGCCAACCAGAAAACATGCGAGAAACATGATGAGGAGGTCTAATCCCACTTGCCATTCCTCAGCTGTTGCTGATCCCTCCACGAACGTGCAGCGCGGCGAAAGCCAACCGAGGACTCCACTATTAATATCCCCCCGTTCCACCTCACCTCGTACCTCGTACCTCGCCTCAGCTCAGCTCAGCTCACACTCCAACTTTGTACGTGACGTTGTTTCCTTTCGAACAGGTCCACATCATCTCACTGCCTCACTGGCACGTTGTCACTCATGGCATTCGCACTCAAGGCTTCCTCCTCCATTTCCTCCGTTGCCGCCGCCGCGGCCTCCTCGTCGTTCTCCTCGTCGGCTGCTTCGCTGCCCCTGCGGAGGCGGCGCGCGGCGGGGGTATCGACCGGGACGGTCGCCGCCGCTCCCACTGCCGAGCGCCGCCGCGTGGCCACCGGCAAGCGCAGCGTCGCGGAGACCTTCACCAGGCTCCGGGACCAGGGCAAGGTGCCGTTTCTCAACCCTCGATTCTTGATTCTACTCATGCGACTTGGAGACAGTTATGCGATTCGGTTCTTAAGTCTTTTTAGCCTTGAAAACTTTTCAGACCGCGTTCATCCCGTTCATCACTGCCGGCGATCCTGACTTGGCAACCACATCGAGAGCGTTGAGGATTCTCGATTCCTGCGGTTCGGATGTCATTGAGCTCGGTTTACCTTTCTCGGATCCATTGGCTGATGGACCGGTTATTCAGGTATGGATTCTGTTTTCTCTGGGCTTATCAGTTGCAATATTGCCGTGCTACAAACTGAGTTTTGGCTTCGTATCATTTCAGGCTTCTGCATCACGGGCACTCAAGAAAGGCACTACACTCGATTCTGTCATGGCGATGCTCAAGGGGGTTACACCTGAGCTGTCTTGTCCAATAGTTCTCTTCACATACTACAACCCGATTCTAAAGCGTGGAGTGCGCAACTTCATGGCTACTATTAAACAAGCTGGTGTACATGGTAGCTTTTCTTGCATTTAGACTCTTGTAGTGGCTGTGCCAATCAGGGTCGCTGATTTAGACACTTGTTATGTTGCAGGTCTTGTAGTACCAGACGTTCCTTTGGAGGAGACAGCGTCGTTGAGGAACGAGGCCATTGTGCACAACATAGAGCTGGTTGGTCCTCACTCTCACCTTGTCATCTAATGTGGATGTGAAATTTGCTTGTATTTGTGTAGTTATCTTGTCTTTGGTCAACTTTAGGGCCTAGGTAGATTCTCACTCGAGATTAGACCGATGCGTCTTCAGCCTGGGCTATGCTCGGTCCAGGCCAATGGATAGAAGAGTTATATTGTGGTTCAGTCGTTTAGCAATTTATAATTTTCACGATTGCCTGCAGGTTCTACTTACAACACCAACCACACCAACAGAGAGGATGGAAGAAATCACAAATGCTTCAGAAGGATTTGTTTATCTTGTAAGTGCCAATGGATAGAGCCCTAACTGGTTGTTGTTGCAAGTTTAGCATTGTGACCGGGATTAACATTTCCTTGTCCTAAACGTATTATTCAGGTAAGCATCAATGGAGTTACAGGTCCCCGCACAAGCGTGAACCCGCGTGTCAAGGATCTTCTTCAGGAGATTAAGCAGGTTTGTAGAAAAGAAAATTTATCCCTTTTTATCAGGAAATAGTAACAATTAATGTTCTAACTCGTCCAAAAAAACAATTAATGTCCTATATATATGCTTATATGGTACAATTGCGATACAAGTGTTAATTTACGTCTCTCTGGTTATTTTGAGTTCAGGAGTATTGTCAATCACAGAGCTTCTGTTATTGTCTGCAGGTCACTGACAAAGCTGTCGCTGTTGGCTTTGGCATATCTACCCCTGACCATGTTAGGCAGGTAAATAAATAGCTAGTTAGCTAGCTATATTCATTCACCACAAATTTTTATAGCAAAATTAATTTAACAAGCTAATTAAGTTGCTGCCTTCACCAACTGTTGATGGACACACAGATTGCAGAGTGGGGTGCAGATGGAGTGATCATTGGCAGTGCAATGGTGAGACAGTTAGGTGAAGCAGCTTCTCCCAAAGAAGGGTTGAGAAGGCTAGAGGAATATGCGAGGAGCATGAAGGATGCACTGCCATGATATGCGATGTATATATAGAAGCAGTTAATAAACCGGATTGGCTAGCTAGCTTGTTGATCATAACATGATCGGGCCGAAGCAATGAAGCTGCCTGTTCTTTTTGTCTGACAAGAAGATACTAGTATTATAGCAACAGGAAGTCAAATTAGGGTTTAATTTGAGTGTTGTTGTATCTGCTCTTGTTTTATCGACAAAATAATCACAGAGGGCTTTGTTTATGAGCTCCAAATGGATTTACACCATGGAAGGTTGTTTAGATCGAGTCGATTCAAACCATTGTTTGATCTTACGACTCGATGATGAGATCACTGGATCATTAGTATTCTCGAAATTGATTTGGCAGGTCCATGATCCTATGATCATTAGTATTCTCGAAATGGATTTACTTGGTAGGTTCATTGATTATATTTCAGTACTAAAATCAGCAGGATTCCATCGGTGCTGCAAATTGTGGTAATGATTCTGCCGTTGGTCAATTCATGTGGTCTCGGAGTTGTTTGCCGACAGATAGCGACGCTGACGCTCTACTAATTTGGACCTCTATTTTATTTCCTTGTTGAATGGAAGAGAAGAACCAACAGCAGGTTCCCTCCGAGATAAAGTTGAAAATACCATCGATATCTTTATGCGCTTGTCTTAAACATGCAGAAAGGAATTGTAAACAAACCAATGCAATCCTGTTTTGAACGTAGGGACTTCGTACACGTGTTCCAAACGGCCTAAATCCATGCGATATCCGTATGTACACCTGCGTAAATAATTAGTCACCAACCTGTCATTCATCGAAGGCACATTTACAACACATGACGATTAAGTGACTGGAAGACTATTCCGTGGCGCAGTTGACGTGTAAGTCTGTTGCTCAAATTTGCAAAAGTTGTTCCCTATACCTTCGGTAGACAAGTCAATAGAAAAGACTCATGCATCAGCTTTAGCAAATATGAAACAAGTGTACACATGTTTGATGTAGCATAATTGCATAAATCCAACGGTGACATGCAGGGACGGGGACAGATGACTAATTGGAGCCTATTCGCCCATGGTTGATGAATCAATTTACACAGTTATTAGTTTGCTCATGTAGAATAACAAAATATTTATACTTAACATTTCTCGATATTTAGTTATCATCGTATGACCTTCTGGGTAAAAATTTCATCGGTCATCCTACCTGGAAGGAGCAAATCTGGGCCGCAGACATTGATAGGTTGAAAGGAACGGTTGGCGGCAGCAGAGATGGCGTATCAGGAACGATATAGACAAAGCAGAAAGCCGGACGTCGTACGAAGAAGTGCTCTATTTACAGGGAGTCCGGTCATACCTTCAAGTATTGTCATGCGACAAATGAACATCATGAAGGATATGTTAGCAATCTGAGACAGCGCCGCAGGGACCTCATCCGATCGCTCCCCTCGAGGCAGGCACCGTGAAGGTCAACATGACGGACGTGGAGGTGGCAGCCATGGGGATGGTTTATCTTTTTGAAATATGTTGTCATAAATTTTTTGCTTACTATCATTGTGATTTGTCGAACAACTATGTGATGACGTATATCCTATTTAGTTGTGTTGTCCGATGTACTGATGTTATGTCGTGCGTCGAATAATTCTGTGCAACCTATGTACTACCGCTAATATTGTTTCTTATTACTTTCTGTTTCTGTTTCTTACTATGAACAACGTAAGCACATAATTTTATGTCACCTTTTTACCGCTACTTTCATTTTTTTGCCAAAAAAAATCTAGGTTATGTTGCCATTTGAATTGACGACAGGGGACTAGCGAGGTCGTTGTCGTCATATGGAATGACGTTTTACCTAAATTTTATGCAGATCGCAATTCCAAATGGCGACATTGGCATTTCACAATATTCGGTGGACGATAGGGCTCCTGTCGCCAATCCAAATGACGACAGAGGCATTTCGACATTTGGAATGCCAACGGAAGCCCATTTTTTAAAATTTTATTAAGCGAACATTTATTTATATAATTCTATTAAAAATATATTATTTTAAAAAATTCTCCATAGGTACACCAGCGTAAATAATTAGTCACCATCCAGTCATGAATCGAAGGCACATTTGGAACACATGGTGATTAAAGGACTCTTAAGACTATGTGGTGGTGCGCATTGCGCGCTTACTGAGTTGATGTGTAAGTCTGGTGCTCAAATTTGCAAAAGTTGTCCCGTATACCTTGTGTAGACAAGTCAACAGAAAAGACTAATGCAAATAGTGGAGCTATCAAGTGTACACACGTTTGATGTAGCATAATTGCACAAATCCAATAGAGACATGCAGCGACGGAGACAAAGGGACTATTGGAGCCTTGTTTTCCCATGGTTGATGGATCAATTTATATAGTCTTTAGTTTGCTTATGTAGAATAATAAAATATTTATATTTGGTAACCCTCGATATTTAGTTATCATCATATAATCTTTTGGGTAAAAAAATTGACTCCGTCCGACAAATAGTGGAGCTATCATCTAAAGCCATCAACAATACATCTTTGCTAGCCAAGGTTTGGGTAAGTCTGCACTCGTTTTCACATTCTCCTGAGTGCTGCCTAATATTCACGGTGAGATAGAAATATTGGATCACATGTATGAAAAAGCAATATTCTGCACATTTTAAACATGGGACTAACACGATACTTGTGTAGATGCTTTAATATCTATGAAACTAACCGTGGCCCCCCTACTGCCGTGGGTTTTAAGATTTCCTTCTCCATTAGCATTCTAATTCATTTTCTTGCTAATCTTTGAGAGTTCCCGTATCAGTTACACCGAAATATATTTATAGGAATCTTGGAGATTGAAATTGGGTTTGGTGTTCTATGCTAGATCCTTAATTGCTCAATGACTATGTGTAGAAGTAGTAGAATAAAAATAGATTCTGAATAGTGTGATAAACATTGATAGAACCCTTTTTATGTAGTAAATGAGAGTGTACGACGTGAATTTCAAGTTGATTATCCTTAACGGATTGAGATGACGTGTTTCTGGGTGAAATCCATGCTGAGGTCAATTGGAAATTATTTATCAAAGTAACTCTGTTGGTAGAGGAGCTGCCTAGAGTATGTTTTGTGGGGTCAGTAGAGTCTTTCTACAAAGGTGTGAATGATGTATTTGATTTGAGCATAGTGTTGAGGTTGCCAATTTAAGAGAAATGAGTTAGTGTGTTATGCAATGATTTGGACTCTCATGGTTTAAGAGAAGTTAAATTCTTAAAAGAAAGAATGAGAAAAAGGTATTTTCTCTGCTCATATTTGAGCTTTGTGTTTATGACGGATGTCATTTGCAATTTGAGTTGGCTTTATGTTGGCATGTGTGGGTCTTTCCGGTTCAGAAAGAATAAAGGAAATGATTGATTTGGGCATTCAGGAGAATTCTCCTTTGGCTTACATGATGTTTATTTGCAAACTGCCTCCTTGAAAAGTGGAAAGGTTTTCGTGATTAAATCTTCAATTTTGGATTTGACTCTTTTGGTGGGAAGTTGGTAATGCGTGATCACGATGAGAATCCTTTATTTTTCAGTTCTGTTGTGCGTCCCTGGTTAAAGGATGCGCTACTTGTTGAGGTGAAGAGATCGATTAAGAGATGGAACAAGAGTTTCATGTGTTATATGCAGGTCGTGTAGCTTGGTACCAAAGGAAATGTTGGTCTAAGGTACATTGGTTTGTTTCGAGTAGTTGCGGGAATTTTTGGAAGTTGGGGGATCGCTAGGACCGTCTCGGGACCTTGTGCGGGGTACACGACGTCTTCTATGACCCGATGTTGGGGAAATACTTGAGATATCCGAAGTTTGAGGTTTCGTTAGAGCCGTTGACCAACGAGTAATACCGTACCTTTGAGTCACATCCGTTGAGTGTACTTGGAGATGTTGGGACGAGTGTTGAGGCGTAAGACGTTGGTATCCATCAAGTGATATTGTCCCATAAGTCAGAGAGGGAAGTGACTTAGTAGTTGGAGTCTCACACGCGTAGGCTATATCCAGAGTTGTTCATGTCGGGTACATGTTAAGTGTTGTTTAATTCCAGTTTTGGTGTTCTTTTGAGAAGAATGAAGAGTAGAATTCGGGGTTAAATTCTGTTTAAGGGGGGTAGAATGTAATGTCTCGTTTAACATTAGAGAATTAATTGAAAAGGGAAAGGTATTTAACTGGAATTAAAAGGATAAAAATTTAAATTTTTAGAGAATTTGGTGGGAGAAGTGGGCTTTTGGCCCATGGCCCAAAGGGGGGATTCAACCACTTAAAGGGGCCAAAGGAGTAGCAACCCCAAACCCTAGCCTCCTGGTATTGTAGCGCCGCCCATGGTATGTGGGCACCGCTGATATCTTGTTGCCTTGAGAGTCGCCGCGAAGCAAAGGAAGGAGAAGGGAAGGAGAAGGGGAAAGAAAGAAGAAGAGGAAGAAAGAAGAAAGGGAAGAAGGAAAGGAGAGGGGGAAGATCTCACGGGAAGGTTCAGTGGTCCTCATCGTGATCTCCAAGGGTTGTTTCAACTATTTCCTTTTTAGCACCTATTTGTTTGCAGTTCACGTTTTGCTTTTAAATTCAAAAACCAAATTCAACATGGTATATTTCATATGCAAACAATCAAAGTAATTCCTCTAATGCATTTATATTACAAAATCCCAGTATTCAAATTTTGGGATGTTACATTTTCCATTTCTTTTTTATTTATTTTTCCAACCGAAAAGCTCAGGGATTTTCTTTTTCTTTTTCATTTAAAATTTCTGAAGTAAATACCTACTGACATGTGGGGTCCACATGTCAGTGGCTCGGTCCATGCAATAGTGCGTAGACTAAAGGTCTATACGCACAGCGCACGGGTTCACGGGGTTTCACTATGTACTTAAAGCCATGGGGCACGCATGTCGGTGACTTATTGGAGATACCGATTCGTTTTAACTTTTGTTTAACTTAATGGCTTGGTCCCACACATCAGTGACTCAATGTTAACTAAAACTGACAAATAATGATTGGTTTGTCCTAATGACCGAGTTTTGGTCTTAAGGACCTGCTACAGTGCTGGTCAACACTCGGACACAATAGAACAGCGCGATGGCGCTAGCACCTGTGCTCGTCGCTAGTGTGGTGGCGCTCGGCGGTGCCGGAGAAGACCCAAAATTGGTTCCTCGCACTTAGGCATAGCTACCGTGTAACATCCCAATTTTTCGAGCTCTAAAAATCTTTTGAATAGTTAGTAGGGGAAAATTCACCATTTGGTTTTATTTGAATTTAATTCAAAAGCTTAAACATGGACTTTGTACATCAAAACAATTTAATATGATTAAAGTCAACATCAACACATCAACAATGGTCAAAACTATTTTATTTGGATTCTTTGTGCTTGGATATATTTTCTAGATTTTTCTAGAATTTTTCTAGGTTCATTTGCTATTTTCTATTGCTCATTTGAATTTCTGCTATTTTCTTAAAAAGAAAAACATATTAAAATCTCATATAATCGGTTGGGCCGAAAACCAAACCCTATTCTCTTGCGGCTAGCATCATGACCCGATCTTTCCGCTGCCTTCGACCATTCAAATTTATTCGTCGCCGTCCGATCGGTGTTGAACGCTTGATCGATCATCGCTATGACGCGCTTCTTCTTCCGTCAATTTGGTGGACCCATTGCGTTATGCTGCGTCGTCGTCCCCGAGTCGATCTCTTCCTCGCGCGAGGCAGCGCCCGCGTCGCCATTGAAGCCAGCGGAGCTCCGTCCGACAACGGAGATTTCCAACTAAACCTCTTCTAGAAAACACGGCAAATCTCAATCTTAATCTCCTCCGCATCTTTTGGGATATGAATCGTATCTCGAATCTGTTTCTATCTGTAAAATCCGACGAGACCATTTCAATCCCAAATTGGGGATTCCTTATCTGGACTCGCCCTCAGCCTATAAATAGCCCCCTCGGGTACGCGTTGGCTCGCTGATCCCAGAGGCGCCACCCATTGAGCCCCAATCGCTCTAGCGCCGTCACAATCAAGCTTTTAGGGTTTTTCGCCGCCGTCGGTTTTTCCTGAATTCCGCCGCCGCCGACGCGTCATCGCGGAGCACGCCACCGGGACCGCCATCACCAGAGCCATCTCCAGAGCCCTACCTCATCACTGGAGCTTCGTCGAAGCTTCCATCCGACAACGCCTGTATTCTCTCCGCCGCTCAACGCTCGTCGCCGGCCACTGCAGACGTCCTCGACCACCCGGAGTTGGCTCATCGGGATCGCAATAGTCCCAGCTACCTCCTGGTACCATCCTCCGCCGGTGAGTCGCCGCCGTTCGCCGTTGCCGTTGGTTCCCGAGCCATCTCGTCGTCGATCTGACGTGGCAAGCCCGTCCGTGTCAGCAACCACCTCAGCCTCTGTGCTTGCATGGCGCACACGTGGTGTCCAGAGCAGCGCTGCGTCCGCATCGCGTGGCAAGTCCACCGGATTTCAAATCTATGGGCTCGGTAGATCTAGTCTACCGTGAGCCATGAGTCGGACTGTGGTCCCCACGTGTCAGTTGACTGTTCCGTGAGCCATGAACCCGTGAATCAGTAGCCTAACCCGTGGACCGGCCCATGGACCGAGGGCCCACATGTCATTATCTGTACTCTTTTCTTGATTTAATTTAATTCGGGAATTCTGTGCGCTGACATCATCATTGCGCAATAATCCGGCTTTTCTTTTGAGAAATAATTCGGATAATTCCTTTTAGGATTTTCTTTTAGATTCAAACTTCCCAAGCCCATATCTTTTGCATCCAAACTCCGATAGAGCTCATTCAAATTTCTAAATTCATCTAAATTCGAGATCTATCTATCTGAGATTTTTATTTAATTTTTGGAGTTTGTTTTGCCTTTGTTATTTATTTGTTTTGTTTATTTGCTTTCGTTTGCGAGTAGACGTCGATACTTTGGGAAGATTTGAAGAAGAAGAAACACCTCAAGAGCACGATTAATACTTAGATTATCTCAAGGCAAGTTATACCTTTGATCATGTTGAATCCTAGTTTTCAAAGTACTTTGATTCAAAGTATTGCATTTACTTTAATTATTTATTTAAATGCTTTTGGGTTTAGTTATTACCCAATTTGTTATGACCTCCTTGTCTAATTGTATGCCATAATATTTTGTCACCCTAGTTTGGTTTATTTAGTTGGTGCTATTGTATTACCAACGTGGGTTGGTTAGATACGATTAGTTTGCTTAGCCATGCTACGAGTCATCATTTCATGTAAGTCGCAATTATAAACTTGACTAAGTGACTATGGAACCATTTGATAAAATTGTGTGTACTATGTACTATTACTCGTTGATGGCATATGTTGCACTTAACCAACAGGGTGGGAAAATGTTTTGGACGGGGGCAATTGGTCTGGTATACTTTTATGGTGGATCTATGTTGGCGGGAATGATAGGTTAGAATTTGGAAGTCTTGCCTCAGTCAATTAAGGGCTTAACCTTGTGCGCCATTGAACTGGGCCTTTCGTACAACCACATGCCTGGTATGGGACGGGCCTAACTTAGTAAGTTATGAAGTCTTGACATTGATTACTCAGGTTGTAGGTTAGTTGTGTCGGATTGGGTGGAAGTGTGTACTACCAAGTAGTCGCATCACGGGGCGGTTCGTCGTTTCCCTGTCCAACGGTGTGCGTCTGTGGCGGCTAAGTATACCGGGAGTGTCAATGTTGAGATGAAGTTTCTGAAGGGTTTTGTTGTGATCAACTCCGTACAAGTTGATTGCATCTTGTGGGTAAAGTGTACAACCTCTGCAGAGTGTTAATCAATCTATTCGAATTGCCGCGTCCGCGGTCATGGACATACTCGGGGAATTCACACGAGGGGTAGATTTTCATAAAACTTGGGATGGGACAACTGTGTGAGGTAACTTATGCAACTATGTGAATAACTTGTTTAGGACATGTGTCTTTGGGAAACAACTGATAAAATTACTATTGGTTATTTGTTTTGAATTATGCTTTCAATCTATTATTCATATTCAATTGCAAATGTCGCATTTCTGCAAAAGAACCACAGAAGCCATTTCTTTGGAATAAGCCTGCATCTATAAATTGCATTCTGTGGTATGACTTGCAAGTACAGTTGTGTACTCATGCTTGCTTTATTAAATCAAGCAGAAGTGAAAGGATCGTCAGTCAACAAGGTCTACTTCAAGGATCGTGGAGAACTAGGTCGCAGACTCCAAATTGATTTCTGTGGGCATATGGATGGGCTTCACTGAAGTTATTTTGTTTCGTTCCGCTGCAGCTTCATTGAGCTATTTGCCCTCTGAAGCATTAATTGTAAGGTTGACCTTAAGGTCTTTATTCTAATGTTTATTGTTATTCGCCTATTTATTTATTATCCTTGTATATGGAAATGGTATTTCACTGATGTTGCAACTGTGTGCACTAGCGTGATCCTGGACTAGTGTAATATACACATAAGGTCCAGAATTGCATATTTTGGGTCCCGATATACCGGCACCAACGGCGAGGCCTAGGATGGCCTGATGTGGCGGCAAGACCAATGCGTTGGCGGCAAAGATTGTTACTGACAACGAGCCAAAGCTCAAACCGGTGATGCTTTCAACTAACAAACACACACATAAGTTTCTATGGACTACTAGTGTTATACCAGAACAACGTGGAGACTCAGAAGTGGTCGAAGGCGAGTCGGCGACAAAGTCCAGCGGCGGTGCAAGGAGCTTCACGTGGAGAAGAAGTTCGGCTGAAGGAGAGCTTTGTCTGAAGGTCGGGGAAGCTTGAGGATGGTCAGGCGATGCTCCCTGTGCAAAGAATTGGTATGAGGCACAGTGTAGCTCCGGCGGCGACTGCAGCGGCGAAAATTGTCAGAGATGAAGAAGTTCGAATTCGGTCGTTCCTGTGGAACAAAGGCGAAATCGAGTGAGGGGGAAAGACTCAAGATGCTCTGGAACATAATATGATGCGAGAAGAGCGACAAGAAACCCTTCAAGTCATCGGGAATGGTGGTGGCGTCGCACGGCCGAAATGAAGTTTGGAACACTCGAGTGTTTGAGCTCGGGTGAGTGGAAAAGAATGGAATGGGGAGTGCGCACTGGTGAGGAAAAGAAGAAAGGAAGCTCTGGGCATCCTTTATATAGACAATGGGACGGAGACGAGCGAAGAGAAGCTTGGGCAACCACGGGCAGAGCGGCGGAGCTCCCAGCGTTGTACGAGTAGGAGTGGGCATGGCTGGGCAAGGGATAGGCGCGGAGATAGTGGCGAGGTGACCGGGTAGGTTGGCCGGTGACGAAAACGGTGGGCGCTGGCGAAAAGCACAGGCGAGGTGGTGATACGCTCATGGCGTTCGCTGGTGCTCGGTGCCGCGAGGTGGACGAAGAATCCTGTGGAGGGGGGCCACTGTTAGCGAGAGGGAGAGGGTAGATTAGGTTTTAGATTTAGGATTTTTCGGCTCACTTATTGGCCGAATTATTATACTACTCAAATGACCTCGAAATTTTATGAGCATTTTTGTACAGACCTCTGACCTAATGTATTTTCTCCTGTAAATTTTTTAGAGGTTTATACCTTCTGTGAATTTCTCCAAAATTCATACAAGTTTTTGTTCTTATACTTTTGTAAAAAAATTTCTTACCAAGTTTTCATATAAAAGTTTTGGTGAATTGTTTCTGGGATATTATGCCCGAAATAATTCCCTCATATAATATTTTTACTTTGCTTTATAAACTTCCCTTTGAGTACATGTTTGTTTGTATTTCAAGTTTTGCTTTTAAATAAAAAGTCAAATTCAAATATAGGTATAATTTCGTATGCAAATGATCAAAGTAATTTCTCTAGTGCATTTATAATACATATTCCTAGAAATCAGATTTTGGGATGTTACATCGAGGCCGTCTACATCGAGAGTGTGGGAGAATTTCGAAAGGATAACCAACTTAGATGCACAGGAAAATCAGGTACCATATGTTATTTGTAAAATTTATCGCAATGAATTGTCTGCAAAGTCTATAGGTGGAACAGCGCACTTGTTTAGACAAGCTACAAGATGTAAGGCCAAGCAAAGATTGGTGATGAGGCAGACGCAGCTGCAGTACAACCCCGATGGTATAGTACATAGTTGGGACTATGATCCAAAGGTAAATAAATAGCTAGTTAGCTAGCTATATTCATTCACCACAAATTTTTATAGCAAAATTAATTTGACAAGCTAATTAAGTTGCTGCCTTCACCAACTGTTGATGGACACACAGATTGCAGAGTGGGGTGCAGACGGAGTGATCATTGGCAGTGCGATGGTGAGACAGTTAGGTGAAGCAGCTTCTCCCAAAGAAGGGTTGACAAGGCTAGAGGAATATGCGAGGAGCATGAAGGATGCACTGCCATGATATGTGATGTATTTATAGAAGCAGTTAATAAACCGGATTGGCTAGCTAGCTTGTTGATCATAACATGATCGGGCGGAAGCAATGAAGCTGCCTGTTCTTTTTGTCTGACGAGAAGATACTGGCCAATTTAGGGTTCAATTTGAGTGTTGTTGTTAGATATAATGCATATAGTGGAGGTAGTGACCTACTTGGATGTGTTAGTGGGGAGATTACATGTTATATTGTAGCTATAAAAATATTGTAACCAGTTTGTAAAGTGATAAGTAATAGAATAACAGAAGAGAGAAAAGACACAAGTGGTTAGATGTCACAAAAAATCATATGTGTTCATCTTCTTATGTGCGTGTGTTCCAGAGAGGAAACAATGTGCGAGCTCTCTCAGGGAGCTAGGCCAACAATTGGTATTAGAGTGAGGTAGACTTAGTGCAGCACGGCGACGACGACGGGAGTGAAGCGGAAGCGGTATCCGTGCGGCACTCGTCGAGACGGCGATCCAATGTGCTGGAGGTGCTGCACCAGTATGTTTAGGTGGCAAACAGGGTGTGTGCGGATGCAATGGTGTCGCACGTCACAGCCGCAACTGGTGCTGTAGATAGGGAGGCCAACTGCATGCTGGGCGGATCCGTGCAGTTGGCGAGGTGCTAGTCGTGGATGGCCACAACGTCGGGAGGTGCGACCTGTGGATCCATGCAGTGGTGCGACCGAGGCTTGCGACGACTCAGCGTCCTAGAGACCACGAACGACGGCGTGTGTGCGGTCACTGATGGCGCGATCAACGCATTGTGCGAAGCATGCGGCTCCGCAATGAGGAGAGTCGGCGCATTGGCGGAAGCGGACGGGGCACTGGCGACAAGCTGGCAGCACCATGCACCCAGGGACGCGACGGTGGAGGTCCACGTGGCCATAGCGAGGCCAGCGCGGTGTGCCGAAATCGCACGTGACGTATGCACCGACGGCAACGACGTGATCGCCGCGGAGTAGGCCGACGACGACAGTCACCACCAGAGGTGGAGACCGGCGGCAACAAGGTGATGCGGTGCGAAGCCGCTGGGAAACGAGTTGGCATGAGGCCGACAAACGGTGATGACATGGAGGCTGTCGTCGCAAGAAGAATCGGAGGTTGGAGTCGCTCGGTGAGTCGTGCCACCGGCGATAAAGTTGTGACAGCAAAGAGGTAGCGATGAAGAGTAGAGACGACATGTCTCCTAAATACTTGCTACCAAGGAGCGTCATCGACAATCGGCAAGACAAGATGGCATTGGCGGCCATCTCCGTGTCTCCGGGAGAAGAACTGCCTAGTGCATGGGCTACGGTGGTGCCCATGTTCACGATCGTTGATAGCGAGGGCGACTGTACTGTCCCTCAAGGAGTGCACCACGTGGTAGAGAAGCGGCTGCGTGGGTTCGGTGACACATAAAGAGAGTTTGTGTTGCTAATCTGTGCCAAGTGGGAAGACAGAACTTCTTGGAGATAAGTGTTGAAGACCGTCAATGACGCGACGAGTCGTGCAAGAGGCTGCTGTGTGTGGCAACAAGGAGAAAGACGTTGTACGTGACAAAAGGTTGCGGGCGATCCACAACGTTGAGTCGGCATGTCAAAATTACGAGGGAAATTGTTAGATATAATCTTGACTTCTTAGTGTTTTGCATAGTTAATAGAATAATTAGCTAATGCATGTAGTGGAGGAAGGGGGCCTACTTGAATGTGTTAGTGAGAAGGTTACATGTCATATTGTAGCTATAAAAAATATTATAACCAGTTTGTAAAGTGATAAGTAATAGAATAACAGAAAAGAGAAAAGACGCAAGTGGTTAGACGTCACAAAACTCATTTGTGTTCATCTTCTTGTGTGCGTGGGTTCCAGAGAGAAAACAATGTGTGAGTTCTCTCTGGTATCTGGGCCAACGGTTGTTGTATCTGCTCTTCTTTTTTCGACAAAATAATCACAGAGGGCTTTGTTTATGAGCTCCAAATGGATTTACGCCATGGAAGGTTGTTTAGATCGAGTCGATTCAAACCATTGTTTGATCTTACGACTCGATGATGAGATCACTGGATCATTAGTATTCTCGAAATTGATTTGGCAGGTCCATGATCCTATGATCATTAGTATTCTCGAAATGGATTTACTTGGTAGGTTCATCGATTATATTTCAGTACTAAAATCAGCAGGATTCCATCGGTGCTGCAAATTGTGGTAATGATTCTGCCGTTGGTCAATTCATGTGGTCTCGGAGTTGTTTGCCGACAGATAGCGACGCTGACGCTCTACTAATTTGGACCTCTATTTTATTTCCTTGTTGAATGGAAGAGAAGAACCAACAGCAGGTTCCCTCCGAGATAAAGTTGAAAATACCATCGATATCTTTATGCGCTTGTCTTAAACATGCAGAAAGGAATTGTAAACAAACCAATGCAATCCTGTTTTGAACGTAGGGACTTCGTACACGTGTTCCAAACGGCCTAAATCCATGCGATATCCGTATGTACACCTGCGTAAATAATTAGTCACCAACCTGTCATTCATCGAAGGCACATTTACAACACATGACGATTAAGTGAATTGATACCTTCCGTAGACAAGTCAATAGAAAAGACTCATGCATCACGAGCTTTAGCAAATAGTCATGGAACAAGTGTACACACGTTTGATGTAGCATAATTGCATAAATTCAACACTGACAGGGATGGAGACAGGGACTATTAGGAGCTTTGTTCCCCATGGTTGATGTATCAATTTACATAGTTCTTAGTTTGCCCACGTAGAATAATAAAATATTTATACTAGACACCCTTTGATATTTAGTTATCACCGTATGATCTCCTGGGTAAAAATTTCACGGGCCATCCTACCTAGGAGGAGGAGATCTAGACCGCGGGTATTGATAGGTTGAAGGGAACAGTTAGCCGACAGCAGAGACGGCGTATCTGGAACGACATGAACGAAGCAAAACCTGGACGTCGTACGAAGAAGTGCTCTATTTGCAGGGAGTCCGGTCATGCCTTCAAGTATTGTCGTGCGAGAAATGAACAGTATGAAGGATAGGTCGGCAATCTGGATGGCGCCGTAGGGACCTCATCCGACCGCTCCACTCGAGGCGGGCACTGTGGAGGTCAACATGGCAGACGTGGAGGTGGCGGCCACGGGGATGGTTTATTTTTTTGAAATATGTTGTCATGAATGTTTTGCTTACTACCATTATAATTTGTCGAACAATTATGTGATGACGTATGTCCTATTTAGTTGTGTTGTTCGATGTACTGATATTATGTCGTGCGCCGAATAATTCTATGCAACCTATGTACTATCTACCGCTAATATTTTTCTTATTACTTTATATTTCTGTTTCTTATTACGAACAACGTAAGCACATGATTTTATGTCATTCGTTTATCGCTACTTTCAATTTTTTGCAAAAAAAAAAAATCTAGGTCATGTTGCCATTTGAATTAGCGACATGGACTTACGGGGTCTCTGTCATCATTTGGAATGACGATTTACCTAAATTTTAGGCAGATCACAATTCCAAATGGCGACATTGATATTTCACACTGTTCGGTGAGTGACAAGACTCCTGTCGCCAATCCAAATAGCGACAGAGGTATTTGGTCATTTAGGATGCCAACGGAAGCCTATTTTTTAAATTTATTAAATGAACATTTATTTATATAATTCTATTAAAAATATATTATTTTAAAAAAATTTCTCTGTATGTACACCGGCCTGGGTAAATAATTAGTCACCATCCAGTCATGCATCGAATGCACATTTGGAACTGAATGACTGTAAGACTATTTGGTGGTGCGCATTGCGCTTACTGAGTTGATGTGTAAGTGTGTCGCTCAAATTTGCCAAAGTTGTCCCGTATACCTTTCGTAGACAAGTCAATAGAAAAGACTCCTGCACCAGTTTTTAGCAAAGAGTCATGAAACAAGTGTACACATGTTTAACGTAGCATAATTACATAAATCCAACAGTGATGTGCAGGAACGGAGACAAAGGACTAGTGAAAGCCCTGATCCTCTATGTTTGATGAATTCCTTTATATAGTTATTAGTTTGCTCATGTGAAATAACAAAATATTTATATTTGGCACTCCTCGATATTTAGTTATCATCATATAGCCTCCTGTGTACAAAATTTCTGGCTCCGTCTCTAGTGACATGACAAATAAACCATTCGAGACAAATAGTAAAGCTATCATCTAAAGCTATCAACAATACATCTCTGTTAGCCATGGTTTTGGTAAGTCTGAACTCGTTCATATTCTGCTGAGTGCTGCCTACTATTGACAGTGAGAGAAATATCCGAACGCATGCATGAAAAGCAATAATTTGCATATTTTAAATGTGGAACTAACACGATACTTGTGTCGTTAATTTAATATCGATCTTATGAAATAAATACAGGAGTCACTATAATCGAGATTATGTAAGAGGAGACATGGGTTTTTAGACAGAGTTAGGCCTTCTCTGAAAAGAATAACAACTCCACTCCCTCTATCCACCGGCGTCACCCCTTATATAATTCTTGAAAGGGTGGCAGTCACATCAGGAGATGTCTTGACGGTTGACCAATTGCACACGTTAATAGCGGTTATTGTTAGAGAGACACTCTCCTGTACGTTCGTCATTCGGTTACGCCTGAGACAGAGAGAACTACGTGCGGTTATGTCAGAGACAAACAACACGTGTATTAACTACCACGCGTGAATGAGTGCAGTGTACAGAGTCCCTAGTCGATTATGTCCATATGTCTGTGGGTTTTATTGACTATAGGGTGGTTGTAGTTGATATGTTCGTAGCAAACATTACGACCATCTTGCAACCATAAGATCGTCGTAGTAGATCTTACGACCATAAGATTGTCGTAGTAGATCTTACGACCATAAGATGGTCGGAATAGACCTTACGACCATGAAGTAGTCATAAGTTCATAATCTCCTTTGCCATTGTAGATTAATGACAAGAGGTACTCTGATGGTTGTTACAGATACCATTATCCATAATAAGTACTCACCCTGTTCTTTTTTACTTGACTTCCTAGAATCCGTGCGGTCAAACTTTCTAAAGTTTGGCTACCAATATATTTAAAACTATATAGATTGACTACATAAAAATTATATCATTAGATTTGTCGTTAAAAATACTATCATAATTTTATAATTTTATTACTACATCTTAATATAAAGTTATAAAAAGTAACGGTCAAAGCCGCATCTCGAAGACCGCAAAAAATCAAAAACGTCAAGTAAAAAAGAACGAAGGAAGTAATACAGATAAATAGTTTTATTAATCGGGGATTGTTGAATCCTCGTCACCTTGTATGCAACAAAAACCTCTAGTACTCGGTGGGCAAAATCATGAGAAGTACTCCTCTTACCGATAATTTTATGAGTAATGAAAGCTAGGAACATAGTCAAACGTGCAACGAACACAATACTTGTACCTAACAAAAACCCGGTGACCAAGCTTAGTTTTGTCATTTTGGTGGAACGCATTGTGGCAAATCAGTGGTACCAGTACACACGCTAGAGGCAAGCATGCCAAGTGACGTCACCGTCAGATCGTCGGTTGTCAGCCGTACGCGAGCTCCCGGCCGGCCGTCACATGTGCTCCGCGTGGTGGTGCACCGCGGGAGGCATGGAAGACGACGTTCACCTGGGCGCGCCGCGCGCGTACGAGACTCAGCCCGACCGTGGGCCCCTCAGCTGCTGTGGCTTCTAAGGGCGGTACAGATGTTATTTTTGTTAATATGTTCAGAAGATTATTTTTACTATTTCGCTTGAGAATAATATCATTTAAACCAAAAAAAAAAACTCTACCGCAGAGGCATGAAAGATGACATCCATATGGATGCGCGTACGAGTACCCCACCCCAGGCTGATGCAGCCCCTCCTGCTCTGAAGTGGCAGCTAGCTAGGGGGACCATGTCACCGCATGGTGTCCACGTCAGAGGCCATTTCAAGGTGACTAGGGCAGCCTAGCCTAGGGGCTATTTGGTTTGCTGTCAATTATTGTCAACATCTGTCTTACCAAATTTTAGTAGCATTGATCGAATTTGGCAAATATTTGGTTTACTACCAAACTTTGGTAAGATTCCCTTCTCCATTGGCACTTTAATTCATTTTCTTGCTGATCTTTGCCTAAAACATTGGTAGCCAATCTGATGACGAAATTTTGGCTTTGCCAAATTTTGATAAGGTTTGATAGGTTAAATTTGGTACCAAACCAAACCGCCCCTAATAGTAGTATTATCCCTTCAATGGCAGCATGGGAATCATTTTCCAGTAGTAGCATGGATTATGTATGGCCTGAACCGCTAGCTTTATTAGTTCTCATAATAAGCTTCTACGTATGCCTTTTTTACACGCAGTTCGGTGATGATCTTTTAGAGCGATTTTGAGACGCGCCCTGCAATTCGCTAGAGAGAACAAGTGGAGTTTTTCTTATTGAAAGGTGGATTTTCATTCATGTTTAGCCATTTCTTTTTTTTTAGATAATGATGTTTAGCCATTTCTTAGTTCTAGAATTTGTCTTTACAACCAATCAGCGAGCAGCGAGGACTTCGAACAGCGTGACAGTCTGCTCGGTTGTGTGGCCGAGAGCCATGGTTCTAGGTATCCATCATGTTTCGAAAGAACCTGCGAATAGATACGAGGTAAACGGGAGGGCCCAAGAGAGGAGAAAACGACCAATCTACGCACGTGCGTTTCGCCACGCAGTCTGCTCGGTTGTGTCGCCGAGAGCTATGGTCCTAGGTATCCATCATGTTTCGAAAGAACTTGCGAATAGATACGAGGTAAACGGGGAACATATCTCATGCACATACACATATCTGTGCACATATGCACATGGAAGATTCTCACCATCCATCCAGCCATCCACGGCCTAGATTACCCCCACCTCCCACTTCCGGCTTCTTTGCAAAAAAACCCCCTGGAATGCGTTTATGGTCGACCCCTTCGGCCGCTCCAGCCATGGCTCCTCATTCTCCACCCACGCCACAGCTAGGGTTCCTCTACGCCTCACCCGCCTCCTCAAGACTCACTAAGACGACCGCTTCCACTCATTTCTAACCCTCCCGTAGCCCGCCTCTTTGAAGACGATCTTGCTGCTTCGGCCAGGGTTCGCCCTCAAGCCTCACTGCGTCGGCGCCTCCCATGCCTCCCTTGAGCTCTGCTTCGCCTCCCGCCCCACGGAACCTGCCCTCCCTCCAAATGAGCCATTGCAGTATGACGCCTGGCCGCCATCCATGGCGCCCTCCTCCGTCGCCGCCTCCTCCACTCGCCTCCTCCTCCGCCTCCCTCCCAGCTGAAGCTCCTCCAGGTGAGCCACCTCCCTCCAATGAGCCGCCTCCTCCAACCACCACCATCTTCAGATGGATGTCATCCTCATCACTCAGCGCAAGCATGCAGCAACTATGAGCAATCGCCGAGGAGGCCGCCTTGTCGATCCGAGACACCACCTCCTCCGATTGCTTCAACTCGTAATGCTTGTGTTGTAATGAAGCAGATGTAGCACAACAACTCAGTAATGTGAACTGATGTAGTTGGTGAATGAATAATTTCTGGAATGCGATTAATGACAACCTGTTGATTCTAATTTTGGCTCTACGATTTTGGCTGGCTCATCTTTGCTTGTTCAACTGTTGTGAAATCTTTGCTTGTTTATCAAAGTGAAATATGAAATCAGATGTGTGTGTGTGTGTGTGTGCCAATTTTCGTTGGAGACTTGGAGGCAATGGTTCTGCAAATTGCTGAGGCTGATGAAACAATTTGGGTCACCAAGTGCACAAATCAGTGCATGTGCACCAGATACGGGTTGTGCCCACCCTTTATTTCTTCTAGCTCTATTATATCTTGAGGTGTTGTGTTCTTTGCAAATTGATAGTTGCACTTGTACATCAAGAACCACATACTGGGCAAGGAGTTGTAAGGAGAAGCATTACAGGAAGAAACACCTGAAGGCTGAGGCATAGCACAAGTTATTATATGATTTTCATCTTGTGATCACTTAGATGCTAAGAGATAGCATGGACTATATTTGTATTACATAATTTTTATATTGTGAATATTCTTGTTGTTTATGCTTACTCATAAAAGAAACTGTGACCAGATTACAAGAGTTCATCCAAAATGATCAAATTTCACATAACTTAGATTAATTAGCGCATATGTGTGCTTTCAGATTGACATTAACAAATATATATTTATTGATTGCTGTTACCAAAGATGCCCTGCTAATAAACAGAACAGTGTGGAGGAGTTCCTCACTACAAGCTCTGGAGCTCAAACAACTCATTTCATGAATGTGGTTCTAGATGGATATCAAGAAAATCTCCTAAAGCTTTAATTGGTACCTCAAATAGATTTTGTTCTGGACTCATGGACATGTAGTACTTTGTATTTTAGAAATGTATGAACTAAGATTTTGTTGTATGGATGTGAATGGAAGCAAGGGTCTCAATATGTTTATCTTTTTAGCAGTGAATGTGATAGCAATCAGATCTTGATAGCAATGTCAGTTTCTTGCAATCCAACTTGGACAAAATAATGCTATAGTATCAGGTTTTGTAGCAATGTCAAAGTTGAGACAACGAAATACAAATTCTGACAGAAGGAGGTTACAATGCTCAGACAATGAAATCACAATGTTCATACCAAGCTTTAGAAGTTGGTAAATTACTGATTTCCAAAGAATGTACACAGCAAGGTTTCCCTAGCTTGTTCTTTCACAAAAAAGCAGATTGTGTTTCATAGCACTATTTTCAGAAAATTTTCATTGAGTAATTCAAGCAGACTGGGCAAGCCTTCGGCATCCTGTTTGTTTCATGCCATCGCAGTACAGACCAGTTCAATGCATGAAGTACTTAGTTTGTTTCATGTCATAACTATTTTTGCATTCATCAGCTTGGTGACCCAAATTGATTCATCAGCCTCAGCAATTTGCAGAACCATTGCCTCCAAGTCTCCAACGAAAATTGGCACACACACACACACATCTGATTTCACATTTCACTTTGATAAACAAGCAAATATTTCACAACAGTTGAACAAGCAAAGATGAGCCAGCCAAAATCGTAGAGCCAAAATTAGAATCAACAGGTTGTCATTAATCTGCATTCCAGAAATTATTCATTCACCAACTACATCAGTTCACATTACAGAGTTGTTGTGCTACATCTGCTTCATTACAACACAAGCATTACAGAGTTGAAGCAATCGGAGGAGGTGGTGTCTCAGATCGACAAGGGCGGCCTCCCTCGGCAGTTGCTCATGGTTGCCGCCACTGCCGCACGGTGACAGGATGACATCCCTACGAAGATGGTGGTGGCGCTGGAGGGGAGGCAGCTCGCTGGAGGGGGAGGTGGCTCACTGGAGGGAGCTCACCGGAGGGAGGCGGCGGCGGAGGAGGCGGCCCGAGGAGGAGGCGCCATGGATGGCGGCAGAGAGCCGTCGCCCTAGCTCATAAGGCGGCTCATTGGAGGAGGCGGTGTTCCCTGGGCGGAGGCGGAGCGAACTGAGCTCAAGGGAGGCAGGCGGGAGGCGCGGGCGCCGACGCAGGAGGCGCGAGGGCCCTAACCCAGCCGACTGCCAAGATCGTGGTCAAGAGGAGCTGGGTCAAGGAGGGGTTAGAAATGAGTGGAAGCAGTCGTCTTTGGGAGGTGCAGAGGGCGCTGGGAGGCGAGAGGAACCCTAGCTGTGGCGTGGGTGGAGAATGAGGAGCCATGGTGAGCGCGCCGAAGCGGTCGACCATAAACGCCGACCATTCGCGGGGTTTTTTCGCAAAGAAGCCAAGGGAGGTGGGGTAATCTAGGCCGTGGATGGTGGATGGATGGTGAGGATCTTCCATGTGCATATGTGCACAGATGTGTGTATGTGCATGAGATATGTTCCCAGGTAAACGGGAGGGCCCAAGAGGAGAAAACGACCAATCACGCACGTGCTGAGTGGCGAAACGCACGTGGCGCGGGCCAACGGCGCGCTTGCTTGGCCCGGCCGTGAATGCCAACGAGGCCTCAACTACTAATAGCCCCCTTGACTTCTGTTCCAACTCAGCTCGAACGCAGTCAACCCGAAGCCAAGCCGAGTACTGACCACTGAGGCCCTGTCTTGGAGACGTGCTTCTCGGGTTTTTCGCGAGTTAGGTATTTGGATGCTAATTACCGAAGTTGGATGATAATTATCTACCATTGCCACCTAATAAAAATGTCCAACTCTCCGGCCCGTCTCTCCCATCTCGTGCCATTCTAGGTTCCCGTCTCCCATCTCCCTCCACCTCCGCCGACCGCCTCGACGCCCCGTCACCGCTCCTCCGCCTCCGCCTACCGTCGATCGCCTCGTCGGCCGCTCCCTCCACCTCCCGCCTCAGACCTCTGCCCCTGCCTCCTCCTCCGCCTCACACCCGATCGCGACACTGCCTCTACACTCGTTCAATGGGTGGTCGGCCACTCCCTCAACTTCCTTTTCTTTTTTAACAGATTTTGATGTGATTTTGATGAACGCAAATGTAGTTCTTGATTGTAAAATTTCAGATTTGATTTATTCGTGCACGTAGATTCGAATTTCAGAATTGCTACACAAACATGATAAATTTGTACAAAAGATTGGTGATGATTGGCGTAAGACATGGTAAGACATGATAAGCGTGGAAGAACAACTAAAATATAGTTCCAAACTTGTCTTAAATCCTTTTGACATCATGTCTGTAATTAGCTAAATACATTAATGTTGCAAAATCATTACACAAAATTAGTTTAATTGGCACCAAATAAGTATCATTTGTTTTAGGGGCATTTGGACATTTCATAACTCGGAACAATAAGCTACCCAATGAAAAGTCAGATTGTCAAACGACCTCATAAGAAAAGCTACAACCATCAACTACAACTGCTTTTTGCTAGAAAGACAAAAAAAAAAAAGAGCTTATGACAAAAGCTACAGCTTCCCCCAACAGGACCTGACTGCATTGTTTTGTTTTGAGCTCAAGTTCATGTCATCTCGCTGGTAGGTGGATAGACTACGAGCCTGTTTGGCATGTGGCATGGCTGCTGCTTTTCTTAAAAGCAGATTCTGGCTGAGCTGAAGATGTTTGGTGTTTGACAGTTTGTCTTTTAGGTCGGCTGGCTGGAGCTTCTAAGTTGTGAAATGTCATAAATGCCCTTGAGGCAAATGATGACAATTAATGATAATTAACAACAATTGATGGCAATTAACGATAATTAACCGCAATTAACGACGACGCGGGAGGAGGGAAGCTAGGGCCGCGGCAATGCGGGAGGTGGAGGTTAGGGCAGCATTTGTCGGGACCCTGGATCTCCGAATCCAGAACCCTCTGTGTAATCTGAACTAGTCCCTAGATCAGTAGCTAGCTCACATAGTGACATCATTAGTGACAATCATATCCATACAACAAAATACCGATGAAGCAGACAAATTAATATTATTTAGTAGCAAAAGGACCTTATGGTCAAGTCTTACAAAGTTGGTCGCGTCGGGTTTTAACGACAAAAGATAACTTGCAACAGAAACCAAAATATCTCGTGGTGGTCACCCAACATGCCCACAAGCAATTGAGTGTAGAACGCGACCTAGTTTGCCTGATCTTCAAAATATTCTTCCTCATAGAACTCTGCGGTTCCTAATTCTTCCTCGGTGACTGATCAACAAATGACGTATAGCCGTGAGTACATAAAGTACTCAGCAAGTTATAGGAAAATATATGCAAATATTATTTATGCTAGGCTTGACAAGGATAGCTTTATGGCTATTTTTTAGAAAGCAGTATTGACAGTAAATACAGTAAATAGATTGAATGCACAAGTTAAAAGATTAAATACATAAGTAAATAGTTTTCTTTGAATCAACCAGTGAACAACCATGTTCACTTCTCAACTATCAACCAACTCCAACCACTCCAATTCCAACCAAACCATTCCATCAGTTTTATCAAAACCTACCTCTCGTGTGAAATCACCGGGCATTGTCCATAACCGGGGACACGACTATTCGAATAGTTTTACACTATGCATAGGTTGTACAGCTTGACCCAGAGATAATCATCTTATAATGTTAGACGTTACACGCTTCCGAAGGCATGCGACTAAGTGATTATCACAAGGCTTTTACAAAGTTCTGTTTTGACCCGGTTCTGCTCGATAAGGATTCGCTATTTTGGGCCCCCTCTTGCGCCAAGTATGAATGTCTAACCCAGAGTTCACACTTCCACCAAAACAGAACCGAATCAAAGTATTGCTAATTATTCAGCCAGGTCCACCCCATCCTGAACATGTGGTTGTACGGTATGGCCCAGATCAATAGTGCACAAAGTTAAGTCCTTAGTGTCTACTCAGGCGAGGCAACCACATCCTGAAATTCTCCCCCTTTACTGCATGATCATTCGCCTAGGTATAACATCATTTTCGGTTTACACCGGCCAAATGGCAACCCTTGCCATGGCACAATAAATTTTATCAACAGTGTCTTCGCACCATAATTTCATATATCATTAAGTCAAATTTATCATCTTTGAATCATGTGATCAAGAGACATCGCATAACTAAAGCATGACTAAGCATAATACGCACCCATGTTGGTATTTCAATAATGTCCAACTAAGATTACCCAACCTAAGGTGTCCAAGAGTTCATGTCAACATGTGGTTTACAATTATTCAAGGAGTCATACAGTCAAGTCGGTATTTATCTATTCCCAAAAACCATTAATATAAAAAATAGCAATGCATGCGGATATAAAACAATATAATTTTATAAAATGGGTACGACATGATCAAAGATCTATGACTTGCCTTCGTTGAAGGTTTGATATGCTTCGTGCGAAAAGAGCCAAATAAATACAATAATTCCAAATAAAATCCAAAAATTATCAAATTAGAACCGAAAGAAAGGTATTGATTTTATAAGAATATAGAAACGAGAATCGACAGAATCAAAGTTCGTAAGAGGGAGAACGAACGTCCGAAAGATTTGCGATCACACGAAATGATGGAAAATATAGAAAATAGAATATGCTGGAATATTCCATTTCAGAACTAGAATGAAAGAAGGCTGACTTCTAGGTCATTCTTGGGAGTGAGTGCGATGATAAGCTGATGGATAACTGGTTCCTAAGTGTATGAGAGCTTATAGATTAATGATACTCAATTAATATCTAACTATTCTACAAATTCCGACTAACTAATTTTGATTAGAAAAAGTAATGACTGAATGAATGTTCACCTACCTTATTATACTAACCTATTCCAAAAACCATTTAGCTATCCTTTAAAAGACATGACTTATTGTCATTACCCAGATTGCAATTTGTTAGTTGATCATTTACAAATTAATTATCCTTCTAATAACCTTAGGCTAATTACTCAATTACACTCTAACCCAACTTGGTTAGCCCCTAAACCAATTGCAAAAATTGCTACCGAACTCCTACTCGGGTGAGGACCAGCTAACATATATTCAAATAAGACACCTACTCGGTTGAGCCTATGGCTAGTGGGTCCCACGAAGTGTTTGAGGGAGAACTAAACACAATGACTTCAGAGCAGAGGCAGGGAAAGGAGGCGGCACTAGGGGCTTGGAGCGGCGGTGGCGAGGTGGGGCCCGTGAAGCTCGACCGGTGACCAAAATGGATGACGGGGACCCAGAGGAGGCCATGCGAGGTGGCGGTGCTGGCGGAGCAACATGGTGGCGACGTGCGGGGGTGAAATGGCGCATGGGCGGCGCAAGCTTCGGCGTCGCCAGCGACTCGGCGGCGATGCGAGGATGTTTGCGCGCCCGCGGGCACGGCGAGCGCACGTGGAGCGAGCGGATGTAAGATCGAGGAGGTCGGCTAGAGGGGGGTGAATAGGCGGTTTTAAAAACTTCTTTGACTAAAACCGAGTTTTAAGCGAAATTATAAATCAATTCAGTTTTGCACAATTAAAGTCTAAATCAACGAGTCTTCACTAAGTACACCAACAATATGAGACTATAAAAAGATAGCAATCATACACATACAAGTAAGCAATTTAATATACAGAATGTAAATTGTAATATAGTAAAGCACAAGAAATCAAACCACAATGACACAACGATGTTTTTACCGTGGTGATCGGAGTCTTGCCAGTCTCCCCTAATCCACGTTGAGGTAAGCCCAAACCAATTGGACTGGCTCCACGAATTAAGCCAAACACCTCAATTCCACTAGTGGTAGCTCTTTCCCGCTCCGGGTAGGTGAGCTCCAACCTTCATAACACGCCGGGCCTTCTCATAAGCTTCTTGAGAAGATCACCGGCCCACGACGCCTCCAAGTCGTCTAGGTGTCGACAAATACCAAGAGTAACAAGCCAAGCTCCTTGCTTGACTCTCACCACGTGCAACGAATGCACAAGCTCAAGTGGATATGAAATCCACCTCTAGATGCAACACATGCAACTAGAGACCTCTCTCCTTGCTCACAAGGTGCAACACATGCACAATTGAGAGGAGAAGCTCACACTAGCTCAAGAGAGTGAATGGGATGCCAAAAATTATCTCTCAACCGGCCAAGGGGGTATTTATAACCCCTACACCAAAAACTAGCCGTTTGGAGACGAAACAGCCCAAAACTAGCTGTCACAGACTTGGTGCGGTCGTACCGCACTCACAAGGGCCAGTACTACCATTCTGTGCGGTAGTACCACTCTTCTCATGGCGGTCGTACCGCAGCCCAAATTCAGCACAGACGACCCTCGGTAAAAAAGTCATAACTTTTGACTCCGATGTCGGAATTGAGTGATCTTGGACTCTATGGAAAGCTTATTCAGAGGGCTACACAACCCATCTATTTGATTGATCTCAAACATATTTGATAAAAATCAAAAAAATACAACTCCAAGAGCCACTACCATGGTCTAAGTCCAAAGAAATAGCAATAAGCAATCTTAGACCATACCAAGGAAAAATGCATGAATCCCAACAATTTGTAAAACACATTTACAAACTTGGATCATGCCACAAGGAGTAGGTACATAGACTTCAACCATTTACAAAAGATATTTGCAAAGTATAGTCACATGCTACAAGGATTAAATGCATGAGCCTCGACTATTTGCAAAACACATTTGCAAATAATAGCATCATGCCAAGGTGAGCTAAAGCAAGTGAGATTGAGCTATCAACACATGATGAGACTCAAGCTACTAGACAAGACCCCTCTTAATAGTACGGTAGCCTATACTAGTAATCCGGTCTTCCAACCAAACACCAAGACCGGTAAAAGACTAGGAACACATCTTTAGCCCTAGCTAGTCATACATTTTCCTTGAGCATCTTCTTGAAGGTTGATGGCGCGCATCTTCACTTCAAGTCCAGGTCATCGTCTTGACATGCATCAACCCATGATGCATCCTTTACTTGACCTCCATCAACACATGATGAGTTTTCTTTGGACTTGATGATCAACTCATGATCATCTCCTCTTCGAGATCTTGATATGCATCAACACATGATGCATCCTCTTCTTGAACCTTAACTTGATGACAATCAACTCATGATGCCATCTGAAGTCTCCATTACCCTGGAACATAACCTATTCATCCAACTCATGGAAAATGTTAGTCCCATAATGACTAACATTAATTACCAAGATATACTTGCAATAAATGATTCTAAACAAGCCATTTGAAAATCCTGGACCAGTACTACCGCCAACCAAGTTGCGGTACTACCGCTTGGTCCGATCGTACCGCACGAAGGAGCAGTACTACCGATTGCAGGGTTTCCAAATTTGCCGAAAAGACACGCTCTCTGGAAAATACGTACCGCCATATAGAAATCGGTACAACTGCATAGTGGTACTACCGTTTCTCAAATGCGATACGACCGATAATCAAAGAGAGCTCCGAACCATAAAACAACTGTTCAGATTTTATCGAACCGCCAACAAGAAATCGGAACGACCACAATACGGTAGTACCGCTGCAAGAGCCGGTCGTACCGCATTAACGCCGCTTGGTCAGGACGATCAAAACCCTAATATCTGCAGTCAAGTTAAGCGCGGTCATACCGCTTGATGCGGTACTACCGCCGGTTAGCCTCCAGTACTACCGATTTCTGACAAAAGCACTTAGAGTTTTCAAACTCAAATTCAAATGCATGCATGATCCTAAATCGATTCAATTTGCACAAGAACAAGCTATCAAGCTACTAATCACGATCCCTCTATTGTCACACATGTTAGTCCCACAACACAATTTCAAATAATTAAATATAAAGTAATATGAGTATATATGAACTACACAAGTTTTTTATACTCAAAGGATATGTTTCAAAGTAGAGATCCCTAATATATATGGATAAAGAAATATGGATCAATGCTAATGAAACCACAATACATTGAGTGAACTCTCCCTAAATATGTGCATACACGAATGTGTAATAAAAACATATGCACATATTCAAGTTAAACTTTTGGTGGAGTTCAACCTATATTTTGGATCCGAGGAATGCAACAATATATAAGAATAAGATGTCGAATGCACACCTCTTTGATTTTCACATTTTTATCCAATTGAGACTGAGCAATAGGTATCTCAATAAACGTGTTAGTCTCACAAATAGATTTATCATTAATCACCAAAATACTCCATTAACATATAATGGCAGGTCTAGATTCTTCAATCTCCCCTTTTTTAGTGGTTGATGGCAAATCCTTTATCAATAAAAATATTTGGATATAAATCAACATAAGATAGGAATTTTAAGCTATTAAACTATATCCATGCATGTCATTAAGCAATTTAACTTATCCTTTTGTACTATGCATGAAAAGGTGAAAACAACACAAGAGAGAATCCAAACATATTGCATTGATCATATAAATATTCTCCCCTTTTGGTATTAATCACCAAAAATCCAAAAAAAAATATTCAAGCCAACATAAAGATGTTGCAAAAGAAAGAGCTTAGCAATTGAACTCATTTTATTTTGAGCATATAGCATTCTCCCCCTTTTGAGATCTTAAAACATTTCCACAAACTCCTGTTTTATGGCTGAAAAGAGTAAAACACTTGAAATGAGTTATATTGGAGTTTAACTATAGAAAATGATATTTGGAACACATTAAAAAAGCGCACTCTTGAAATCTTTCCAACAAACATTTTTCATGAAGATACCGTGCTCATTTTCTCAAAGTTCAAAGAGATGTGTGAATTTGAAATCATGTTGAATTCAAAAGATATAGCCAAAACAATGGGAAATGTGTGAAACAAGCTCAGAAAAATCTAAAATAAATCATAGAGCTAGTCCTTGTAAATACACACACTTTTTATTTTAGAAGGCTCAACCAAATATCAACCATTTTGAAGATGTGAAAATCACAAGATTTCAGAAAGCTGAAATTTTCAGGTTTTCATAATTTCATTTAAGCTTTAAAACATTGCTGGAAAACTGATTAAAATAGATCCAATAAATCTGAGAAAATTTGGCATGGAATACCAACTATATATTATAAAATATCATCATTACATCTTCCTCAAATTATGAATCCATTTGGAGATATAAAGATCACAAATCAGCTCAAAACTTGCAAAAGTCTGAATTTTCAGCATGTTGATCAAAAAGAGAAATAGTCAAAACCTTTTCAAATCATGTCAAAATTATTTCAAAGTTGGCATAAACAAACTTTGGACTCCTGCGAAAATTTTTCAAAAAGAATTTTCGAAAAAGGAGTCTCCGTTCAAAAGATATACCAAAATGAACTTTGTAGGCAATATTTTTGCTTAGAGTGAAGAAAAAGGCAAAACCTTTTCAAATGAAGTCCAAATACTTTGAAAATTTCCAGAATTTAACTTTGGATTAATTAAAATGTTTGCCAAAAAGAATTTTTGGAAAATGAATTTTCTTTCAAAAGATAAGGCAAAATGCGCTTTGTAGGCACATAGAGAGAATGATTTTGCATTGAAGGTTCAAAATGCAAGCCAATTTGAATTTCATGGAGTTTTTCACTTTCATGGCTTTGTATGAATTAGAAATACTATTTCAAGCTAAGATACGCAAATAAATCTGGCTCAAATAGCGAAACTCACTATATGCAAGAATAGGTCATTTGGGGTAAAAGCTTGTTTTTCAAGAAACTTCAAATGGGTACAACTTTTCAACGGATGGTATTTTATAAAAACTTTGAACTAGAGAAATGTTTGAAATGAACAACCCTTCAAGTTTGGTATTGACAACTTTTTCAAAAACTCAATAGATTTTGATTTATAGAAATATGTCATTTAAATCAAAAACAAGATCATATAAGATCCTTTTGAGGCCAAAATTGATATTTTGTTTCTAAAATAGGAATTTTTACTTCAAAAGCATTGGAAAACATTTGAAACATATATTTAAGTACTTTTGACTAGATTTTCATAAATTTGATCCTTTTAAACAAGATTTTTTACTTTTGACCAAAGAGGCTATTTGAAAAGCTAAACTTGCATATCATTGACAATTTCACTCCAAACATACCAAATGAAGCAAATGAGAATAAAATCATGCATTCATAAGATCCATAAATCATTTTGGGCAAGTAGGTAAAATAGTTTTCCCAATATTAATACTTTACCCCTTTTAAGTAAGCCCAAAATATTTGATAAGTTTTTCACAAAGAACTAACTCCCCCTTACACAAAGGTTCCTCTTGAAAATTATTTTCTTCTTATTTGACACACAAATGATTCTCTTCCATCTTGTCATCTTCTCCTTTGTCATCTCTTTGAGATATATCACTTTAATCTCTTTCTTTTGACCATTATTTGCAACCAAATTCTCCCTCTTTGACATTAAGCACAAAAAATGTCTACATATGGATCACACTTGAAAGATAGACTTTAAGCATCACTTGTAGATACCACATGTCGACAAGATTTGAAACTGCAAAGTGCTTGAACTTCTCTCGCAAAGATCTTCAAATAAAGCATCCAAAGAGAAGAGGAAAAGAGAGAATCCGCCCGTACATGAAGAGCATTTGAGCTTGGTCAAGAGAGGTAAGATCGGCAAGGAATGAGATTAGATACCACTTAAAGGGATAAGTTGATATCACTTGAAAGAATACCACTTGTAAAGACAAGGGTGAATCTCATACCGAGGTCAAGATGATCAATATAAGCTACCACTTGGAAACAATACCATTTTTATGATAGAAATATCATAATGCGAACAAAATGGCATATGGAGTCAAATAGGCACTTAAGGGTAGCGAGTGGATACAATAAGGATCAAAGTTGACCAAAGGAAGTAGCCAAAAAGGTTTAGAATTGAATTGAATTGAAGTGGATTTAATTGACTGCATTGTCAGCAAAATCGGTACTACCGCGGTTCAAAGTCCGGTCATACTGCGGGAATAGCGCCGGTAGTTCCGATTTTCCTGGAGCTTTGGGGATAGATCATGGAATGAAGAATTATGCAAATGATCCTTTGTTTTATGCTTAAATAAATATTTCTAGGATCATTAAGCATTAGATTGGAGATAGAAACTTCAATGAATATAGTTTTTATGAATTAGTCTTTTGATTTTGCAAATGAAGCTTTGTTTTTATTAAATCTCTTCAAAAGAGCTAAAAGAGCAAATGATTGAATTTTAGGGCATCCAATTGTATGTATGAGTTATTAATACCATTATGGACCTATTTATGTGAACAATTTAGGTTCAAATGGCAAAACTCACTTAAGTGCTTGAAAGTGACCACTTAGGTCAAACTAGTATTTTGGACGAGTTTCAAAATCAAATAACCTTTTCTAGTTTGGCCTTTTGGAAATCTTTTGAATACCAAAAAGGTTTAGAATTGTCAACTCTAGGTTTTTCTTTTTGGGACGATTTTCAAATTCCTTTTAGAATAGATTTTACGTAAAAATATAGTTTATGTCAAAACAAGATACTATTATCTAGAATTTTGGCTAAAAACTCATTTTCACTTGAAATAGATTTTTCTTGAGCCAAAAACTTTTAGAAACCTTTGGAAAGTATTTGTATACGTTTTGCATTTAATTTTTCAAAGGATTACTAATAGTTATGAAATTTTGACTTTTGGCTAAAAAAACTCAATTTGGAAAAACATTACTAGCACTTAATTTATTTAGGCACACTTAGGGATGCGATATACATATATATGACTTAGCACTCCCCCTTAATGTACCGTATCCATCTTGCTCAAGATTTTAATAAACAAGATTTAGCATAATAGCAAGAACACCCTTTTTAAGATTTTCATGAATGCAAACTGCACAAGGCATAAAAGGGCTAGATACTTCAATGTAAATACTTGTTACCGAGATAGCGTTAGTTTATGATGTGAATTGATATTCCTCAAGCTTGGCTCCAATTTTGCATATGATGAAATCCACCACTTCATGAGTGAGCTAAACTTCCAATGCTTCTCCAAGTACCTATTTATCATTTAAGTACTTTGTGGTACCCAAACTTGGTTGGGTCTTTGAATGTTAGTCACAAGAGATTTGGGCACCCAAATGGCCCTAGCAATAATCTTAGGTGAACTAACAATTCTAGCAACCACCCTACCATTTTTATCTTTCCTAAGCAAATAATGATCATTATAGATGATTGGCTTAGGAGTGATACCTTTGGGGCAATCCTTACTAAAATGTCCATTTGCCCGGCAATTGTAGCAAGTTTGATATTTTCTTCCATCCTTTGTCTTCTTGTCTTGCTTATTGCCAGCTTGCCTCATTTTTTATGACTTTGTCTTGTCATCCATCTTGTTTGGGTGCACCGAGGCTTTGTGGCTCTTCTCATTGTATCCAAGGCACTTGACATATTTCTTCGTGTGTCTTGCATTGTGCCTTGTCTTGCTATTCTCCTTCTTCTTGGAGATGAAGCCTATGCCACTCTTGTCTTGCAAGCTTCTTTGCTTACTCAATATATCATCGAGAGTGGCCTTCCCTTTGTAGCACTTCTCCAAGTCATTGCTCAACTTGGTGACTTGGTCCTTGAGCTCTTTGTTTTCATCTACAAGGTTAGTCTCAACAAGCATAGAGAAAGTAGAAACCTTTTTACTAGAGCTACAAGGCATATCTAGCAAATCATCATAAGAGGTGAATATGCTAACCTTAGATAAAATGCAAGAGCTAAGCGCTATGCATGGCATATCATCTAGTAAATTAATTACATGCAATGCCTATATCCACCTTAGAGCTAATGACTTCCTTGAGAAGAAGAGATTCATGCTCTTCTTTTAGCATATCATAATTATTTTGAAGAGAGACATGTTCTTTCTTCAAAATCTTATACTTAGTCATCTCCTTCCCAAGATGTTCATTAAGCACTTTTAGCATATCCATTAACTCATCATATGAAGGTTCATCATCGTTATTTACCTTCTTATTACCTTTTGCCATTAAGCAATGAGGTGATGTGGATGGAGTTGAGGATTCCTCATCGTCGGAGCTAGAAGTTGAGCATTCTTATCCCAACATCCATTTTTCTATACAATCATCATTGGTTGAGGTGGACCTTTCATAATTATATTGAAGATAGGTCAACATCTCATGAACATTCTTGGGATTGCATATGGCATCAAATATCTCTATACTTAAAGCACTAAATAAAGCGTTAGTTGCTTGAGCATCGAGATGTGAGCATTTCTCTTCCTCAATAGTTTGAGCAAGAGGATCCTTTGGAGGAGAAAAATACACATCTACAATCTGTCAAATTTTAGGGCTCATGGCCTTAAAATAACAAGACATGCAGATTTTTCAAATATCATAATTTGTGCCATCAAATAAAGGTGTCTCACCGAGGTACAATATATCACTAGTCGCCATCATTTACTCTCTAGACAGTTAAGTATAATAAATGAGAGATCAAGCTCTGATACCACTTGTAAGATCAATGAAGCCGACTAGAGGGGGGGTGAATAGGCGGTTTTAAAAACTTCTTTGGCTAAAACTGAGTGTTAAGCAGAATTATAAATCAATTCGGTTTTCACAATTAAAGACTAAATCAACGAGTCTTTACTAAGTACACCAACAATATGAGACTATAAAAAGATAGCAATCATACACATACAAGTAAGCAATTTAATATACGGAATGTAAATTGCAATATAGTAAAGCACAAGATATCAAACCACAATGGCATAACGATGTTTTTACCGTGGTGATCGGAGACTTGCCGGTCTCCCCTAATCCACGTTGAGGTAAGCCCAAACCAATTGGACCGGCTCTACGAATTAAGCCAAACACCTCAATTCCACTAGCGGTAGCTCTTTCCCGCTCCGGGTAGGTGAGCTCCAACCTTCACAACACGCCGGGCCTTCTCACAAGCTTCTTGAGAAGATCACCGGTCCACGACGCCTCCACGCCATTTAGGTGTCGGCAAACACCAAGAGTAACAAGCTAAGCCCCCTGCTTGACTCTCACCACATGCAACAAATGCACAAGCTCAAGTGGATACGAAATCCACCTCTAGATGCAACACATGCAACTAGAGACCTCTATCCTTGCTCACAAGGTGCAACACATGCACAATTGAGAGGAGAAGCTCACACTAGCTCAAGAGAGTAAAATGGGATGCCAAAGATTGTCTCTCAACCGGCCAAGGGGGTATTTATAACCCCTACACCAAAAACTAGCCGTTTGGAGACGAAACAGCCCAAAACTAGCCGTCACAGACTTGGTGCGGTCGTATCAAGACTCACAAGGGCAGTATTACCGCTCATGCGGTAGTACCACTCTTCTCATGGTGGTCGTACCGCAGCCCAAATTCAGCACAGACGACCCTCGGTAAAAAGGTCATAACTTTTGACTCCGATGTCGGAATTGAGTGATCTTGGATTCTATAGAAAGCTTATTCAGAGGGCTACACAACCCACCTATTTGATTGATCTCAAACATATTTGATAAAATCAAAAAACACAACTCCAAGAGCCACTACCATGGTCTAAGTCCAAAGAAATAGCAATAAGCAATCTTAGACCATACCAAGGGAAAATGTATGAATTCCAACAATTTGTAAAATACATTTACAAACTTGGATCATGCCACAAGGAGTAGGTACATAGACTTCAACCATTTATAAAAATATATTTGCAAAGTATAGTCACATGCTACCAGGATTAAATGCATGAGCCTCGACTATTTGCAAAACATATTTGCAAATAATAGCATCATGCCAAGGTGAGCTAGAGCAAGTGAGATTAAGCTATCAACACATGATGAGACTCAAGCTACTAGACAAGACCCCTCTTAATAGTACGGCAACTTATACTAGTAATCCGGTCTTCCAACCAAACACCAAGACCGGTAAAAGACTAGGAACACATCTTTAACCCTAGCTAGTCATACCTTTGCCTTGAGCATCTTCTTGAAGGTTGATGGCGCACATCTTCACTTCAAGTCTGAGTCATCGTCTTGACATGCATCAACCCATGATGCATCCTTTACTTGACCTCCATCAACATATGATGAGTCTTCTCTGGACTTGATGATCAACTCATGATCATCTTCTCTTTGAGATCTTGATATGCATCAACACATGATGCATCCTCTTCTTGAACCTTGACTTGATGACGATCAACTCATGATGCCATCCGAAGTCTCCATTACCTCGAACATAACCTATTCATCCAATTCATGGAAAATGTTAGTCCCATAATTATTAACATTAATTACCAAGATATACCTGCAATAAATGCTTCTAAACAAGCCATTTGAAAATCCTGGACCGGTACTACCGCCAACCAAGTTCTTGGTATTACCGCTTATCCCCATATCAAGACGAAGGAGCGGTACTACCGATTGCAAGGTTTCCAAATTTGCCGAAAAGACACGCTCTCTGGAAAATACGGACCGCCACATAGAAATCGGTACACCGCATAGCGGTACTACCGTTTCTCAAATGCGGTACGACCGATAATCAAAGAGAGCTCCGAACCATAAAACAACTGCTCAGTTTTTATCGAACCGCCAACAAGAAATCGGAACGACCGCAATACGGTAGTACCGCTGCAAGAGCCGATCGTACCGCATTAACGCTCAGTTGGCTGTGACAATCAAAACCCGGTAATACCGTCAAATAAAGCGCGGTCATACCGCTTGATGCGGTACTACCGCCGGTTAGCCTCCGGTACTACCGATTTCTGACAAAAACACTTAGAGCTTTCAAACTCAAATTCAAATGCATGCATGATCCTAAATCGATCCAATTTGCACAAGAACAAGCTATCAAGCTACTAATCGCGATCCCTCTATTGTCATGCATTTCTATTACCATGTCGCCATCCATAAACTGGGACTAAGCCTTTAAACATCTTAGCACACATGTTAGTCCCACAACATAATTTCAAATAATTGAATATAAAGTAATATAAGTATATATGAACTACACAAGTTTTATATACTCAAAGGATATGTTTCAAGTAAAGATCCCTAATATATGTGGATAAAAAATATGGATCAATGCTAATGAAACCACAATACATAGAGTGAACTCCCCCTAAATGTGTGCATACACGAATGTGTAATAAAAACATATGCACATATTCAAGTTAAACTTTTGGTGGAGTTCAACCTATATTTTGGATCCGAGTAATGCAACAATATATAAGAATAAGATGTCGAATGCATACCTATTTGATTTTCACCTTTTTATCCAATTGAGACTGAGCAATAGGTATCTCAATAAACGTATTAGTCTCACAAATAGATTTATCATTAATCACCAAAATACTCCATTAACATATAATAGCGGGTCTAGATTCTTCAGCGGAGCCACTCGGGGAGGCTTGGGGGAGTGCGAGAAGGTGCGGTGGCGGCGCCGGTAATGGAGAAGAAAGGGCCGGCGGCGGCGGCACGGGAGGGTGCACCATTGGCCAGGAAAAGGAGGGAGAAAGCAAGAGGCCAAGAGGAGATGCCTTTTGAATTCTTGAAGTAAAGAATTCGGACCAAACTGAAGAAAAGAATAAGAAAGAGACTTTTGAATAAATAAATACCAAAAGATGAGCAGGCTTTTTAGAAAATAGCTAAAATAGTCCAAAAATTCTAGATAAATTCAGATAAATTCCTTGAGACATTTTTGACTTAAATAAAATATTTGCAACTTAACATTGATTTTTATATTTGCGAATAAATTATTTTTCTTTAAAATAAATAGGAAAAACCTTTTTAAAATCCATAAATTCAAGGAAAATATTTAAGTTTTATTTTTAAACAAGATCGAAACTTTGGGATGTTACAGCGAGGGAGGAGGAAGGAAGTCGGGGCGGTGGCGACGCAGGAGGCTGAGGTCGGGGCGACGCCGAGGGAGAGGAGGAGCTCGTTTGGCCCGGAGAGGGGAGGAGAAATGAGGAGTGATTTGAGGATTTTTGAGTTTATATACGATGACATTGATAAGTAATTTCATCCTAATTTTAATGGCAAAGTATCAAAACCAACCTATCAAAATCATAGAAACCGACTGCACCTGCCACCGCTTCTCCACATTCGATACGGCTTTTACAGAAAGAAATTTTTTTAAAATAATCTATTTTTTAATCGAAATATCAAAAATATTCCGTAATTTGTTTTTACAAAAATATCGTCTGTCGCCCAATGGTTGGGCGACTCGAAGTATCATTTGAACGGTTGGCGATCGCAAGATCGCCGCCCAACCGTTCGGCTTTAAAACTGCATAGGAGGCGAGCCGTTGGTGAAATTATTACAGTCGCCGCACGGTTGGGCGATAGGTTCGATCCGCCTAATCAGAAGCGATCGATGTCCAATAAGCCTAACGGTGCGGCGGCTGTTTCTACATAAGCACTACATGCGGTCCCCGGCGATTCGTTTCATGAGCCCAAACATCACAAGGGAAGAAAGAAAGAGAGGAGAGGAGAGGAAAAAAGAGGAGGAGAGGAGAGGAAAAGAAGAGGAAAATAGAGAAGGGGAGGATTGGGAGAAGGGAAGAGAAATTTGGATTATGAGGAGGTAAGTTTGATTTGTTTTGTCTTGTATTTTTTAAGTAGGTATTTAGTTAGTTAAAATAGTAGGTATAAGTAGCGCTCAGTAGGAACATGTAGTTTGAAAAAAAAAGTAGAAAATCGAAATGTTGTTGATTTATACGTAAGTGTATTTTGTAGTGTATTTTTTGGGTAGGTAAATAGTTTATTTAGTTAAATGAGTAGTATCGTAGCACCCGTAGGGAAATTGTGGTTAGAGAAAAAAATAGAAAATCCGTAAGTTTGTTTTATTTTGTAGTGTATTCCTTTAGTGGGTAAATAGTTTAGTTAGATAAAATAATAGTGTAAGTAGCGCCAGAGGAAATCAGTAGTTAGAGAAAACAGAGTAGAAAATCGAAATGTTGTTGATTTGTATGTAAGTAGAAGCGATAAAAAACTTTAGAAAATCGTCAAACACCAAGCGATAGTAATAAGATAAAATAAATAGATGCGCGGACATTCAACTATAGTGTTTGATAGGATACTTCAAAGGAATCGAGTTTGGTGATACTTTTGCAAACATACGGAATGTAGAAATGTTATTTGCATATAGTCAAACCATTCGGACAACTATTAAAATGGCATACAAACTTTATTCCTTCGTAGAAGAATTGAAGCATCGTAGGGCGTTCTACGTCGCCATGTGACTAGCCTGCAATGCCGTAATGTAGTGTATTTTTGTAGCCATTGCAATGTTTGTGTAATGTAGTTGATTTGTCGTAAGAAAATTTATTTTGTAGTATAATTTTTGGGTACGTAAATAGTTTATTTAGTTCAATGAGTAGTATAATAGCACCTGTAGGAAATTGTAGTTAGAGAAAAAAAATAGAAAATCGAAATGTTGTTGATTTGTATGTAAGTAGTAGCGATAAAAACTTTAGTTAGAGAAAAAATAGTCTGTGAGTGAGTATTATTAGTGTTGTTTGTGAGATGTATTGTAGTAGTGTTTGCAAAAGCGTGCCCAACTATTCTTGGGTGAATAATGCGTGACCGAGCGCATAAGAAGGATGAATTATTTGTATAAACTAATTATTAGAAGTAAATTAGCGTCCGATCGGATAATGCCTGCTATGGAATAGCTCGGTTTTAGGTTGAATCAATATCGCACCACACGCTCATTGCGGCCTCGCCTTAGGGAATGAATGATGTCTTGATCATGCTTTGTCGTGTAGTTGTTTACGATAGGCGAAGGGTCTTACAAATGTAAATTACAATGTAGCAAGATTTGCATGTCGCTTCGTTATGAAATGACTAATTGCAATGTTGGAAATATTTGCGACCATACAATAAGTCATGCCTGTACCCACTACATTGAAAGTGCATTATGGTGTTGGCACCGTTCGTGAAGGTCCGTGCGGTGTTGACTTGAGCAGCTTTGCAAGCCACTCTGGTACAATCTTGACGGCGAGAATGCACGAATCGAAGATGTGAAGCATCGGTCGACCAGCACTTCTCTTTGAACCCCGAGGTGTCTGGCGTCGATATACAAGGGCTTTGGAGCCGGTCTTCCACGAACATCACCGAGTTGAGAAGACCGATCGCCGGCGAAGGTGGAAGGGCTTTGTAGAAGGATGTCGGCCAGTGGATATGAGTGTGTGATACTTGTGCAACCATGCCCGAAAGAAGCTGCAGGGCCCCTGCGGATATCATCCGGGTGTTGCGGCAACTGGTGCCCAAAGATGTTGGTGAAGAAGAGGATCCGGAGGGTCGTGTTACGAAGAGTTCGAGAGAATGTTGCTTGTGATGAGCCCGATCACGGTACATACAGAGAGGAAGATCGGGCACCGCATGGTGAGCCTACAGAGACGGTGATGAAGGAGAGCATAGGGATTACATATTGTATCAAATGGAAAGCGATGACCGGATGGCCTTGGTCAAGAGGAAGCTTTACAAGAAGACGACGAGGCGCTTCCGATGAGGACGGAGCTCCCATCCCCGTGAATGGAACAGATTTGTGCCGAGGGTCTATGTATCGCGACGACGAGCACGAATCGCCGTGGGAGTACCATGCCACGGAGGTTCGGTTGCACTCAATGTTTGTCGATAAGACATCCTTGCAGATGCCATTAAGTATGGGCTATGTCTATGCAATGGACGCTTGGTCGTCAAATCTAGCCAAGAAGCGACACCGCCAAATTACGCCATTGGCCATCGCATTTGTCGAAGGTGAGAATTTCCACGGTGGTTGTGGTTCCTTCAACATCTAAGGGTGGGAGTTGTTGGGCTCGTCTGGTGTATCGTGATCCATGATCGCCACGCCGGATGTCAAGGCCATAAAAAACTTCAGAAGACCCGAGGAGCCGTTCCTTGGCCGGATATAACGAGTAGATGGTGTATTCGCCATTTGGGGCCAACTTCTTCAAGAAGTTCCCGAAGCAACCCTTGGTGAAGCTATTCAAGAGGTCAATATGCGTAACCAAAGCGCAAATTTGACGCCTTATGGGTGCTCTTTGACGAACACAAAGAAGAAACACGTGGACGCGAGGAACCAAGGAGCAGAGTCTAAACCTGCTGTCCGAGGCAGAGGACCTCGAGGAACATCGAGTGCTTCTCCCACTGGATCGAGGCCCAGCCATTGGACAAGTGGTCTCTGCTGCATGACACGGACGGGGCAAGGTACGGCATAATGACCACTAACCTTGCGGAGGTGTACAACTGGGTTCTTAGAGGGCTTCGTTTCTCGGCCCTCGCCGCCATCGTGGAAGGTGTTCGCACGCAAAGACAATCGGGTATTTCAGGGAGAGGCATGCAAATGCCGCACTTCATGCCACGAACCCTCAAACACCGTACTGCTCGAAGATTACGGCATACATGCAGGCGAAGACACAGAAGGGCCAGTCGCACACGGTGTACGTGATGGGCAATATGGAGCATCGTTTCGGCGTGCTCTTGCGGGATAGAGCCAGATGGGGCGGCTCGTTCTCTTATCACCCACGAGGTGTGCCTTGGAGATCATGTCAACGAGCCTAGGCATGCGTGCAACAAATGAAGCTCTTACACAAACCATGCTCTCATGTGCTCGCCGCATGCGGATCGTCGTATGGACCCTTTGAACTTTGTGTCCAGTATTTCTTGAAGGAGAGGGTGGTGCGGCGTGGATGGCGAGCTTAGGGCTTGTGGTTATGGGTAACTTCGCCACCTTGGATATTGCAAATAGGATCTGGATTCCGGATCTTGACATGCTGAAGGGTAGCAAGGGTCGTCGTCAGAGTCGTCGTATTACCAATGATATGGACGAAGCACAAGCCGGGGCGTTGGGTAGACGCTGCGAACCTTCTGACGTGGAGGGCACACTGACCCGACGATGCAAGGCACCAGCTGAGGAGTAGGCACTGCTATGGTTTGCGTTAGCACTTCTTTCGATGTGCAAAGAGGGACCGAAATTGCAAATCAGTGTACATTGTCATTTGTACTTTGTATTGTTTATGTAACTGTTCTGCTACTACCCAATTTTCATTTGATGTACGTAATGCTGTAAGACATGTATCGTATGTTGCACGTAATGTTTATTTAAGTGTTGTAGTACTATAACTTTTTTCGTTAGTTTTTCAAAGACTGTCCTGGTAGCCTAGTACTCTTTTGATTTGTTTGTTTGCAAGTTAAATTTACTCATTCGTTACACTCGATGTTTTATTTCCGCGTATTTGCTAACTTAAAGTTGTTTTGCAGGTATGGCTCACGGATCGGACTCGAGTTTCGGCCTCTGGAGGAGCGATCGACCGAAAGTACATCGGCGGTCGCGTCAGGTCCCTCATCCTCGGGCCGCCGACACGATCGTGTTGGGGTGATCCGCCGCGGACACCTCGGGTGGCCTGGAGGCTAGACCCACGCTGGACAGGCAGGTTAGTATACGTCCACACTATCTTCTTGCGAACCGTACCTTTCGTACTGACCTTTTGTTCCTTCGCAGGTTGAGCGCTGCTGGTCTACTACCTATCGCCCGGATAGTGCAGGCCACGGACGAGGACGAGCCGGCAGCACCCGCGGTCGGCGACGACGGAGACGTCCATGCCGGGCCAGAGCAGTCACGACGCTTCCCGTTCGACCGCTCCTGGCGCCGACTCTTGTGGACCGGTGGCGACGAGACTCACACTTTCCACCTCCCATTCGGGGAGATGGCCCCTACCCTGCAGGACGTCTCCACGCTTCTTGGCCTCCTATCGCGGGAGGTGCCACCTTCCGCAGAGCCTCCGGACAACCGGGCGCGAGGACCTTCGGCGGTGTTTGGAGTCCTCCCACTGTGTTGGCGGCCGAGTACTACGTCTTCCGGAGGCACAGAGGCACGGCCTGCCCTTGCGGTGGTTGTCGCAGTTCCGCGTACGTGTTCCACACCGTGCTCGTTGGTAGTGTCGCGCTGTCCTTTCCGTACATGGGTCTTACTATATTCTTCGTTGTGCACAGGTCGAGCGGATGGACCCTCACGCGGACGACGGCCAGTGTCACGCCACCGAGGCGTACTTTGTTGTGGCTGTTTGGTTGAGTCTTTGTTCACCAAAGATCCACGGCGACACCGTCGACGCGAGGCTCATCGCGTACGCCAGGGCCATCGCCGACGGGGAGGGCCCCCAGATCAGCTGGGGTTCGGCCGTACTTGCTGCCACCTATCGCGGCTTGTGCGATGCGTGCCTCAGGTCGAGACCGAACTCCATCCTCACGGGGTGTCCTCTCCTACTGCAGTTGTGGTCGTTTGAGCGCTTTAGCCTCGGACGGCCCCTGTTGGATGACAGCGCACCGTACGGGCTGGAGATGTACAACGCAGACGAGGTGGACCGACCGACGATGGGCTCTTCGTGCCGCGACGGGTGCGTGCTATTTCCGTGACTAATTTCTTCATATTACCGATCGTCCTACCTAATATGTTGTGTTCGTTGCGGTACGATTCGCGCAGACGCGGTGACACGCAGCGTCGAGCCGTTCGTGGAAGCGATTCAGCCGCCTCACGGCGGGGACGACGTTATTGGAGCCATACTCGCCTCGAGTTACTTTCCGCCCCCCACGGCTGTCCTCGCCGTGCTTAAGTAGACCGAGAGTATTACGACCGCAGGTGCTTGTCTTCAACGTCTTCGTGGAGGACTACGGGCGATCGTGTGATGCGCCAGATTCGCCTACTGGCAGAGGTTCGATACCGATTAGGCGTCAAAGATGCGAGAACGTGCACTCGTGAGTAATCGGCATACATGAGTTGTTTTTGTTGTCGTCTCTTACGCACGACTGCTAACTACATGTTACGCCTTGCAGCTTTAGTAGGAAGGGAGTCCGCCGTGGCACGAACTGGGGGAGTAGGATGGGCCCGTGGGTAGCGCAGTGGGAGGATGCACTACAGGACCGTGTGCAGGAGGACATCCCCTACGACCACATGAGTTATGACGAGTACATTCGCCGGTACGCGCTCGCAGACATCGCATTGAGCTCGTGCTTTCTGGCCGACGCAGCCCGCACCACGTGTCCCGCAATTGCACCGACCAACACGTACCTTGTGCATTTAGCGCAGGACGTGCACAACGTGGTACGTTACATCCAACTCCAAAAATTTCACTTGTGTTATCTGCCATTACAGTTTTCACCGTGTCTTCTTTTCGATGTAGGCGGGCATGGTTGCTGAGCTTGCGGCGACCGCGACTTCGTGGCCGCAGAGGTTCACGCGACCGTGTAGAGGGCACACGCGAGGACACGGCCCAGGTTTTCCGTCGTTTTCGACAGCAGTGCGGACGTATTTTCGGCCTGTTGTCGTGCACCAGGCTCCCGGAGGTTGGCACACTCCAGCCTGGTTCACACTCCGTCCGTCCGCCGGCCCGTCCGACAGCACCACAGCAGGCGGGAGGGTCAGCCAGACCACCTCCGACACTGACGCGCCCTGACCAGGCTGGCTCGAGCAGACCACCTCCGACATCGACGCCCGACCAGCCGCTCGAAAGGACCACCTCCGACATCGACGCGCTTCGAGGAGGTGGCTCGAGCAGGACACGTCCGACAGTGAGGCGCACTGACGAGCCTGGCTCGAGCAGAGCACGTCCGACACCGGCAGCGTCGCGCGTCAACGCCGCGGGTTCGCCTCGCGGACAGCTTTGTACACGCCATGGCGCTTAGCCGAGGGTACGTCACGTCTCTGTTGGTCAGCACGCTTCGCATTTTTTATTAAGTAACAATATTTTCTGTGCAGGTACATTGCCCTATGACGACGTGGACGCGCATCACGTGGATGCGCTGGACGAGGACGCGCAGGACTTTTTGGTGGACGAGGACCCGACACCTCAGCCCACACCTCTGCCCACACCTGCTGAGGTTCTATCCGGCTCATGACTTCTCGGTCGCCAAGACACACACAAGACTCGATCTTGTCCACCCTTTGCCGCCTCTCGGTCCTCGTCGGATCGGGGTTCTGCATCGTTTTTCCTCTCGGGGCCGAGGCCCCACACCCAACAGCAGAGAAGGCGTCGGCGAGCCCATAGGGAGGACGCGAGGTGGATCAAGGCGGTGGCGGCGAGGAGGATCTTTGGGGAGTGCGGTTGGGGGGCTAGTAGAGGCGTCTTCGCACCGCTAAACATTTGTTCTTTATGTGATACTTATATTTTGCATTTAATATATGATGCCCGGATTACTTTTGCATTCTTACAGATACTCTTTCATATAATGCATGTTTGTTCAATGCATGTCAACGCTATAGCTTAATGCACACGACACCTCGATGCAAAAGTCAACTCGATAAATGGCAATCGCAATGACGCTCCACCATTTACTTACATACGTTACGATTGAACGTAATTGCGACATATCGATACAACATGTCAACTTCGATAAAAGGCAACCGCAATAACGCGTTCACCATTTAGTTACATGCTTCATGAGATTCAACATAATTGCATACAGAAGGGGACACTAGCAACGTCTGAGCTTCTCCGCCTCCCTAATTGTAGAAGGTGCCTCTCACAACCCACATAGAGTGTTCTCCGTTTAGGCGCCTCGAACGTGGTATTTGTCGTTGTAGTAGTGCACGCACATATGCAACTAGGGTTCGCCGACAAAGAAGATGCGGGATCATAGGAACTTCCTATGTTCACGACCTCCTCATTGCCCCTCTCGCGCTGCATCTGTTGGCGGAGGTCGTCATTTTGCTCGTTCAGATCGTCAATTTGTGCCTCCAAATCAAAGATTCGGTTCCACAATACATCCACGTACCGCACAACAGGTCGTTCATGGGGAGGATCGATCCAGCGGGTGAAGTTGCATTTCGCCATCTGCTACAAGGGACGGTTAGTATGGACGATGTATTACCAGTAACATAAACAAAACTATTTACCCCAGAGTATGGGCATCGGAAGAAACGCCGTCCACCATCGAAAGGGCCGTTTATGGCCTGCACGATAGCGTCCTCCCCGTGTCCGCATTTCGGCCACTTAGGTTGAGCACGCTTGTTCGGCATCAACCGATGGTTAGGGCCGAAGTCCTCCATCCTTTCGGGGAGAAGGTCCGGCTTCGGTGAACCCGGTTGGATTGGTCCCTGGGCATCTGCCATCGTATGTTACTGTCAAACGGAGAAGGTTCTTCCTTTTACGGTTTGGAGGGTCGAGTGGTCGTAATTCGGAACATGGGGCGTGCATTTTATAGGCCCGCGAGACTAACAAAGCGGGTTTGCGCGGTGATAAGACCACACGGGCCACCTTTGCGCGATGATAAGATTTACACGGGCGCTTTGCGCGGTGACAAGACCACACGGGCGGCTTTGTGTAGTGATAAGACCAAAGGAGACACTTTTCTGCGGTGACAAGACCACACGGGCGACTTTGCAAGCCGACAAGACCACACGGGCGACTTTGCGCGATGATAAGACCAAAGGAGACTTTACTGCGGTGACAAGACCACACGGGCGGCTTTGCAAGCCGACAAGACCACACGGGCGACTTTGCGCGATGATAAGACCGAAGGAGACGACTTTCTTGCGATGACAAGACTACGGTACCGACTTTGCGCCCGACAAGACCACACGGTGCGACTTTGCGCGATGATAAGACCAAACGAGACACTTTGCGCGCTTTATGGTTTAGGTTTAGGGTTACGCTTTTGATCGACTTGACAACCCCGACCACCTCACCACTTTTAAGACCGAAAAGACAAGACTCAGAAGAAAGACGTGAAAACACTCGCCTCGCCCGACTTTTTCATCCGATAAGACAACACTCATAAAGCAAGCCATGATTTCTCAACGCAAAGTAAGACGTGACAACACTATGCCTCGCCAAACTTTTCGGGCGACTTGACAACACTCTACCTCTTGACTTTTGAATTAAAATACAGGACTCTCTACTACGCATGAAATTAACCACACCATGCCAACCATGGAGCTTATAAAAGAGGGTTGAACCAAACCCAACTCTCCACAACACTACACAACACATACCCAACTATGGACTCTTCGACAAACTTCTACGCGAGGTTGTTGAAGAAGCAAAAGTAACTAGCGAAGAGGAAACAGATTATAATACCCAGATAAATCAATGAAAGATGCTCCAAGACCACCACGCTTTTCCGATCCCGCAATGTGTGTGTGGCGAACCGGCAGAGATCATTCAGTCCACACACCCAGACATTGCCGCCGGGCGTACTACACATGCGGGCATCACCTCGTAAGTGTTTCTTTCACGTGAATCGATTTTCCTCTCCCAACGTTCAATTCCTTAAATTTTTAACTTCATCCCCACGTAATGGCAGCCCGAGATGCGCTGCCACTTCTTCCAAAGGATCGACGGCGGAGATGTACGACAGGCATTCATCCAAGTACATACTTGCCGAACTACTTCGGTGCGGGCCGAGAACCGTCGCGGTGGAAACCTTACGTCTCGGACCTGCTGAGGAGGCACCGAGGGCCCAAGATTACTCTGGCGTAATCCATATCGATGACGCCGATTATCGATATTTTACATCCTTATTACGTAAGGTTTCCCTGTACGGTGTACTTACATCCATCATACAATCGCAGGACATAGACAACTTCGACATACCAGCCCGACATGCACAGTCCCGCGACAAAGGCAAGGGAAAGGCTCATGCGGTTGACCCCGGCCGCCACAACAGATCCGTCGCCTCGGCGTCAATCCGTATGAACAACGTGAGTTACTGAAGAATTTACATCATTCTTACGATTTTCACTATACGGTGCCCTTACATCACGGAATCGCAGGACATGGACGACTTCGACATACCGGCCCGACGTGGATACCCCGCGACAAGGGCAAGGAAAGGCTCATCGGCCGAGCCCGCCGCCACAACAGATCCGGCCGCCGGCGAATCCGTGTCGACGACGTGAGTTGTGAAGAATGTAAATCCTTTTCACAATTTCAAATATACGTGCACTTACATCATGGAATCGCAGGATATGGATAACTTCGATATACCACCCGACGTGGACACTCCGCGACAAGGGAAGGGAAGGCCGGCGAGAGAGTTCAACGCCGAAATGGGCAAGGAAGGAAAATGGCCCCGGTCCCACGCAGAGGTCGGTCATTACGTAGTAGTCCCCCGTCCTACCCCCCATGTTTTTTACTATCCTCTAAAGGCATGTATATTTACATGGTCCGGATGCTTGTGTCACAATGTACCGTAGTAGTAGCGAGGATGACTAAAGCAATTAGCCGAACCATCATGCCATGTGACTACGTGTAACGTGCTTCTGTACGCGGACTCTAATGTAGTTCTGGTTCCAGAGACCCATCAAAGCAAGACTATATTGCAAGTATGCCTCTTCTAGTGGAATCCCAGAAAGAACCATTCGCACCGACATTGAATCCTCCATGTTTTAGGCCATCTTCATAATCACAATGAGCGTTCTCAGCCCTTCACTCATATTCTGTATAAGCTCCATAAAGTACGACATCGACTACGTGCGTACATACGCATATACGTTCAGACGACTTCATCGAGGAGAGACTCCCTCGCGCATCGTAATATCACTTACCTTTGTATTTACATATCATTACTGTCTCAATCGTCCTCACAAAATTCAACAGAAATTTACCGCACTACAACAATATACAACGATCACAAAATGTTATTGCGAGTCTGACAAATTTCGTACCCATGATATTCTACGAAAATAACAAACAGACCAACCAACATCGTGACAACACTATTATTTTCAAAATAAATAACATGATATAATCAGATTTGCTAAATTTAATTAACCTACAAAATGTAATATTCATTACAACTGAATTAAACAATAATTAAAAGGTAAAAAGCACATGGGGGCTCTATCGCCATAGGGTGGGGCGACAGGACCTCCTGTCGCCAGTAGGGTTGGGCGATGGACTGTCGCCCATTGTTAAGCGATCGCAAGCAAGATCGCCGAGGATCTGGCGATCGGTTTGATCGCCCAACTGCTGCTGATTTAATTTCAATCGCCCTACGGTTGGGCGATAGAAACCGATCGTCTAACCGTTCGGCGACTCTATTGAAATCGCTTAACCATTGGACGACAGACGTATATTTTTGTAAAAACAAATATCGCCGGAATATTTTTGATATTTCGATTAAAAAATAGATTATTTTAAAAAAAAATTCTTACAGAAACGGCTACCGAAAACCGGCCAAACCGGCTTTTACTAGCGAGGCTACAGACACATGACTTCGCACTTCGCACTCGAGGCTTCCTCGTCCTCCATTTCCTCGGTTGCTGCTATTACCGCCGCCGCCGCGTCCTCGTCCTCCTCGTCGGCTTCGTTTCCTCTGCGGAGGCGGCTCTCGGCAGGGGTATCGACCAGGGCGGTTGCCGCGGCGCCCATGGCCGACCGCCGCGTGGCCACCGGCAAGCGCAGCGTTGCGGAGACCTTCTCCCGGCTCCGGGAGCAGGGCAAGGTGCTCTCAAGTCTTCTTAATCTTTGATTCGTGCTTCTACTTATGCGATTTAGATGCAATTATATCGCGCGTTCTATTCCTGATTGTGCCGTGGGGGGGTGGGGCTGAATTAATTGGTGCTATGGTGGAGCATGGTTAATTTGGTGCTGAATTTTGTGGAAGAACAAGGCTTCGGATCGATCTTGTCTTGTATATTCCTTTCCTGGTCTTGTCAGTGATAATTAACTTAACAAGACCAGTAAATTCATCACGTTGCGTAATTAGTTAACAAGATTAGATGCCCGTCAACTGTTTTGACCCTGAGGCTGCTAATTCAGTGTATAAGCCTGCGGCCGTTAATAATCTGTTCGTCTCAGCGATGTAACTTCATCACGATAGTCGTTTCCAAGTTACTTAGAAGAATCTAATGCAGATAATGAGGTTACACATACGCTGAATGATCTTGCCTCATGGTATGCCATTTATGGCAAATAGCAGCACAACAACAGGATCACGCATACTTTTTTTTTGGGTGGGGGGGTTACTTTAAGCTGCTTGTCTAACCTTGGAAAAAATTCAGACTGCATTCATCCCGTTCATCACTGCCGGTGACCCTGACTTGACGACAACATCGAAAGCTTTGAAGATCCTCGATTCCTGCGGTTCCGATGTCATTGAGCTCGGTGTACCTTACTCGGATCCATTGGCTGATGGACTGGTTATTCACGTACGTGTTTGGCTTTCTTTGCGCTTATTCTCTGCAGTATTTACCGTGGGCCACAACTTAGTTTTTGCTTCACATCATTTCAGGCTTCTGCATCACGAGCACTTAAGAAAGGCACTACACTCGATTCTGTCATGGCGATGCTCAAGGGGGTTATACCTGAGCTGTCTTGTCCAATAGTTCTCTTCACATACTACAACCCGATTCTAAAGCGTGGAGTGCGGAACTTCATGGCTACTATTAAGCAAGCTGGTGTACATGGTACTTTTTGTTACATAATGCAAACTTATGATGATTTGTGCTTACTACTTTTAAGAGGTTTCTTGTTTTTACATTTTCTGTTTATCTTAAATATGAAGTGAGATTAGCTTGTCTTCTCCATTACATTGCTAAGCAAACAATGAACAAGGAATTCAAAACAGAAACATGATGTAGACTAAATTTCAGTGAGTTCCCGATTTTCAGGCAAAAGAAAAAGAAAAAGAAAAAGAAAAAGAAAGGGAAGGACATCTTTAAGGCATAAGAAAGAAATTTTTTGTCATTATGTGTAAAATTTCTCATTTCAACGATATTTCTTCCACAGTCAGTCTGTCTGCATTGAACTGAAATTCCCTGTTCCTGTAATCCTTTATTTATGTTAGAATGTCGTCATACAGATGTGGCCAAGCAAGCATTTCACTTTGTTGATATCTCTGTTTCCTTTTTGAAATGATATCTCTGTTTTGTGTATGAATAAGATATAAAGTTATGCTAGATAGTTATAGTTAGTTCTACTTCTTTCATATTCGTTTCCTTAAAATTGAATGACTGTATGGCAACTTTATCCCATGATCTCTGCAAATTTATTTTACTGGAAATTGGTGAAAACAAGGTGATTATTGCAATAATAGATTAGCTTTTGAACCTGGGTGCCATTCTCTTCTGTGAACTGATGTTTTAACTTTACAGAAATTATATTTGTAGTTCTGTATTTTGCATTTATACTCTTGTAGTAGTTGTGTCAATCAGGGTTGTTGATTTACACTTGTTATGTTGCAGGTCTTGTAGTACCTGATCTTCCTTTGGAAGAGACAACAGTGTTGAGGAATGAGGCCATTATGCACAACATAGATCTGGTTTGTCCTCACTCTGACCTTGTCATGTAATGTTCACGTGAAATTTGCTTGTATTTGTGTAGTTGTCTTGCCTTTGGTCAACTTTAGGGCCTAAATAGATTCTCACTCGAGATTAGACCTATGCATATTCAGCCTGGGCTATGTTCGGTCCAGGCCAAAAAAAGAAGGATGTTTACATCAGATTATCTAGACCATGGACAAACCCAGCCCTAGAAAGTAGAGACAAGATCAGGTCAACCAGCCTACCCGGGTCAGCTGAGTTTGACCAAGCCGCATTCAGAAATTCAGGCTGGGCTGGTCTCAAATCGTTTTTTTTAAAAGATTTGGGTACCTCATGTTGATGTGGACTAGGTTATGCTCAGGCCAGGCTGGTCTCAAATCGCATTCAGAAACCCTGGCCATAAACATTGGGCTGAACCAGGCTATGCTCAGGCTTGGGCAGGCTGACTAGGCTGGGATGAGTGGGCCAAAAGCCATCCAGGTCTACTTGACATCACCTGGTCACACTTTTGTCGTTTATTCAAAGCGTAAGGTCATCAAATATTTTTGCATTCAAACGCTAAACTTGAATGATGAGTTACCTGCACTACCTAATTACAATGGTGTCACAGCAAAAGAGATTTGTGGGTACCTAGTTTTGACGGTGGACTCATAAACAGAAGAGTTATCTTGAGTGCAGTCATTTAGCATTTTATATTTTTCATGATTGCCTGCAGGTGCTACTCACAACACCAACCACACCAACAGAGAGAATGAAGGAAATCACAAAAGCTTCAGAAGGATTTGTTTACCTTGTGAGTATCTAGAAGACCCCAACCATTTGGTCGAATTTTGTCATCAGATCCAGACAACATTTCTTTCCTTTATCCCCTAGTTGATATTTCTTTTTTCATTTTGGCTAGTACATATGGAAGAATTATGAACTAGTATTTTGTGTTTGCATATTAATGAAACACCATATAATTTGTCATCTCAGGCTTCTTATAAAGTTCCAGGAACTTAAACTATCATGTTTGAACAGAAGATATTAAGGAAAATGGAACAACAGAAGTTTGCACGAAATTTGCAAAGTGGAAACAGTAAAATATTATGGCACCTCAAGCACATGATTCGTTGCTTTATGTATTTGGTTGACCACAATATTCTACCTTTACCCTTGAATTTGTTTAGCGACACCCAATTGTATTTGTATGTGTGGTACCTAACTCGTATGTTATGCAGGTGAGTGCTGTTGGAGTTACAGGTGCACGCTCAAAGGTAAGCTCACGTGTAGAGAATCTTCTTCAGGAGATCAAGCAGGTTTGCAAACTACATAACCTTCTTCTCATCAGTAAACAGTAAACTAGTGCAAGTATATATACAAATTTGTCTGTAGAAATTTGTGCGGAAGAATGCTTAAGTTAATATAGCTCCTCTCCTGAGTTTACAGGTTACAAACAAACCTGTGGCTGTTGGCTTCGGCATATCAACTCCAGAGCATGTGAAGCAGGTGAATTATGCTCATGCAACTTTCTTGTTAAGTATCAGGTCTATATTTGTTACAGCTTTTGACAGCTTTGCTATTTGTAATACAGATCGCAGGCTGGGGAGCGGATGGTGTGATCATTGGCAGTGCAATTGTTAGACAGTTGGGTGAAGCTGCTTCTCCTGAAGAAGGGTTGAAAAGAATAGAAGAGTACGCCAAGAACATAAAGGCTGCTGTGCCATGAGATGAGCAGTTCCATCATGAGCAAGCCAATTACTGAACATAAGCAGATTATTGAATTTTTTTCCGTAGTCTTGTTGAAGGGCTTAGCATCGATAGTTCATCTAGTGTCATTGTGTATTTAATTCCAGTGCTGAAAACAACTCTAACCCTGTGTTAGAATCACAAATGAATAAAGAAGGTAATTCGGAAATTATCTGAAGCTTTATCGTATAAGACACTGCATTTTCTCTTTTGAGATAAAAAAACACTCAAAATATTGTGTTCATGTGCAGCCTGAAACATGGAATATTGGAATGAGTTATCCTGAGAGGATAGGTACAACAGGATAAGGCCGTGATCACTCATATGGCTGACTTGAGATTTGCCATCTGAATCCATCATATCGTGTCCATGGATGAGGCGGCATAACGGCTGTGCTGAAAATGACATTACCTTGAGATTGTTCTTCTTGCCCTCTTCAGGAGAGATGCAAGGTCCATCAGGCTGGGCCAGAGGATGATCCCCATGGTCCCGGATGGTGATACCTCTCTAGTTCTCCATAACGAAACTCATATTTCTTTCATACTTACCATGTACTTGTAACATGTCGGTAATGAAATAACGAATCAAGTGGCTGGCTTGGCTTGTCAAGTCAGCATGGAAGAGGTGAAGCATATCTGAATTTTAGGAAGCAGTGTTACAATGGGACAAGCTAGCAAATAGCCGCATAAATTCAGCATTTAGCATGGACTCCCTGGTCTCTAATTGTCTGATCGAACTAGCCAGGGAAAGTAAAGTCAATTGCTTGTGCAAGGACGCATCATCCACGCGCTAACATCTTCTCGCGTTCAAGTGGATCCCAAAAATCCGCTCACATATTGATAAGACATAAAGAAGAAAAGAAGCGTTTTAACATCGTAGTTTGACTCAGGTTTTTTTTAAAAGAGTAAAGTCCATTACCGGTCCTTAAACTTTTTATGCTGTGTCATCTCGGTCCATAGACTTTCAAAGTGTGTCATCTGTCATCTCACTGCTTTGAGTCCAAATTAGTCCTAAACTTTTTATTTGAGTCTCAAATTAGTCCTTAAACTTTTTTTGATCTCAAATGTGTGTCTCATTCATAGACTTTCAAAGTGTACTATTATCGTGTCTAAGCAAGAGGTTATGTTTGAGACCCAAACAGTGTTTAGGGATGACACACTTTGAAAGATGATGAATGACACACTTTGAAAGTCTGATCTTTTAAACTAGACCGTAGAAAAGTAGTATTTGTTTGTGATATAAAAACATGAGCTATTTCTTTTAAAAAAAACGAGGTATAGTTTGTAATTTTTTTTGGATGACCTCAAAACACGAGGTCGAAGGTAAAGGTTAAAGCACGTTTAGGTAGACACACACAAGACGCTTCTACACGCGAGAGCAGATTGGCTGGTCGCTTTAGAATACGGAAAAGGAGAGGGCCAAACACTTTGCAAATGGCAATGCATAAGGAGCTTAGCAGGAGTTTCTCGGATTTTGCACTTTGTTTTGTTTAACGGCGGTATAACAATATCGCCCAGTTTTGTGCTAAGCAAGTAGCTAATAGTCCTGTACGTGGCTAGCTTGAGATACCCGACCTTACGAAAGCCGCTTTGCTCTAGGATTGTAATCTTGCTCAAGGTTAATAAAGGAGTTCCCTTAGTAAAAAAATGAGTCTTTATCAATGGAAAGAGATGAACAGCCTTTGCTTCCAATCGGGGACGGTAAAGGGAGCATTCAAGACTCTGTGTCCGCCCTTTTGTCACGTCGGTCGATGCTGAGAAAAGGTGATAAGCATGGGGATCACGTACCAATCGAGCGTGTCATATCATGCTATAATCGATCGAGATTCAATCATCAACAAGATCACAATATATATATCTTGATTCTTGAAGTAAAGCCAGTGAAGCAGGATTATATTTCCTTTTCTCTCTCTCTCTCTCTCTCTTAGAACTCTGGAAAGCAAAACCTGTTCATTTTTTATGCGAGGAATTTGTTTTGTGGTAATAATCCCAATTGCCCGTAAGAGGAATGGGAAGTCATCGAAGCACTTCGCCGGTGGCTATAATAACGATAAAGCTAACCCGCAATTTTATAGGGATTAAAAAACAATACTGAGAGAGTAGAGAGGCACGGCACATGTATAACCCAAAATACACCCAACATTTCCTAAGTACAACGGTCCAACCGTAGGTTTTCTCTCGAGCTCCATTTGTAATGGCACGTAGGGCTTGTTTGATTCGTGTCCCGACGCCGCTCGTCTGGGAACCTACCGAGGTGGTGTTTGCTTGCTGCCCTGGGTGCATCTGTCTGCCAGACGAGTGCTCCAAGCTTAGACGCTCGAAATCGAACGCTTGAATCTCAGGCAACCTCCTTTAATCGCTTTCCTTCCCTAATTGTTGCCCCCCCCCATCATCTTCCTTCTTGCGTTCACCAATGTTGAACTCCACCTTACAGATGCTGACAACTGTCGGAGGCCCGCTCTCGTCGTTGCCAAAGGCCCACATCCCGCCGCATCCGCTGTCGCAGACCCGCTCATGCCTCCGTCGGAGGCGCGCATCCCCCTACTCTCACCGTTGACGCTTGCCCGCATCATGTCGCTCTCGTCACATCCCGCTGCCCACATCGCCGACAGAGCCACCAGACCGGGGCAAGGAAGACGGTGTTGAGACCTCACCGATCTACTTGCTCCGCCCCATCCAAATCCCATAGGCTCCACAAATGGGTTGCCATCATCGAGAATAGGAGGAAGACAGTCGGCGGCGGCGAGAGGAGTCATCTGCGGCGACGAATTTCATGGCAAGAGACGAGAGAAAGATGGTGAACAGGAGAACAGGAGGAGGACGAGAGGAGTCGTGTGCCGGTTAGGATGAGACTGGTTTTTAAAGTGTTATTATGAAATCATATTTTTCTTTTTACGTTTTCTCCTTCTCAAAACGTGTTTTTTAAGGTTTTCAATCAAACATCATATATTCAGATTTGACTAAATAGACAAAAATCATCTTATTTTTTGTCTATCTCGTGACACCATTTTTTTGCCAGGCACCAAACCAGCCCGTAGTCCCGCACTCAAAAATAAAAAGATAATCCCAAAAACTTACAGATAGGAAGAGAATAATTCACTCCGAATATCCCAAAATGGAAATCCGCGCTTTTGTAATAACGTCGCATGAGCGGATGCGCCGGCGCGGAGCCGCGGACTCGTCGTCTCTCTCTGCTGTGTCATCATTTGCCTGGCAGGCAGCCAGCCACTTTCCAATCCTCTTCTTCCCCTCCCCTTCCCTCCCCTTTCGCTCTCCTCTTCTCTTCTCCAACCGAATCACTCGACTTTTTTTGTAGATCAAACCCTTGAATCCTCCGAAACCTTGTGAATCCCACCAGAATTCGCCTCGCCGAGGTTACGATTCGCATCGGCGCGAGCCCACCCGCGGCGGATTTCGCATGGAGCGCGTCTTCTCCGTCGAGGAGATCCCCGACCCGTTCTGGGTCCAGCCCCAGCAGCCGGCGGCCGGCGCCGCCGCATCAGGGGGAGGAAGTGGTGCTTCTGGTGGTGGTGGTGGCGCGGCGGGGAGCGGCGCTAGCGCGATGAACCGGTGCCCGTCGGAGTGGTACTTCCAGAAGTTCCTGGAGGAGGCCGTGCTCGACAGCCCCGGCCCCAACCCTAGCCCGAGGCCCGACGCGAGCGGGAGGAGGGGCGGAGGGGAGGCGGCGGACGTCAAGCAGCCGGCGTCGACGGCGACGAGCGCGGTGGTGGACCCGGTGGAGTACAACGCGATGCTGAAGCAGAGGCTGGACAAGGACCTCGCCGCGGTCGCCATGTGGAGGGTGCGATCATTCGCCCTTGGCTCTCGAGCGCCACCCACTTGCAATGCTACTGTATGCTTCGAATGTTTAGGCATTTAGATCGGTGGTTAGCTTACCGTGTTCTTATGGGTTTATGACGTCTATGATCTGCAGAGTGTTGCTCTGCTCCACCCGCTCTGTGTAGGGATTTGCAGAGGGTACAAAGCGACCGATTAGTTGGCGTTGCCAATGAGATGGTGGTGTAAGCCATCACATGTGTTCTTATGAAATTTGTCATTCGTGGCGCATCCTTGTGTGTAGGTATTGGGTAGCATAGATCATTTGATTGTGTTGCGAGTTTGATGATTCTGTGACTTTCTGTGAGTGTTTGGGTGTTCAATGCGAATACGAGTTTGGTGTGTCTGTGACTTTTTGTGAGTGTTTGGGTGTTGGATGCGATTACGCTGTCGTATAGCAGTTCATAGGTGCTTGTGCTTTAGTTGGATGATGTCAGCTTAATTTGTCTTTTGTACGTTATTGTCAATTTTGCGATAAATGAAAATAGGTTATTTTGTATACTCTTGGGAGTTATATGATCTTTGGCCTTCAGGATGTTGATAATCGAATTTGCTGATCAAAACTTCATGCTTTGGGTTTGTTTCCCCAAAATCTGTTGTTAAATTATGTCCCATTTCTGCGCCTATCGTTAGATCATTGCAAGTCTAGCTTTTGTTACATTTTGGCGCCTATCATTAGTTCATTGTAGCTCTAGCTTTTGTTACATTAGACCTTGTTATAAAATGAACAGGTGATGCAAGAGTACATTGCTTCGTTTTTGTAATATATATATTCCCGTTATTCTGTTAATTTGTAACACTAGCTCATGTCATTTTCATCCGCAGGCCTCTGGTGCAATGCCTCCAGAACGTTCTGCAGCTGGTCCGACCTTGCCGAATGCAGATGTTTCACATTTAGGCACTCTTAGTTCCATCGGAGGTACCTGTCTTCTCTGGTCACGTCTTCTAACTAGTTACGAAACCGTGTTAGGGTCTTAGGGATGAATGACTATAAGTTCCATATTTGCTTAATGATTCTTAGACCTTTAGAATTGTTATGTTTCTTTTTCTGTATTGTCATAAACATAAAAATATTCTTTTTTAAATGAACAGCGTTAACCTTTTTTTTTTCTTGGAATTTGGTTAAAACATTTCCTTGCTGGGTTGCCTGCTAGGAGGCGTGTTTGCGGTTGCCTTAGCCAAGGCTGGATAACTTAATATCCTTTGTTTTCGAGCTAGGAGGGAACACATCCCGGCTTCATTTATTGAAACACTTGATATCTTGTTTTTAGTGCTCAAAAGAGAACTTACCTGTTTTGATTAGCAAAACCTGGATCTTTAGGGCCTGCCTCTCCAGTATATTGCAAGGATGGGCAATTCACTTCAAAATTTGACTGACTAGCGAGAATCATGGTTCCTTGTCATCATGTTATGTCATGTGGTGAAACATACAAAAAACTGTAAATGCTAGTTTTGACTTCTGATATGACATCTGTCTGGATTTTGGGCACATATCAGGCAATGCGATTCCAGTTCAAAACGAGCTAGGAGGTGGCCCAAGTGGGGGATCGGGTCCACAGTTGGTACAAAATACTGATGTCCTTGTAAAACAAGCCACTAGCTCTTCCTCAAGGGAGCAGTCAGATGATGATGATATGGAAGGAGAAGCGGAGACTACTGGAAATGCAAAGCCTGCTGAACAAAGACTCCAGAGGAGGTGATCCTTTTTACCTGCTTGTGAGATATACGTGAATCAATAGCTTGTCTCATCATGCATGAATGCCCCTTGTCCTCAAGTTAGCCCTTTCTCTAGGATTTTTGTTCCCTTGCTTGGTAGCTCCTTCACTTTCGTACTGTATCGTGCATTTGGTATATATTTTCTACCATATTACTATATTAGTTTTGCCTACCCCAACTTGTTTGGGACCAAAGGCTTTGTTGTTGTTGTTGTTGTTGTATTACTGTATTAGTTTTCTATATGCGGCTCTTGAGTGTATTACAAGAGAGGATAATTTGCATGGCCATTATTTTCTTGTTTATGGACATAGCTCTTTGTTTATATGTTTTAGGATTGTTGAGTGCATAAGTTATTTGGAATGGATTAAATCAGGATTCATACCATATTCCTTAGATGCTTAAGTTGTTTGAAACTAATGCTATCGAGTATAATTACCAAAAGTCATAAAGAAAGGTCTGCTTGACTGTGAAAATGGTGTCTGCTACATGTATGCATGTATGCACAGTACACAAGTTATAATGAGCTGCCTATGAATAGTGTACACATCCACAACTGTGTCTTCACTAACATCAATAGATTCAAGTGTCATATGATGGTATTCTAGATTGCATTATGTGTTGTATTATGTTACCTGTCCTAGATAGTAATCCAGATGTTCTGTCGGTGTCTTTTTTATGAGGCTGTTGAGCCTGCACTTGGATATTATACTAGTTTTTTTACTGGTTCCAGGAAGCAATCCAATCGGGAATCAGCCAGGCGTTCGAGAAGCAGAAAGACAGCTCACTTGAATGAGCTAGAGGCACAGGTCTGATAGTTCACATTGTTGTTTTTGACTGAGAAAATTCTAAAATACTTGGCTAATGAGTTGAGTTGTGGACGTCTTATTACAGGTAGCACAGTCAAGAGCTGAAAACTCCTCATTGTTAAGGCGCCTTGCTGATGTTAATCAGAAGTACAATGCTGCTGCTGTTGACAATAGAGTATTAAAAGCCGATGTTGAAACCTTAAGAGCAAAGGTACAATCGTGTGATATGCTTTTTGAGCTATGCATCTGTTGGATCTGCCACTTTAGCTTGTTTCAAATGACGTGTCTGTGCACCAGTTTTTAGAGAAAGAATCCATGTTAGCATTGTTTGTACCCTATAGTCACTGTTTAGCCATTGGCTCATCCGAACATGGTTATAATCTGGTCAATCTGAACACGGAAATGAATCAAATTTTGCAGGTGAAGATGGCAGAGGACTCGGTGAAGCGGGTGACAGGCATGAATGCTTTGTTCCCTGCCGTTTCTGATATATCATCCCTCAGCATGACCTTCAACGGCTCCCCATCTGATGCCACCTCCGCCGTTCCCATCCAAGATGACCCAAACAATTACTTCGCCATGACCAGTGAAGTTGGAGGTAACAACGGTTACATGCCTGAGATAGCTCCCTCGGCTCAAGAGGACGACGATTTCGTTAACGAAGCCCTGGCTGCCGCCAAGATGGGCGGGACAGCCTCGCTGCAGCGGGTGTCAAGCCTTGAGCATCTCCAGAAGAGGATGTGCGGTGGGCCGACTTCATCTGGATCGACGTAGGAGCCTACTCCATTGGATCAGAAAGACTGAAGAAATGATTACTCGACAGCCATTTTAGTGGACATCGCTAATCCTGTGATGTTTGTTTATTTGCTGTGATCATTGTGCATTCTTTGAGGGGGACCTCTAGTATCCTTGTTGCTCTGTTCCTAAAACACAACTGATTAGCGAAATATGCATTGTCGTCGACTGCTTTCATGCACCTGCTGTCATTATTTCGAAGTTCCGATCTCAACATATTTGAAGTTTTTCTTTCCTTGTGTCGGGCAATTAAAGCTTAGCTGTACAAGGTCGAGACAACGGGAGATTGACCAGAAGAGGGCATCAACAAACAAGGTCATTTGCTCGATTACTCGTGACAATCATCACAACTAAATATTCAGACCTAGCAAACGATTTGTTACGAAAAGCGATTCTTATATAAGATTCATCAGCGGTTGCTTCGTTTGGATGTGAACAGCAATCAATGAATGAGATCGTAACACGTAAGGGCAGCCTAGCTTAAAAAGATGCATAAATATTTCGGATAGGAACTACAACAAACGCTTGCGTAAGTGCCCGATGCCAGAACTTCATCTCTCTTCATCGGCCGAAAAGAATCCGACATACATTGGCTGGCCATCGTCAAAATAAGGCCCATCCAAGATCCAACGGCATGGATGGAAGAATCACAGCTATCTTCTTGTTCAACGAATTTGATATTTTTGTACCATCCTTCCAAAAATAAGCCATATGATTAGTCTGATCTTGGGCGACTGGAGTTCTTGTAAGATGTCTTGTACAGTGGCAGGAGTGATCGGCTGCCCCGTTTCCTTCTACCAAGGCAACGCCAATAAAGAACCCAAAACGATAGCAATATGGCAATGGGGATCGCCCATCTGTGCAAAGCGTTGCATGTTAGAAAAGAAAGCAACACGGTAAGCGAATATATGCTATTACATGGGGTTGAAAGACTACCTGTCCAGGTCGAGAATAGGGCTGTACACAATTGTTTCCCAGGAAGAAACGATGATGTGCCAGGCTGGATTGTAGTACAGCGACTCAGCTGACCAAAACATTCTCGTGTACGTCTCCAGGAAGATAAACATCACCCAGGCAACAATTTCAAGTAGGAAGAACTTGATGACAAAGCGCCCGACAACGACCATGACTAGGGAGAAGGTCACCAACCAATTAAAGAGCTTGTTATTGTACTCCTTGATGAAAAGAGCACGAGACTTGGCAAGCATCTGGATGCAATATCAAATTAGAATTTAGTTGCATATAAATTATAACGAGTTTCAAAGATTTGAAGCAGACTGTAGATTGACAAGAAAAGGCAGAAGACATCAATTTGCAGAATCTGTAATGGGCGCTCTGCTCTCCGACTTTGAAGTATGGCATATCAAAAAGTAATATTAACATGTCACGGATAAACGAGTGACGAAAAGAGCTGAACCATGACTTTTTTTGGGGAGGTTTCTGAGGTCTATGCATTACTTCATTAGCTCACATGATTCTTTTCTTATTCACAAATCGGGAAAAGGGTTTAGTAGCACCATCAGGTTGCTAAATAAGGTTAGCCTTCCACAGAAAAAAAACATGCTGCCAATATGTAAATGCCTGAATCTCTAGCAGCAGCGAGAGATGAGATGAAACATGATACTGAGCAATGACTGGTTTCTTGTCAATATTTAAGTTGTACAATGTATGAATAAATTATGGAAAAGAGCTACCACCTCAATTTGATTAAAAAAAACTCCCGCCCCAATTACGGAGCAAATGAAAAATTATAGCACGCTAAATGACATTCCAGATTTCATCCTTAAGTTAGCTCCATTGTTGCCATGCAAACTATCTTGGAATTTAAGAAACAAACCTTTGACATTCTACGTTCATAGCTTTCCTTTGCAGGCCCCACGCAATCCCTTACAAAACTTCGATTGCAATGAAGAAAGCCTGCATTGAACTTTGCCATGGAAGGAAGCTTCAAGACTTGAAGGTGATCCATTTTATCTTCACAGTCTGAGAAACGTGCTTCACACAGCTTTGACGATTGGTACTCATTAGCTAGAAGGAAGTTTCTGTACACCTACAAGGTACACCCTGTAAGTATGTAAATATATTATCTTATATAAGTGATAGAAGGTGAAAGTTGATTACAGCGCATGTAAGAGATGCCACGGAAAGGACAGGAAAAAACCAAAATGCCATCTAAAAGGTTCAACACTTCAACTGCACCACTGGGATTATAATTTTATAACAAGATAAAAAACAACGAACAAAATCGAGATTTCATCATGTAAAAATCCATAGAAGTAATAGAACCTCATTACATATTATATTCATACCAGGAATATAAAAGGTGCATTTTTTACTTCAGTCTAAAATGCATCCCAAGCAAGTAGTGCTTAGACTACATGCACATTAAATATTCATTAGAAAAGAACATTAAGTACTGTTAACGAACCTTTTTAATCTCATCATCAAGCTTGAGAATTGACTGAGCAGCATGGTGTTTACCAAAGTGCTGCTTATCAAAGAGCATTCTAGCTTGATCATTTGCCACCTCATGAACTTGCTGCAGTTTGTCTACTGGTACTGGTAGACCTAAGACATCCATTTTCTCCCTATACACCTTTAGACATCGTTCAAGAATGGCCTTATTGAAAATTTCAACAAGAGATCCCGTTGATGGAATCTCTCCTTTATTCAAAGCCTCAAGAATCTGAAACACAAGAGGAAGTTTTTAAAAAATCTGGTGGATCAGATGCATGTCAATAATAACCACATCAAGTATTTTACCTGCTGCAGGAAAGACACAAATTCCTTCCCATTTAGAGTTCTCCCTTGCACAACTTTTGGTTTTATGATGGATGCAACGACCTGCTTCAATTGCTCCCGCCTTTTTACATATAAGGGATCAAGCTCTTTGTCCTCCATTTCACACAACTTTGTTCTTTGCAGATGAGGCTGCAAAAATAAAAATCAGCACCACGATGCTTTTTTTGGGTATACAAAGCACAAGACAGAAGCATCATTGCATCAACATTAATTGGTATCACACAGAACATATGTAATGATTGGTATCAGTTACATAACTACATAACGCCAATGTTAAACACTCAAAAGTGCAACCGTTGAGCAGCCAATGATAGTGTAAATATGCTGCTAGGAAGCTGTCAGAAATGCACCTGGGGCAAGCTAAAAGCAGTGCTGTTGTTGCCCATAACTGCCAAAGAATCTCTGATTTGATTGACCTAAAAAAACATAGAAAACAAATTCTGTAGCAGAGTTTGGATCTCGTATCTTCTGGTAAAAAAGTGTAGACTTCATAAATAACTGTACCTCATCAATATATTTGTTCCCTGCAAAAATATATACAAAAAAACACGTCAATTCAACTATGCATAAGACATCTCTAGATGCTCAAATATCATTAACCTAACAAATAGTCACTGAGGCTGCTTGAACTAACCACTATCATTAGGAACCCGCTGGAGGGCTTCATTGACCATTTGTTGAACAGATTTTCCTTCTGCACACAAAGTTACACTCTCAGAGGAAATTTGCATATATTAACACGAGCAAATACAGACAAATGCAAAAAAATAGGGGCATAACTCCAGTGCAGGGCATACTATTCAGAACCAAAATATCATGACCCATGTTATGGTTGTCATCACTCTATCAAGTCCTAAGCTCCTAAATACTTATGTAATGGGAAATAATGAATGTCACCGCTATAGCATAGAAGACATCAGCTACTGACTGAAAAGCCCATTCATTCAGCAAGCCATTATGGGGGGAAAGGTTGAACTTTATTAAGTACAGGGCAATTGCCCTTGCCCCCATCAATTAGATTAAATGATAAGTATAAAGAATATTACAGCGCTCACCTCAATAAAGCAATCGCCATTTTGACCAACATTACTACTACATCATCTAATAAACAGTACAAATGTTAACAGACTAACTCCAGCAGTGTCAAATGGAGGAAAAAAGATCACATATCATTATAATGTCACAATTTTTTCAACAGAAAGAAAGGACAAGATAGGCATTTTAAAGCGTTGGCTCCATTTAGCTTTTACAATCCCACACCAAAATCAAGTAAAATGAGCCATATATTCAAATTAAGTTTTCATTTCATAAAAAGCCAAGCTGTTGGGAATGGAGTGGTTTTAATGGTACGTGATCATGCAATAACTGAGGTGGCACCAATTACAGTTCTTACTGGTTGTTTATGCCACCATTTCTCTCTATCAAACATGGTATGCTATGCTTCATAGAATCATAAATTACTACAAGTCTACAACACACATTGAGATCCAAACAGAATGGTCACATACTCATCTGTAGTTTATTACATGCAGTGCATAACAAACACCAAAAGCCATATCTAGGTTAAATTCATACGCCAGTCTAAACTTTTGTATAAACAAAATGACAAATGTTACAGAAATCATGTTAATAGTAACAACAATTCAAGAAGCAACTTACGGAGGAAATCCCTCTGGATAAGCCAGAGAAGCTTTGCTGGCTCAAAAGCAACATCTTGACCCTGAAGAAACAAGCAGCATATTGCGTTAACAGTTGTAGATATTCTGATTGTGCAGACTTATACTCATAAAAATGGAATATTACCTTCACTCTGCACATCACCATGCAGCAGAACGAATTTTTGAGGAAAATGTTAGTGTCAGAAAAGAATAAAATTGCAAATAGAAACGCAATGAGATAAACAAACCTTCCATAGAATTCTTCGGCAATTTCAACAGCAAATGAGAGCCTAGATATATCAGCTTCACGCACCTGCAATGTCACAACAAATAAATTTGACACACACGTACACATGAGAGAGAGAGAGAGAGAGAGAGAGAGAGAGAGCACCGTCTCAGGAAGGTTGTAGACAAGCACCGAACTTAAGACAGTTGCCAAAGCAAAGATCCTTCCATGAAAGAAAAAGGTTCCAACAACAATAGTGACCTTTCCATCCTTGAAAAAGTAAATCAGAAATAGGTACACAATTCATTTCTAGGCACAAACCTATCATCATATACATTTGATTTCCCAATACTCTCAAATCCTTCAGTGTCAAGATAAAGGACAGACACTTTGGAACCATCAATATCCATCTCAACAGGTGTACCCCAAACCCATATACCTGGAAGAATAGAACATGTATAATCATAACTTGATAAGCTTCAATCTGCAAATAGACAATATAGCCACAAGAACATGAATCCGGGAAAACCACTTCACCTTTAGTTTTAGTATCTCGCATATGGCCAACTCCAAAACCTGCATAGTTAAGTTTATCGTGTTCTCATTAGTCCTAGTATGCATTTTACAAAATCCATGGCTTGTAATACCAGAAGCAGCATCTACCTTTGTCACATGATAAGGATAGAAGCTGGTTGAGGAGAAAAGACTTCCCAGATCGATACGGACCAATGACCTGTGTTGACAAACAATCGATCATTGAGGTACTGCACTCAAAATTGTGCCCGGGCACACTTTAAGATTGTGCTTTGGCTTTATTCAAGAAAACAAAGTGGCGAAAGAGTTAAAGCTCTTCCAAATTATTAGTTCAAACTTACAGCAACAACAGCGATAGGAGTTTCAATCCTTCGAATTGCCTCTAGACCTTGTTCTGACAGACGGAGTTTAGTGTGGCCATAATCTGGCTCCACGATTGGAAACCTGTATAAGTATATACGGTCAATACTCAATAGTAGCCAATTGTGCGAACTTCTAGCATATGCCTCCTTGAGAAGCATCAGTAATGCATGAAGCAATGTTTCAATGTTTACAATGGAAAGTTCAAAAGCATACTAGTAAACGAAGTTGCTTGCATCAGGGTTGTACGAACTAAGAAAGTACTCGCTTCTATCCTCTCATTGTAACCCCCAGTGTGCTTTCTCACTCAACATGATATACATTGTGGGTGTGCAGTGTGACATAATCTACGAAAAACTCACATTCACTCAATTGAAAAAAGGGGCGGATTCTTACTGAATGAGCTAAGTTTGAGAGAAATTAACCAACTACCAGCTATCTAGACAGCCGCCTAGCACATATCTTCACCAAATTATGTAATAGCACGAAAAAAACAAGCAGCAACATTTATCAATAAGCTCCATAACGAGCACAATTCATCAATGCAGCCATTGTGCAATTGAAGTCCAACTTGCAATACAGCTTGCAAGGTGCAACATTTGCACCCGTTCATAAGCCATTCACTAACAAAATGCCAAAAACCCGTCCGCTTCGCCTTCTCCATGTACAAGTCACAGAGTACCAACCACCTATTATTCCTCGACATCTCACCTAACTTGTTCTTTTAACTTCCCTTCAATGGCGACATGAGAAACACATGACGAAACGGTGTGGGATTGGGAAACGAAAAGCGAACCAGAATTAGCACCTCATTGCATCGTACAAATCACTGATCATTTCCCATTCATACTCTACTATACCTTATCATCGCGTTGCATGCATCACCCAAACCAACGCGCGCGCACGCACTAAGCTGGCAATAGACGCAACCCAACATTGCGCAATCCAAAGCAAAATCGGTTCCGCACCCCAAGCACAAGCAACGCAATCGCTACAAAGTTACCAACAAAGCAAAATCGCGGAGCAGAATCGAAGCTTACGCGCGCTCCAGCTGGTCGGGATCGGGATCTCCCGCGGTGGCGGCGGCGAGCCAAATCAGCGCCACTGCGCAGATCCCCGGGGCCCAACGCCCGGTCCGCCCCCACCCCATCTCTGCCCACACGGCCAAGCACCACCGCCTCCTACTCCCCTCCTTTACCCAGATCTCCACCCCACGAGAAAACGCGACAACCTAAGCGCCCCAATGCGGCGAAACGAGCGGCAATGGCCGGCGCGGGGGCGCCATCACCTGGACCCCAGGCGGCGCGGCGAGGGGAGGGATCCAGCAATGGACAACGGGAGCGAGCGCGAGGCGTGGGGATCTGGGGCTAGGGTTTTGGCGAATGGATTCGGGGTTGCTTCGACGAGAGGGAATTGGAATCGGAGACGACGACGAGGTCGGAGAGGAGTGGGGTGGACGAGGAAAATTTGTGGGGGAGAACGAGTGACGCGAGCCTCGCCTCGCTTCCGTATTTAAGCGGGCAACTGTTTTTGCTCTATATCGCGTGATTAATGTCGTTAATCATGTCTATTAAGCCGTTTAACCGGTCGTTAGTGCGCGTGACGTTTCCCCGGGCCCGCATGGCAGTGGGACTAGGGTGGTGTGGTGCACGAAACGTGCTGTGTCTTTCGCGAGCTTGGGCTTTTGGGGGCAGCACCACTCCGACTTCGCGGCGATGGCGAGATCTCCCTGGGGATGGGAGAGCGCACGTTAGCGGGGCCCGCACCGCACGGCGGTGAAAGGTCGCCTGTTGAAAACTCTACCTGCAAGCTCCATCGCTGCATGCGTCCGTATTCGACTAATATGTCGTGTTTTTAAATGAAATAGCAAAATTAGTCATCCCGTATTGAAAATAATAAAAAGGACATCTCTGATGTGCAAATTTGCCCGAGGCAAGTCATCTGCCACGGTCTAGGATCGTGGCACATGGTCTGCCATAGGTAAATCCGCACGATAGATATGTTGTTTTGTCATTTTGGACATGAGAATGTTTGTTTTACTATTTCGTTTCAGTAGGAGGCTAAATGAGTCAAAAACTCTCTTATGTGCTACGGACTATTGACAACTGTATTTTGTACCCGTGAAGCACGTTTGATAGTGAGGTATTTGTCCAACCGTTGCAAGTCTTTAAGAGCTCTTTTTTTTGTTACGCATTTGGTTAACAGGATTAAATTCCAAGGATAATGTTATGGCCTAGAAGTCCGATACATCGGACGCCTGCTCGAGCCCACTTCAGCCCACTCAAAACACACTCTCTCATAACCGAATGCAAAATATTATATGTTTCACTTGCACCCAAGTCGCATCTGCGCCTCTCCCTTCCTAGCAACCTCCATTTCTTCTCCCTCTTAGATGGCTTGCTGGTCATCGGTGGCCAAAGCCAGCCACCACTGTAGCCACACACCTCCCCCTCCTCTCTTTAGACCGAAAGGATAGGGCATCACATGGAGGTCTCCCCTTCCAAGGGTGGATGGATGGATCTCGTCGGATCTGTCGCCGCCGCCACCAGAACTCGTCGGATCTGGCGATGTCGAGGTCAGAGTAGTTGGCGTTGACGAGGAGTGGAGGATAACACAGTCAGGGGACGACGAGGTAGTGATGCCAAGCCGGCCTCACCCTTGCTAGATCTGGGCTAGCCAACGATGAGGTAGTGGTGTGGGCATCTATCACCATCCACCTCCTCTCACGAGTTTAGCTTCGGTAAAGTGCTGTTGTTTCCACGGCGTAGAGCTTCAGCACCATCAAGCCATGTAACCACGTGTAACGTGCTTCTGTATTCGGACTCTAATGTAGTTCTGGTTCCGTGCAAGCCTACATTGCAAGTATGCCTCTTCTAGTAGAATCCTAGATAGAACCATTCACACCGATATTGAATCCTTCATGTTTTAGAGCATCTTCATAATCGCAGCGAGCGTTCTCAGCCCTTCAATTGCATTCTGTACAAGCTCCGTAAATTACTTTGCTTTAGCTATACCATAGTGCTATACCATAGTGCTATACCATAGTCAAGTAACATAATCAAGAACCGTAGCGACCAAGATATTATTTTTTTCAGTTCTCTTTTTTTTAGAGTCTTTTGAAAGCATAAAAAATCATTTGCTCTTTATTGGATTAATTAGAGTTTAATTGCAAATTTTAGAAAATAAAAAACAATTTAAATGAATAAAATAAACTTCAATTAAATTTATTTTTTAAGTAAATCTTTTCGTGTTCCAAGTTTTTTTTGGAATTTTCTAGTTTTTTTAAAAAATCGATTTTTTTTCCACTTTTCTTTTCTTTCCCTTCTCTCTCTGTACCTTATGTCGTGTGGGAGGGCAACACCTTAATCTTCGCCGTGAGGATGGCAAGATCTTCTTCTTTGTTGTGCAAATTTACGGCAGTGATTTCCTTGTACTTTATGCTGTGTGGAAGGGCAGCATCTTGGTGCTGCCGTGAGGGATGGTAGCATCTTTGCTGCTGCTCTATCCGACGACAGCAGATAATTAGAGGAGGCTAAATCTGGAATTTTGTGGGTGAGAAAGCTAATTTAGGAATTAAGATGGCGTAGGGGGCAATAGGGTCCAGATTTCTTTAGGCGCTTGCATGCATCACGCAGGGGACGCCGGGTTGTTCCGCCTGATGTGGATGGCTTTCTCGAGGAGATGGCATGCCGCTTATCGAGGACCCAATCTTCATAGCCCCGAGACTTGATTTTAGAACGAAATTACGAATGTAATCTGAATATTTAAGAGGAGAAATAGAAGCAAAGGAAGAACAAGAGAGGAGGAAGAGGAAAGTAGCTACTTGGGTTTCATTTCATCATGATAAGTCTAATACATTGGCGGCTCTTAAAGGCAAGCCCAGTAAAACAACCTTCAATGACAAAGTTACGGTGTTCGCGTGAACAGAACAAAAAACAAGTCGCTAAGCTTAACGGAAAACAGTAAATGCTGAAAGGAGTTATAGTCGTCGGATCTTCATAAAGCGAAGGGGTATCGGTAGATCACAACCATTGCTTGACTGAAATGAAGACTCCTCTGCACAGATGACTTCACACTGGTTGGTTTGAGATTCAGGTTATTCAGAAACCTGACAATTCCCCCTCCCTAACTTCCTTGTCCTCAAGGATTAAAATTTGGAAATACCTTGGAGATGAAGTCTGCATCCTCCCAGGTTGCTGCAGCTGGAGGTAAGTTCACCCACTGAATTAACCACTGGATAACCGGTTCATTGTTCCAGGGTATCACCCTTCTCTCCAAAATCATTTGAGGTTTAGTTAAAATGTTTCCCTCTTTGTCAACTAAGGGCAAATCTGAGCTGGGAACTGCCTTTCCTCCCACATGCTTCTTCAGCTGGCTCACATGAAAGACGGGGTGGATTTGACAGCCCTCGGGTAACAATAGTCGGTATGCAACCTTCCCAATTCTGTCCAGAATTCTAAATGGCCCATAATACTTGGAATGTAGCTTCAATGAGTTGTGAATTCCCAAAGCAGTATGCCTATATGGTTGCATCTTCAAGTATTCCATGTTTCCAACTTCAAACTCCCTTTCAGTCCTATGTTGATCGGCAAAATGTTTCATTCTAGATCTTGCCTTCTCCAACTGAATTTTTATAGCCTCAAAAGCTGCAGCCCTTCTCTGCAACCTGTCTTTTGTTTCCTCTGTAGTAGAATCAGGAAGCATGGCTTCCGTTATTTGAGGAGGCTTCATGCCATAAAGAGCTTCAAAGGGAGTCATATTAAGGGCAGTGTGGAAAGACGTATTGTATCACCATTCGGCTTGAGCTAACCACGAATGCCATCTTCTAGGGCTTGTAAAGGTCATGCATCTCAAATAGTTTTCCAAGCATTGATTTACTCTCTCGGTTTGCCCGTTAGTTTGTGGGTGATAAGCACTACTAAGCCTCAATTTCACCCCTAATGCCTTGAATAATTCTTGCCATAAGTTGCTAGTAAAGATTCTATCTCTATCAGATATGATTACTGAAGGTAGCCCATGCAATTTGTATATATGGTTCAGAAATAAGTCAACCATTGTTTGGACTGTGAAGGGGTGGCTCAAGGATATGAAATGAGAATATTTTGTGTACCTATCCACCACTACCATGATCACATCCTTGTTATCAGATTTTGGGAGACCTTCTATGAAATCCATAGTGATGTGAGCCCATGCCATTTCAGGTTGGGGTAGTGGCTGTAATAGGCCCGGATATAGAACATTTTCAGACTTATTTCTTTGGCATACTGCACAACGTTTAACAAAGTCTGAAACCATGGCCTTCATACCCGGCCAATAGAAGAGCTGTTTCATCCTTTGATATGTACCTCTTTCCCCCGAGTGTCCCCCTAGTGTCGAGTCATGGAAGGAGATCATCAGCTGATCCTTCAGGTTAGAATTAGACCCAATGTAGATCCTCCCCTTGTATCGGATAATTCCCCCTTGCAAAGTATAAGATGGTACTGCAGCAGCATTAATTCTCAATCTCTCCTCCAACTCCTTGCACTTCTCATCTCCCTGATAGCTTAACAATACTTCAGAGTTCCACTGTGGAATGGCAGAGGTAATAGCCATTACCCTGTCAGTGTGAGATACTCGGGACAGTGCATCTGCAGCCTTGTTTTCTTTCCCTTTTCTGTACTCTACCCTATAGTCATATCCTAGAAGCTTGATCAGCAGTTTGTGTTGTATGCCATCAATTAACCTTTGCTCATGTATGTATTTGAGGCTCTGTTGGTCAGTCTTAATAATGAGGCCGGACCCTACCAAGTAGTGCTTCCATTTTTTTAACGCTTCCAATATAGCCATAGCCTCTTTATCATAGATTGACATGGTCATTGCCCTGGGCCCAAGAGCCTTGCTCATAAATGATATTGGCTTCCCTCCTTGCATCAAAACAGCTCCTAATCCTTGACCACTAGCATCACTCTCTAGGACAAATGGTTGATTGAAATTCGGCAATGCCAACACAGGAGCTTCTGTTAGTGCTATCTTCACCTTTTCAAATGATTCTTGTTGGTCAGATTCCCACTGAAAAGCATTCTTCCTCAGTGCATTGAACATAGGCTTGCACAGGATGCCATAATTCTTCACAAATCTCCTGTAATATCCAGCCAACCCAAGAAATCCCCTCAGTTGAGTGATGTTTCTAGGTGTTGGCCATTCCTTCACTGCTTGAACCTTGCTAGGATCAGTAGAAACACCACTGCTGTTGATAATATGACCCAAGTATTCCACTTGAGGCTGACCAAAGGTACACCTACTCAATCTAGCATATAGCTTGTTCTTTTTCAAAACTGATAGTATTACCTGTAAATGCTTCTTGTGCTCCTCCAAGTTCATGCTATATATCAATATGTCATCAAAGAAAATCAATACAAATTTCCTGAGGTAAGGAGCTAACAATTCATTCATTAAAGCTTGGAAGGTGGCTGGGGCATTAGTAAGCCCAAAGGGCATTACCAAGAACTCAAAATGGCCAGAATGAGTGCTAAATGCTGTTTTGTGTATATCTGCGGAGTGCATTCTAATTTGGTGGTACCCCGATCGAAGGTCAATTTTGGTAAATAGACTAGCTCCATGAAGTTCATCTAGCAGGTCTTCTATTATAGGAATGGGATACTTGTTCTTAATAGTATTAGAATTCAATTGTCTATAGTCTATGCACATCCTCCAACTCCCATCTTTCTTCTTAACTAATATAGCTGGAGAACAATAAGGACTTACACTTGGCCTGATGGTTTGTGCCTTCATTAACTGCTCAATCAATTCTTCCATTGCATCCTTTTTATGATGTGGAAGCCGGTAGGGCCTGAGGTTGATTGGTTTAGTTCCCGGATTCAATGGTATAGTGTGGTCACACTGCCTGTTTGGTGGAAGACCGACTGGTTCCTCAAAAACTTCCGGGTACTGCTCCAATATTTCCATAATGGTCGGGTGGATTATGTTTTTGTTTTGCTTGTCTTTCATTTCTTTAGCATAAATGACTGCACCCACCACTCCCTTGTCCAATAGCTTCATTAGCTTATGTGAGTTAATCATACACTTGGAATCTGGACGGGTCTCATCAACAAAGGTGATTGTCTTGATGCCATCTTTGAGAACTCTAAACTCCCTTGTTTTCAAATTGATGTAAACCGGGCTGTGAGTGTAGACTAATCACTGCCAAGGATAATATCATAGCCTTTGTGACATAACAACCTGAAGTTTGTTACAAATTCCTCACCTTGAATTGTGTATGAATAATTTTGACACATAGCCTCACTAGTCAGTACCCCTCCATTAGCAATGGCCACTTGTATAGGAGAATGGTTACTGATATTGACCCCAGCCTTCACTGCCAATTCAGGAGTTATAAAGGTAGTTGTGCTCCCACTGTCCACTAGGGCAGTAGCATCATGTCCTCCCATTTTAACTCTGAGTGTAAAGGTACTTGCTTTGGTGCTTGTTCCGGACATGGCATGCATTGAAACCTGCACTTCTTGCTCTTCCTCCTTCTTAGGTTCTGGGCTAGAAGGTGGTGTAATGAATTCACCTCCCCTTGGTTCCTCACTTTCCTCATCCTCATCTTCAATAGTGATCAAATGTATTTGTTTCTTAAACTTGCAAACTGAACTGTGTCCAGGGACCCAAGGTTCTTGACATTTGAAACATTTTCCTCCTCTCCACTTATCGGCACCATTTGCAGCTGTGGCAGCATTTCTTTCCCCAAACTCTTTCTTGTTGACTGACATACTCCCCTCTGGTGTATTGCTGTTCTGATAACTATTTTTACCTTTCACAACATCCGGCCATATAGTTGGTTTCCTGTACATGGGCAAATTTTCATAATTTCTTGCATGCGTGTATGCGTCTACCAACGTTCTGAGCTCAAGGGACTTCAAGGGTACCTTGATGTAGTTCTTCAGACCTAACACAAAAAAGTCCAGGAAATATTCCTCCCTTAGGTCAGGATTACCGCTTTTTACCATAGTCATAACTGCTTCAAACTTATCAATATATTCATCAACAGAGCCAGCTTGCTGCAGACTTCGAAATGTGTCGGCTATACCAATCCTTCCTTCAGCCGCAAACCTCTTACAAATCATACTGCAAAAGTGAGTCTAGGACAGATTGGAAGTATCAATATTGTTACTACTCATCCACTGATCTGCCCTACCAGTGAAGTAGATTTCAGCCACTTGTACCATCTCTTCAACTGGAGTTCTAGACAATTCAAAACACCTTTCAGCTTTCCTAATCCATGCCTTAGGGTTATCCCCATCGAATCTAGGAAATTCTAGCTTAGGGCCTTTACTGAATGAGTGCCCATAATGGTTCATCTCCCTTCCTTGTTGGTACAGCCCAGGTGGTGTTAATCCCAACGCTTGGTTATCAACTGGCTGTCCATAATGTGGGTGCCAATTATAACCTGGCTGGTAGGCATTAGTGTACTGTGGTATTGACATGTTTCCCATGGGAACTTATGAAGTAGCCACTACAGGAGGGTTTGCTAGCAGTGGCGGTAATGTTCCAGATTGGTACCAATGATTTCTACTAGTAGCAGGAATTCTCTGATTGTTCTCGTAGTGAAAAGGTGGTATCATTTGAGGTGTTACTAGTGGTCCACTCATACCTGAATATGGAGGTGGTTGTGCAAATGAGTATCCACTCCCAGGAGTTGCAGCTGCCCTTCCATTAGTTGCATGCATTCCACCGAACTGCTGTTGTCCCAGGTGGCTGCCTATGCCCTCTGTCGGTGTCGGATGCACCACTTCTTCTCTTGGCCCTCCTTTTCCTTCATTGGACATCATTAGGTTCATCAAGTTGTCCATCTGTTGTTGCATATGGGTATTGCTCTCTTGCATCTGAGCCTGCAACTGTCGAATATCTTCTCCCAGCTGTTGATTTTGAATACTCATCTCTTCTAACCTTCCTTTGATTTCCTCCACTTCACCAGCTAGCTGCGACTCGCTCCCTTCTTCGCCGGTACCATGTTTGGTTCCCTTCGGCGTCTTGCTAGATCTGAGCCTCCCCTAATAGCTCTGGAATTTTACAGAGAGAGATCCGAGATCCTCTCCAACCCTTGCTACTAGTGATGATCTTTCCACCTGATCTAAGCCTTCACAAACTGGATCAGGAATTTTATGAAGGAGACTTGCTCCCCAACGCTTTCCTTTGTGAACCACTCAGATCCGGTAAGATAGGCCAAGGATTGACGTGCTCTGATACCTTAATGTCAGGACCCAATCTTTGTTAGCCCCGAGACTTGATTTGAACTAAATTACGTAAGCGTAATCTGAATATTTAAGAGGAGAAATAGAAGCAAAGGAAGAATAAGAGAGGAGGAAGAGGAAAGTAGCTACTTAGGGTTTCATTTCATCATGATAAGTCTAATACATTGGCGGCGGCTCTTAAAGGCAAGTCCAGCCGAAACAACCTTCAGCGACAAAGTTACAGGTTCGCGTGAACAGGAACGGCAAAACAAGCTGCTAAGCTTAACGGAAAACAGTAAATGCTGAAAGGAGTTATAGCCGTCTGATCTTCATAAAGCGAAAGGGTACCGGTAGATCACAACCATTACTTGACTGAAATGAAGACTCCTCTGCACAGATGACTTCAGACTGGTTGGTTTGAGATTCAGGTTATTCAGAAACCTGACAGCCGCGCCGTGCCGCAGTGTCCGCGTACGTTCGCCGCCGCGCTCCACCCCCGCCGCAACCGGCGCGCCGCCGCCTCCGATGACCGCTCGCAGTTCATGGTCGAGCTCCTGGTGCTCGTGGAGGGGGCTGCCTGCCTCCTCCTCATCTCCCTCAAGTTCCGCCGCGTCCTCGACCTCGCCGCCGCCGACCTCGCCTTCCTGTCCCCGTCCTCCTCCGACCACCTCCCGCTTCTCCCCGGCTCCTCCTCCAACAGTAACGCCACTCCGTTGTTCCAGGTCTAGCCCTTCTGGCACCGCTACGACCGCGCCGCCCTCCCCGACATCGCCACCCGCAACCGCTCCGCGTTCGACCGCATGGCCGACGACGCCTGGGCGCTCAGCCTCACCTCCTGGGAGGACGCCACCGCCTTCTCCGGGGACCCATGGGAGATCGCCGCCGTTGACGCCTCCTCCACCGACAAGTGACCCCCCCGCGCCGTTTCCATGCGCGCGCGGGAGGGTTGGCTTCCTGCCGTGCGGCCTCGCTGCAGGCTCCTCCGTCACCGGCGTCGGCACGCCCAGGGATGCGCACAAGGAGTACGTGCCGCAGCTGGTGAGGATGACTGCCGCGACTGCGACAGCGACTTCCTCTAGGAGATGGCCGCGCTGCCGCGCCAGGCCGTAGTGTCCGCGTACGTCCGCCGCCGCGTTCAACCTCCGCGGGAACGAGCTCCACCCCCACCGCAACCGGCGCGCCGCCGCCTCCGACCGCTCGCAGTTCATAGTCGAGCTCCTGGTGCTCGTGGCGGGGGCCGCCTACCTCCTCCTCATGTTCCACCGCGTCCTCGACCTCGCCGCCGCCGAACTCGCCTTCTCCTCCCCGTCCTCCTCCGACCACCTCCCGCCTCTCCCCGGCTCCTCCTCCAACAGCAACGCCACTCCGTTGTTCCAGGTCCAGCCCTTCTGGGTTCTGGCACCGCTACGACCGCGTCTCCCTCCCCTACATCTCTCATGGTCGAGCTCCTGGTGCTCGTGGCGGGGGCTTACGAAAGAAGATACAGAGTGATGAGGTTGGTCTTACTAAGCTTTCATGCAAGTAGCCTGTAAAGATACAGAGTGATGAGGTTGGTCTTACGAAGCTTTTGATTACACGCCAGCCTTCCTGTATCTGTATTATAGTTGCATCGTTTCTCATATTTGTTCTTTGGTCACACAGATTGTCCATTGGATTTGAGTTAGCCAAACTATGAACTGATAGCTTCCGTATGTTCGGATCAAAATGGGCACTCAAAATGTTGCCGTTATATCAGTGTTGTTCTTGCAGTCTCATCTGCCATGTATACAAACACAACAGGCACTCTTGGGGTTCCAGCTGAACTTTCCGATGCCTGTATTGGCAATATCTCTGATACATTAGTGTCGAAAGGGATACTTCCTACTGCAGCTTCGTTTTGTGGCCTTGGGATCAAGATTCAAGTGTCTTATCAGTGTGTTGGGATGACCACCATCCTCCAAATGTTACTGTCTCGAATTTCAGTGATGTCACTACAAGCTGTGCAACTCTATTTTCAGACGATGTCAGTTGCAAGAGGTGCTTAAATTCTGGTCTGTCATACCTCCGCCATCTTGTGGGAGAACAAGATAATGTCACATTGAATACCTGCCGTGATGCTGCCTTTGTTGCATTTTTGAGTCAACGGAATATACCATCTGTTGATATGGCGGGATGCTTTTTTAGTGTTCAGGGGCTTAGTGCTCTTCAAGGTTTGAATTTTCTCTCTTCTTCCATAGAATGGTCAGTGCAGTTAACAAATTTAGTAGGCAGAACTTTTTTGTTTCAAAAAATGAGGACTTTGCTTTTGATTCTGTTGAGCAAGCTTATCCATGCTAACATATATGATATTTGACAACTTATGGAGGCAGAACATATTGTTATTAGATTGCGTTAATACTAGTGCATGTCATTCTGTAAACCCCACATGATCTCCCACTCCGGTGTTTTTTGGAACATTGCTTCTAATTCTAAGGAGTAAATTTATCTATGCTAATACACACCATTTGCCAACCTATAGCGGCAGGGCATGCTTTTGTTCCATTGCGTTAAGGCTAGCGTGTTGCATAAACCCCACATGATCTCCACCAATGTTCACCAATTTTCTTTCAAAAGCTTCAGCCATATAGCACTTTTGCTGGGTGTGCACATTTGCACGTATCCTAATGTATGTAATAATAGGTATATTAATCAGGACATGGCACAATATGCATTTATAAGGAGCAAGCATATCTATACCTATTTTTGTTATTCAAGTTAGAATTTATTTTGTACTTTGTAATATGCTTGTTGTGCTGGGGTGAGGTAGGTGAGTTGATCTACTAGAAGTGAAGTGTGAGATTTGCTTGTTATTGTTCAGTAATTCATAGCTTTGATTTTCTCCAAGTTTTGGACTTCTTCTCAATGTTGTAATAACTGATCAATCTATGATGCAGTCAACATCTCTGCACCATCCCCAGCTCGACTTCTTGCACCCAACATTTCTCCCAGTCCACTTGCAATGCAAATTCCTGGGGAGCATGTTACTGGAGTACCATCCAAGCATCATCGTAGTTACAAGCTTGCACTATTCACAGCGATTGGGGCTTTGGTTACAGGATTAGCAGTTATACTAATGATAGTATTGATTTTACTTATCCGTAGAAGAAAAAAAAAGAACTAGAAAAGATTGAAGGAACTAACCTTCTAGATGCCTGGAGTTCCTCTGTCAAGAAGGGCCAAGAAGGTGAGCATTTCATGAGTTGTCGTTGTGGTGCTGTCATTCAGTCATGAATATTTGTTCATTTAGATGGCCAAATGACTTCTATAGGTTCATGAGGTTACATTGCTTACCAGATCTGTTATCATGCGGGCAAGCTTATCACTTCACATTTATGTAGTATACTGCCTTTTTATGCCTTCTCTTTTGTGGATATGCAAGCATTTTAGATAACAGTGAAACTGATTTATATCTGTGGGATTTGCATGTGACAAAGGAGAGTAGTCAGAGTGAAAGTTGTAATCTATCACAAATATCCCTTGTTCCAATCAATAATTCAATACATTTAGCCACTTTCATGTTGTTCAATTCAAAAATATCTACCGTGTAAGCACAAATTTGAGATATGTCCCCTGTTAGTTATACATGGGATTCCATCGCGTGAAATCTGTTATGCAATATACTTATAGATCTACAATAGTTACTGAAATAGCCGTAACGTTTCCTGTACGCGCGCCAACGCTCGCGCGGCTCTAGCTGCCATGAACTGGAAACAACTTCAGATGCGCCTGCCTGTCTCGGAACGAACACGATAAAGATGCAAAAACAACAGAAAGATTTGTATTTTTCAGCTGCTCCAGCTTACCGGTATTATTTCCTCTAGCTCGATCGATGACGAGTGGAAAGGGACGGCGCTGGAAGAAATCAAAGCGGGTGCCTCTCATGAAAAGGAAAGCAAATGGTAGCTTTTTACTCGTCTTTTTTCCCCTTCGTTTTATTTTCACGTCTTGGATTATTCTCCCTTGACCGTTTCCCCCATTTGATTCTGTTCGTCGAAAAGTTTTTCATCGTAATAATGGTATTCTTTTCCTTTTATTCTCAAGCCCCCCGTGAAAAAGAAAGATGAGCAACGCCTGTCCTTTTGCTTTTTACTCGGAGTTTTTTCTTTCCACAAGTCATTTCCCCCTCTTTATCTTTTATTGGAGCGTTAAAGTTGTCAAGTCTTTTTATGTGGAGAAAATTGAGAGACAATAAGGCTAATTTTGAAAAACAAAATTGTCGCTGCAAGCTAGAAACGGATCGATCTTCCTGAGGATATTACTCTGCCTCGTTGCTTCTGAAACACAACCAACAGGGGAAAAGAAACAAATTAAAGCAAGCCATCCTCACAAAAAAAGAAGAACGGCTACTTTCTGCTCCCATTCTTGTGGGATTATCTTCTTCAAACAGCCAGTTCGATGTCGAGCTATCGTGTTTTTATCAACCACTCCGTGGTTCTCCTCTTAAGCTCTAGAACAGACATCAGAAAAGTTCAGAACCCACTAGAATACCATAATTTAGTAAACAGCTAACTTGACGAGATTTACTATTCCAACTTGTTCACCGCGTGACCAATGGTCCAATCCTAGCCAAAGTTGATCCACATGGCACATGCATTTCGCCTCTTTCTAGGAGAGAGAAAAAGAAACCAATATTTTCCACTCACCAATCACACACCCTCTCATGAGAGAGCTTTTTTTATTATTAATTAACCATTTTTTATATTTTATTTTGAAGTTAACCTGGTGAACTTTATTTTCAATTCTAACACCGTTAGTCACGCCATAACCCGTGACGTAATAAAATAACATTATCACGTTATAAGATAAGTCCACTAAATAGTACTTTTTGTCACACCACTGATTGTGGCGTGATGAAACAACACTGTTACGCCACGGGTAGTGGTATGATAAGAGTTTGTCCAGATACGGACTGATGTGACAGTGTTGTTTTGTCACGCTACGGATTATAGCATGACCAAAGGGATCAGAATTGAAAATAAAGTTCACCAAGGTTAACTTTAACATTAAATTAAAAAAAAGATTAATTAATATAAAAAAATCCTCACGAAATGAGAGATGTCTAGAAAGAACCATCCTTTTTCTCCGCCCCACGTTTTTAACCCAGGCCTTGCCCTTTTCCTCTCTTTTTCACGCCTTGATATAGCGGTTGCTGTCTCTGTCTTCTCTCCTGTCCTCTACGAGTGTCTCGAGTGCATTCCTTGCCTGTGAAGTTTGGTATGAGTTCTGACCCGGTCACACTCAACTCCCTCTGCAGTTGTAGAGTAGGGGGGGTTAGGGCAGCGGGTGGGGCGTAGCTTTCGCGAAAGGAGGACGTGTAAGCTATTTCGGCATTGGCATCTGGAACAGCAAACCCCTCTTGCCCTTGTCACCCTCAGACGCTCGGTCTCACGCCACACGCCACCACAATATCTCCCTCGACTCGTGCTGCGAGTTTTTCCCCCCTGAACTGACTCTTTTTTTTTATCCGTAACAGCTAAATAGCGAGTTTTTGGCTTAAAACAATACTATTGTACCGTAGAATAACGAAAACTAGCCATCCATTCGAACTAAACACAAAAATATCACCGCAGAGTCGCATGAACTAGTAGTGTCTCAGTTTCGGTTCCAAGGGTACGGAATCCCTCTCGTCTGGCCTTAGGGACACTTCAGTGCTACGTGGTACCTCGTCCGCCCCCAGGGGCACTTCAGTCCCCTCGTCCGAGCACGGTTGAGTCTCGGTTGACCTCCTGGGCCACGGCAGCCCTTCCCCTGCGCGGTAATTAATTATGGTTAATTATTGATGACTAATTTAAAAATATCATGTACTTAACTAATTATGATTAATTTATTACGGATAATTATTGATGGCAGCTGTATTACGAGTATTTAATTAAGCCTATTTAATTATGAATAAATAGCTAGCACTATTTAAATAATTAAATATGGCAAACTAACAACGACTAATTTAATGAAGCCTAATTAAGTACAACTAAATTATTACGTTAATTAAATATAACTATTTTAGTTACGAATTTTAATTACGACTAGTTAACCGTGACTAACTAATTACGACTAACTAATCACCACTAATTAATTACGACTTCGTTAAATACAACTAACAAATTTGCAAAAAAATGACTAATTAATTACGATAAAATATTTATGGCTAACTAACTACGACTAAATACTTCAACATTAACTGCACAATTCATAACTACGAGAGAAATTACATCCTCAAGAAGATTTTCAGTTGATGTCGAACTAACTCTACTAAAACGACCGCGCAGAGAAATCGGAACTAATTTTGGTCAATCGTACTGCGTCTTGCTCGATCAATCCTCTCTCTACGTAGAGCGGAATGGTTCTAATGTGAGGGAATGAGAACGTGTCGCTTGGTTTTATAGAGCGAAGGGACGGAATCGCCGTGTTTTACGTATCACGGTCTCCGAAGTTTTTGCACATGTGGTGTTTGAAGCGTGCGAATCTGGCGTCAGCAACAATTAGGTTTAACAAAATAATCAAGTAGAGGGGACTGTCGTGGCCCAGGAGTTTGCCCGAGGCTCTAGACGAGGTGGCACGCGGCACTGAAGTGCCCCTAGGGGCCGGACGAGGGTGTAGTGCCTCTGGGGGTTGGACGAGAGGGATTCAGTGCCCCAGAGTGCCTGAATTGCGACGTGGCGAGTTCGTGTGACTCCGTGGTGATATTTTTGTGTTTGATTCGAACTAACGACTAATTTTGTTAATCTACAGAGCAACAGCGTCATTTTAGCCAAAAACTCGCACCGCGACAGGCTAGACAGGTGTTGCGTATCACCTGCAACGCTCTCGAGTCATAGTAGGAATGGAACAGCGCGGTGGGACGGAGAAGGCCACGTACCTCGTTTTGAAGCGTTGTAAGTTCCTATTGTGCTCCCAGTCCTAGAAGGAACTTGCACCAGTGCATGCATGTTTAATCACTAAGGGGCAAAAAACTTAATAACTAAAGGACAAAAAAACAAATCCGTGCACCACCATGCCTCCACGGACTAAAAGCACGGTAGGCTCCTGCAACGGTTCGGGGGCGTGCCATGTTTGCTGCCGCGGCGCCCTGTTATCCACCCACGCTTGGTTCATCTTGCTGCGGTCCGGAAGCGCTGCAGGTGACACGTGACGCCTGCCTAGTCTGTCACGATGCTATTTTTGCAATTTCATACCAGCGATGTCTACTTTTACTATTACAAGTTAAAAAAACGTACCAAGAGACTAGCCGACGACGGTTAGTGTGTACCGTGACGGTGGGCCCAGATCAGGGGCGGGAGTGGGGCCCACCTCCCTGGGTGATGGAAGAAGAAGAATCGCGGCCAGCCGGCTCCAAGAGGGAATGACGGATGGCCGCCATTCCTCTCCGCGAACAGCACGATTTTTTCCTCCCGCGGAATGGCATGACATCGATCCACGTTGCCTTTACCGGAAAGCTGAGAGCCTGAGATCACCCATTTTGCGTAGATACCTGTACAAAGATTCTTGAAATTACAAACGAATCCTTTCTTTTTCTAGGGCGAGTCGCAACTCGCAAGAGCTCGATTAAGATATAGAGCAGGAATACAATCGCTGGTAACTGCATCCATCAGGAAATCCGGAATGCAATTAACCCAAGTACAAATCATATTTGTTAAGAAACCGGGCCTACGCTGGCAGCTCTGGGCCCACGATAATCTCCTTATATATCTAGTAGCCTATACAAAAGAGAGGGACCCCCCAACCAATGTACAACGTTTACAGAAGAGCAATAAAGAGAAGTCAGAAGTCCCCTCATATCTCTGTGTTCAATCTACTATTATATTCTTGTGTTCTTGTATTGTTCTTACAATTCTAAGTTTGTCTACGAGGTAATCGATCTGGTTGGACTCGTCAGCGACGGTTCCTCAACACATTATTAGCACGATCGACTCTCCTCGGATCGAAAGGTAACCGTCGAAGAACGACACTCGTAGATCAAATCGTTTTTTTTCTATATTACTTTTAATTTTGCAAATTTGGCTTTCTAGATTGTAACATACGGTGCAAATCCACTCTAATCTACCGCGAGCCAATTTGAAGTCGTCGACACAATATCGATTGGTAGATTGCATGAAAAAGTGCATGTCGATTGTATCGTAGATCGAAAATCGCAAATACGTTCTAATCTACCGCGAGCCGACTTGAAGTCACCGGCTAAGCCGATCGGTAATTGTATGAACGATAATTGTATGATCAGTAGTACTCGCATGAACAGTACATTGCATCGCATGAACAACAACGAAAAAAAATCCGACGGCCCCGTACGGCTTGCCAGTGCTCTCGCACGCCCGCCCCCCCCCAACTGCCGCCGGCTTGAAGCCGGGACATCGCCGACCATGGTGCCACGCTCGCCTGGAGCCACGCCGTCGATGGCCTAGAGCCACACCACCGGCCGTGTGCTTGAAGCGGTAGTCCCAAGACGGTGCCACCTACATGCCGCCGCCTCGACTTAGAGACCTTGTGTTGGTGAAGCCCTTTGCGCCACCGCCGCCGCACCGCCTCCACACGCACATGAAGCGCGCATCGCCCGCCCTATGGCACCGCCCGACACAAAGCAAAGAAAGGGGAGGATAAGTGGCGCCAGCCGCCCGGATGCGCCACACCACCACCCCAGTCCGCGCGCCACCGGTCTCACTCGCTTGAGGCGCCGCCACCATGGCCTGCGCACACGGCATTGAAGCGCAGCACCACAAAGCGCCTCGTAGCGCCAGACGCCACCCAGCGTCGGCCCGCCGCCTCGCGTAGCAAACTCAGCCGCCCACGCCTGACCTGTCTTGCCATGAAGGCGCCGCCGATCACCGCCACACGCCACCGACCTCAAGAGTGGCTCACGGCCGATCGCGCGCCCCTCTGGCGCCCCACACGGCTCCTTGTGCACTGCCATTACACAACAAGGAGCTAGGAACCCCTAGCTCCTGTTTTGAAGAAAGGCATCAAAGATGGGGTGATGGGCCGGGCCATTCAATAAATAGGCGAATATAAGGGCCCGGCCGGTGGAAAACTCAAAAAAAAAATTCCCATGAATTGCAAAATATGGATGAAATTAAAGTACTGCATATTAAGTCATATGAAAATCTTGCAGATTTATTCGTTAAGTCACTTCCAACGTCTAACTTTGAAAGACATATCCGTGGAATTGGAATGATGAGACTTAGAGAAGTGCAGAATTCAGGGGCAGAATCTTCACGAACTCATTATTGAAGCTTGATTACGAAGATCGAGTATCCAAAGAATAAATCCCGAAGATTAAATGAAATTGGATGGATTGTACTCTTTTTCCCTTGTTGAGTTTTTCTGAAGTTTTCCGGGTAAGATTTTTAATAAGGCAATTCGTGCAGCACAGCAGAACATGTATCATGTACTCTTTCTCTAAATTTTTCCCACTGAGTTTTTATGGAGTTTTGATGAGACATGAATATGACGGATGAGCGTCCAAGGAGGAGTGTTAAGAAACCGAGCCCATACCAGCAGCCCTGGACCCACGATGACCTCCTCATCCATCCAGTAACCTATATAAATATGGGGGACCCCCAATCATTGCAAAACGTTTATAAAAGAGTAATAAAGAGAAACCAGAAATCCCTTCATATCTTTGGATTCAAATCTACTATTGTTCTTACGATTTTAAGTTTATCTACGAGGTAATCGATCGAATTGGACTCGTCAGCGACGGTTCCTCAACAATATTATCAGCCAAATTAGCTTCACGGCGAGTAAATGAAACAGAAGCTAAAAAAAAAACCTGCCAATCTGCTAGGCGGAGGGGTGGAGCTGGCCACAGGCAAGCTTCGGGCGGTCCAACTGGTTTTCTTTTTCGTCGCCAAAAAGTCATATTTTAATGATTTTTTACATAGACATTTCATCTCAAGCTTCGGGCATTGTCCTAAGGCTGAAGACCCAGCTCCAGCTCTGGCTGGACGAATCCCCTCTCAGAAAGGGAGGAAATAACTCAAACCACGATGGCGGTCACCGAGACACCATCAGAGCGCTTGCCCCAACCCGCCAGGTGGTCAAAAGCCACGACAACACCCGCGAATTTTTACGCCTTTTCTTTACCGTCTCCGACTCTCCGAGGCTCCGACAACACTTTCACTTTCAGTTTCGCCACTCCAAGTCCGCGGTGAGTCATCTCGGTGGTTCCCTTTCCTTCCCTCACGCAAGATCAGATCATACGGGCGGAAAAGAGGCCGGTTTGGGAGTACTTGGGTTGGGAGACGAAAGAAAAAGCGTGATCATATCATCTGCCAAGCACGACGCACATTTGAGCTGACCCCAATGCCGAGGCCGCACACTCCAAAGTTTTCGATTTTCCTTTTACACGATAATTGTGCATGCATGTTCAGAACATCCTATAGTTAGCAGTCTTGCTGAGCTTCACAAGAACAGCGTAGTCTTTTCAGAAAATATAAAGTTAAAAAATAACGTCTTGAGATGGTTTGGAAATAAGTAGTATGAAAACGGTTCATTAACTAATGAAAACAATTCATTAACTAACTTCTAACCTCAATTAGCTACTTCTAATCTCAATTAGCACAACGCACGTACGAGCCTGGGAGCCAGGCGCTGAAAATCGACGCCTGAGCCTAGCTTCTGTGCCTGCTAGGCGTACATAGCCAAGCCTCCAACCAAAAAGTGCTCCAGTAAGGGCTTTGGCCAGGTAATCTTTCACAGGTCTCCATCCAAATACACCCTTAGACCATGTACACTGTGAGACGGAACCGACACCACACTGCCATATCATGTATATGCTAGATTTGCTTTTTAGCTGCAGCGCATAGCACATCCTTCTTTCTTCGAGATAGGATCCCCAATTAAATAAAATATCACACACTTTCCTTTTACGATGCTTTCTCTCTAACTCGTGACTTTTTTTGAACTAGTATCGGTACATCTAGATACATCGGTGCTGGTAATGCTTAGAGTTCCTCCCAGCAACGCCAAACACCCGCGTAGGCCTCACGAGAATCCTCAACACGAGAAGGTGTTTTCAACGACCAAGCTTTGAATTACTTTGAGGTGCTATCTGGAAGAATGATTTTTTTTTAAGAAATAATATTTTTTTTTACAAAACTATGTAATTGCCTCAAAAAATTACAAAAATAGGTATCTAACTGGCGACAGACTCCTATCGCCAGTTGAACTGGCGACAAGGACCCTGAATAATTGGAGGAGGTTTCTGTTGCCAGTTCAACTGGCGATAGCAATATAGAAATTTTTAAATATAGTAAAGTAACTCAAAAAATTACAATTTTTTTTGTGAAGCCTCCCGACACAGTGTTCTTACTTGTGTAATTTTTTCATAATTTTATCCATTCTGAATTTACTTACAAAATTCATTTAAGTATACTATTTGTAGGAATTTGTAAATATAAAAATGAGGTCAAAAATTATGAATTTTTTGTAAACCTTCTTACATAATATAATTATTTGTGTAATGTTTTCATAATTTTTTTATGTTATAAAATTGTCTTGAAAATTCATAATTTAGGTTTCCGATATCTGATGTACTTGCTTGTGTAAACCCTTAATTTGCGAGATAATTTTAGAACATATAAAATTTTAGAAAAATTGTACAATCAATTATACAATGTAAGAAGCGTTCGTAAAAAATTTCATAATTTTTAGACCTCATTTTATATATTTACAAATTCTACAAACAATCTATTTAAATGAATTTTGGAGACCAATTCATAATGGATAAAATTATGGAAAAATTACACGAGCAATAACTATGTATCGGAAGGCTCCATAAAATTTTTGTACTGACGACGGGAACCTCCCTCACTGTTCAGGGTCCCTGTCGACTAGCGACAGGAGCCTGTCGTCTGATGAACTAACGATAATGATCTATTTTTATAATTTTTTAAGGGTGACTACCTAGTTTTGTACTCCCTCCTTATGCGAATAGATGACGTTTTTAATGGGCTGATTTGACGTCAAATAAAAAAATAGGGGGAGTAATTTTTTTAAAAAAATTTATTATTTCAAAAAAAATCCTGGAAGAATTACCGCGGTGAACGGGAGGGGAAGTGAAGAGAGAGAGAGAGAGAGAGCAGAGCATAGTCACGCAATTCCCGTGGGCATCAGCATCGCATTTCGCAACGCCACTGCCATCGATGCCGCAGCAGCAAGGGCAGGGGATGGGGTGGCACGGCTCTCGAGACTGCACGAGCGGAGTCATGCGGCCACACCTCTCGGGCTCAGTTCTCCGCATTTCGCCGCTTATTTTAATCAATTTTATTCTAACAACAACGGATGACGGATGGATGGCCCCTCCCCGCAGTTGCTGTCCCCCCGCTTCTCGCTTCAACAGGTGAGTTGTTATCGTCATATCATGTTCAACCTGTACATCTTGCCTCCATCAAATCTCTTCTTTTCTCCAACATGATACAAGAGTACATAATCATCTGAGATCACACCATCAAGTTCAGGAACAGTAGAAGTACCATGTAAGTAGAGGACAAGGAATTTGCGGCAAAACGTCATATATTTGCATTACTCATTGCTCATCTCTTCCATAGCAATAACAAGTACAAGTACTCGCAGAGGAGGTAAATAATTAATCCCTACAAGTAGAGAAGGAAGGAAGCAGAGGGGACATGAGGCTTGCAGCAAGCAGGCAAGCAAGCCTCAACTGATCTCTTTTCTTACAGCTACTGCTACCACTCAGCAGAAGGGGTGAAGAATCACAGCTTCACAAAGCCCCTAATGCCGAAACCAAAAATTGCAAGGGTCAAAAACGAAAGAAAGCAAGGGAAATAAGAAGGCAAGTGTTTTTTTTCTTTTTTCCGGAAAAAACCCCGGAAAAACACCAAAACACCAAAAACTAGATCCCCAAACGGATCGAAGCGCGCGGAGAAAAAAGGAAACGAAAACGAAGAGGAAAAAAAAATTGGAGGGTGATCGAGGACTTGAACAGCTAGTGGTAGTAGTAGTTATTGTCCACCACGCCACGCTCAGAGGACGGCGGCGAGCCCCGTGACAACCTTAGCTTTGGGCGGCGGCAGCTGCTGCGGCTGCTTCTTGCTCGCCTCCTCCGTCGGGCGCCACGGCGAAACCACAACCGTGATCTTCTCGCAGCCGCCGTCCGCGGCGGCGGCCTCCCCGCTCTGGTGCCTATCGAACAGGAGCTCGAACTCGCCGGAGAAGCTCGCCGCCGACACCGGCGTCGCTGTCGCCGATGTGGCCAGCGCCGCTGGGGCGGTGGGGGCTGCGGCGACGACCTTGTCGCCACAGCGGACGTGCGGGGACAGCCACTTGGCGCGCATGTACTCCGTCTTGCGCCACGGCGGGAAGTGCAGCCCCTTCTTCTTGAGGCTCTGCCGCGCCGCCTCCGCCACGACGGCCACGATCTGTCCGAGGCGGTCCGGCGCCCCCACGAACACCAGCGGCAGCGCCTGCAGCGCCGCGCGGTAGGCCTTGGTCGACCGCGCCACCTCGAACTCCGACCTGAAGTCCACGTCCACGATCAGCCTCCCCTCCTCCCCCACCACCGCGTCGATGTACTCGTGCTCCCCTGCGCAGATAAGATAGATTTCGCCGCCGCGGTCAGCGCCGGCCGTAAAGGGGCTATCTTTTGAACTGAACTGAGCCGGGGTGGGTACCTGCGGGGTAGGAGGGGGTCTTCTCCCACCGCGACTTGCAGACGGCGGCGTCGTAGCCGAGGGCCCTGAGGCCGTCGGCCACCGCGCGGCGGCACTCCGCCTTGCCCTTGCAGCCCTTGCCGCACCTCTCCGCGATCCTGGACGCGTCCGCGAGAAGGTTCCGCTCCGCGACGCTTGCACTCTGCACCAAACCCTGCCACGAATCGCACGCAAAGGAGACAACGCCTTCATCATTTCGATGCGAAAGGAAAAGGGGGGAAATTGCAATTTTTAATTTGGGGGTTCGCATGCGCCTTGCGAAAAATTTCGTCGTACCTTGAGAGCCTCCAAGGTGTCGCCGGCCGCGGTGGGGGCGGGCGCGGAGGCGTGCTCGGAAGGGAGGAAGAAGTCCTCCTCGTCGTCGCTCTCCTCGTAGTTGCTGCCGTTGAAGCAGTTGCAGCGGCCGCGCGGCGGCCGCTCGACGGCCGCGGCCTCCTCCATGAAGCTGAGCACCATGCGGTCGAGCCCCACCGACCCCGCCTCCGCCTCGCCGCCGGCGACGGCGGGGGGCTTCTCGTCCTTATCCCTCTCCTTGCCATCCCCTGCGAGCCACTCCGACGCAGAGACCCTCACCAGCAACCTCCGGAACCGCGAGACCCTGGGCGGCGCAGGCTGTTGCGGCGTCGACGGCGGCTTCCCCTCCATGGCACCGTAGTGGTGGTGGTGGTGGCCGTTCTTGAGCTGGAACGGCATCGATCGCACGAATCCTAACCACTACAACCACACCATCTCGCCCAAGCCCCTACTCCCAAGTAAGTAAAGTAACCAACCACACCAACACTGCAACACACCACCACCTGTCTAAAACCAACCACTACTCCAACCGCGCAGCGGGCGCGTTCTACTATTCCGGCGGTTCGCCGGAGGCGGCGACCATTTCCGGCGAGCGGCGGAGACGCTCCCCCTGTTTTTTCGCTCGTTTTTTTCACAGTTTACACGCAGAAAGTTAATCACCGAGCGAGAGTACAAACGGGAGGAGCCTGGGGGATTTTAAAGGGGGTAGGCTCAGGTGGGCCAGGGATGACGTGGCGTACCTGTGGGCCCGGATGCACAGTAGTACGTGGCGCAGTCGGGCGATTCGTTTGGTTGCGGGATGCTGACCCGCTTCCCGCACGGAGGGCGCACGGCGTTGCCGTTTGCTCGGGGGAACGTAACATGACGGCTTTGCCCTCACAATTTGCGGTGGTTTCCCGAACCGTGTGGTGCGGAGCGAGGGGTAAGGTGGGGATTTCTCGGGGAGCGGTGGGGATTCTGTGCGGATGCCGGACGTGGGGAACGGCAGGAGTGGACTGGTACCGACCCGTTAAAAATTTTCTTTTCTGGTTTGGAAGATTTGGATAGGGTGGTTATTGTAGTAATAATGGTGGGCCCACTATCATACTTAAGTTTGAGAGACTTTTGAAAATCTGGACGCTATTGACCTTGTAGATGACCGTAATTCCTAAATCAGTCCTCTAGTCCGAAAATTCTAATTTTGACATCCCTCCTCCCATCTGCTGCGGCCTCGTATCGTAGGAGCAACCTGCTGCGGTCACACACGGCAGTAGCAAGGTACTGAAATACTGTAGCACATTTTTTTTCAAAAATCCATTTAAGTATATTTTTTCAGGAATTTCTAAATATAGAAAATGAGCCCAAAAATAAATAAATTTTTTATGGAGCCTCCCGACACAGTGTACTTATTTATGTAATTTTTTCAAAATTCTATCCTTTCTGATTTTTTTTCTCAAAATTCATTTTAAGTATACTATTTTTAGGAATTTTCTAATATAGAAAATAAGGTCCAAATATTATAAAAAAATCCAAGCTCCTTACACAGTGGACTTGATTGTGTAATTTTTTAGAATTCTATATGCTTTGAAATTATGTTAAACATGGTGTGCTTTTCGATGAGTTGATTGATAAATCAAACATGGTGTGATAGCATAGCCCAGAGGTCTTGAGCTTCAGACGTCCGCATTTTAGAGAAAAACATGATTAAGTGTAGAAGTGAGAGGGATATATTGATGTATGTGCAGGGCTGCCCACCTTTTCTCAACAAAATTCGTATTAATTTTCTTTTGGTTCACAAGAAATAAATCATTGCATTTTTTCCTCAGCAATCAACCCAAAAGGACATTAACATCAAGGTTCTTGAGCACATTACTGCACTATGATGGAGTTAAAGTAGAGTACTTTATGGAGCTTGTACAGAATGCAATTGAAGGGGCTAAGAACGCTCGTTATGATTATGAAGATGCCCTAAAACGTTATATTGAAATGTTGTGGTTTCATACTCTTCATGCACTGCACAGTACAATTTGACATATATATTTGTTTCTTTATGCTCTAGAACTTGTACTCTTATGTTAGAAGTTCTAATAGTTTGCCATTTCAATTTAGTTTTTTTTCATTCACCTAATTGTGTTTGATCCACCTCTGTTTTTCATCTAGTCATTACAGTTGCATTTGGCTATGCTGACACATGGAGGATTCGATATCAGTGCGAATAATTATTTCTGGGATTCCACTAGAAGAGGCACACTCGCAATATAGACTTTCTTTCATGGCTCAACAGGAAAGAAAAAGAATCAGGGAAGGAAACCTTCATTCTTTAGCATGTCTTACCCTCCTATAAAACATGCATCAATATGCAAAATGCAGTCATTAGTTCTATAAGATTTGCTAATATTTGAAAGGAGGCCTCATTGTTTATTACTTACTATATATTCTATTAAACAGCGAGAATGGACAGCTTTCTGGAGACATGCATGTATATAAACATCCTCGAAGAGTTGTAGGCTGAGATGGATGAGAAGAAGAGGCGTGAGAGGCTGCACGAGAAGCAGGAGCACGAGCATGCCAGTCGACGCGAGGACAAGAGGGCGAGGAAGAGGGTCATTGCGGCGAAAGCTAAGGCGTAACGTGAGGAGTACAACACCCAGTTGGGCCATATATCCCATGTATTTCTAATTCCCTAAAGACATGCATATATCGTCATTGGTTCGTTATCCTGCGTGCCATATAATCCCCTTGTCAGATCAACTATCGTGTTGTTATCGTGTATGAATTTCTTAGCGCATTGTAATATCACTTACCTGCCCATAAAAAAGGGTTCATAATATGTCTGGTCCAATTGTCTGCTTTGTTAATAACTTATAATTTGTAGGCACTACTACAGAAAAGATCATCACAGACGGTTTTTTGAACCGCCTAACTTTATGTTTCTGTGATGATATGAGATCGTCACAGACGGTTTTTGAACCGTCTGTGAAAAATCTATCACAGACGGTTCTAAACAAGCAATCGGTTCTTGTTCCTGAGCAGTTCTTGTTTAGAACCGTCTATGATAGTTTTTTATATTGAATTTTCTTTTCGAATTTTAAGCCAAACCAATCAATTGCTGGACAGTTGGACCTGAGTATCTACATATGGTTGATTAAACAATCTGGAATGAAAGAAAACTCAAACTGGATGGCGAACGAACGGCGAAAACGGGTGCTAAAACTTTCGAGGCCGTTTTGAGGCCCTAAACGACATTTTTGGGGGTTTTTCACTTTTTCGGGGCCCCGCAAAGATAATTTGACCTTGACTTATGGATTTTCAAATTGAAATTTTCGTTAGCTTTCCAACGAGTCAAAGAACGTCACAATCCGAGTACGTATGCAAAAGTTATGGTTGTTTTACCATACAGTGCGTGAAACAGAAATCTGTTCGGGTTCATATTTGTGGCCGAGGAGGAAAACGAGTACGAGACGAAGATGCAGACGATGGCCTAGTACTCGGAGTCAGGGATGCCGAGGTGCTCGCTGTCGATGTCCGTGAGCTTCATCTCAAAATCCGTATTTTTATCTTGATCTATTCATTCATAAGGAAACCACGGTCACTACTGAGAGCCACCAAAAGCAACAAGGTAGGGGGGAGGTGACAAGGGATTGATCACTTACTGGCATGGCGGATATCCTCGTCATTGGCTGCGTCTCCTCACCGAACCATGCTAGGGAATCGAGGGTGGTCGCCAGAGCTCAGCGTGGGGAGGAGAGAGGGAGAGACTGATGGAAGACAAGGCAGGGGTAGTTATAATATATAAGGACAGCGCCAAAACATTTCGCCTCCCCGCGCACGCGTTCAAAAATTTTCGTCATCTGCGTTGCGAATCACAGACGGTTTCAAACAAAAACCATCTGTGATGACCATAATATCATAGGCAATTCGTGTTAAGAACCGTCTGTGATACTTCACAGAAAGTTATAATTAAAAATTATCTGTGATACTTCATAGATGGTTCTTAACAAGATCCGTCTGTGATAATGATGTATCACAGACGGTTCTAGCCAGGGCTAATAACATAGACGGTCACGCTTGTAAAACTGTCTATGATAATTACAACACTGACGGTTTCCAAAAACCGTCTGTGATAAGGCGTCTAGTATAGCCTGTGTTGTAGTAATGAGGAAGGGGTTGTAAGTAATTCATATCTTTTGTATATGCAGTAAGTATGTATTTATATGCACTTGAAGTATATATTTATATGTATTTAAATGGACTAGACATTTTTGCAGGAAGAGTTCCTAATATGTTCGGTTTAACACCGGTGTGGCGCCGCGAAGCGTCATCTTGCCGGTGGAGGCACGCGAGAAAATCAATCGGGAGTCGGGTCCAGAGATTCGGCACGCCTTAAAAGCGAGCACTACGGGCAAGGGGGGATAGCAGCGACGGGCAATAGATGTGCGGAGAAGGGAGTGTCTCTTACCTAAAGTTGTCATGTGGTACTAAACTTCCCATATTCCAAGTCACATAAAATCATGAAACCCTAATTTCTAAAACCGTTCGCCCTAATTTTTGAGACCTAAACCCTTAATTTTTGAGATAATTTCAGAACATATATAATTCTATAAAAATTACACAATCAAGTCCACTATGTAAGGATCCTGAAAAACAAATTCTATAATGTTTGGACCTCATTTTCTATATTAGAAAATTCGTACAAATAGTATACTTAAATGAATGTTTGAGAAAAAATCAGAACTGATAAAATTCTGAAAAAAATTACACAAGCAAGTACACTATGTTGATAGGCTCCATTAAAAAATTTGGAATTTTTTGAGCCCATTTGCTATATTTAGAAATTCCTGAAAAAATATACTAAAATGGATTTTTGAGAAAATCGCACCACATCTTCTTGATACCTTCTTCTGCAGTATTGGGCTCAGCAGAGTTCTTCTTGTGGTATGGGACATGACAGGTTGCTCTCTGATGCGGGGTCAGAGTAGTGGGTTCTCATGCTGATGCGGACCGCAAAGAAGTCGAGCACGGAGCCAAAATTGGAATTTTTAGGCTAAGAGGGCTAGTTTATGAATTACGGTCATCTAAGGAGCCAATAGTGTCCAGATTTCAGACTTCTGTGTGCAAGCTTTTTCGATTTCCCCCCTCCCCTTTCTAATTTTGGAATCACCAATTGCTTAACTATCCACAGCAAAGGTTGTATGGATTTTCTTTTTAAAAAAATGAGATTATGTAGGAGGAAATATGTATTTTTAATTAAAAGGAAAATAGACACCTAAATTCATCCAAAGAGGGCTTGAGGTTGTATTGCTTAAGAGCATATAGAATTTTTTGCAGGTTTAATTGCAAAATTCTATTGTCCTCTTAAAAAGTTAGTGAGAGTACACTTGAAAACACAGAGAAGTTGTATAATGAGAAAGCCAGTTGATCAAAATATCAAATGGTTGAATTCGCAAGTTGCTTGGTTTTTCCTTAGCTTTAGATTAGCTCTAAGATATGTATGTAGTATTTTAGATTGATCAAATTGCTAAAAAGTAATACACACAAAGTTGACTAGGCATGTAAATTTCAGTGTCGTACGCTTTCTAGTAACGCGTACCGTAGGTGCGTACTATACTACCAGTCGGTGCGTACTATACTACCAGTCGACCACTCTCAGCTCAGGCTCTCAGCAGTCGGTACTCAGTACGTACGAAATGTTTTGGTGAGGCGTCCGAACCGACCAATTGGGGTGGCAGCAGCGACGGCCACAAACGGCGCGGCCGCACGGCGTCCAGGTAATTCTGTGTCTCGTGCATTGTTGGCGTTCGCTCCTGGAAAGAAAGCTGGGCAAGGAAAGGCAGGCAGCGACGTCCCACAAGGATACTCTACGCATGGTCACGAGGGATGATATAATATAATTGATCTAGCTAGGGGCCCTGGGATCGATGTCTTGATAGTTAAGGATGATACATGATGGCTATTGATTAACACAAACACAAACTGCTCAACATTACTGTACTCTGGCCATCAATCGCCTACTAGTTGGTTGTCCAACTGCATGATACGGTATTTCTCTGTGCGACTATATGGCTCTATCTGGTCACTGAATATCAAGATCGTTTAGGCCTTACTGTCTTGTATCAACAAAATGTCTAAGCTATCTACCGGTGCCATCAGAAACTTGATCGTGTGACGTATCCAGAGTCTTTGCATTTGGCTTGACGTCATCCCATACGAAAATTCCTTCTATACCGAAAGTTAACTCGTTTTCTTTGGTTGACATCAACCCATCTGAAAATTCCTTATATACCGTGCTTTCTCCACAAAAAGTGCTCTCCTACGTGGTGCTAATAGTCTATTTTAATCCTCTTTGTACCATTTTTGTTACATCCGTTAGTTGGAGACGCCTATTAAACCCAAAAAAATCTTCATCTTACCCTCGTCTTCTTCCTTCTCCACTCTCCTCAACCCACTCTCTCTCTCCTACCCCTCCCTCCTTCCTCGCCTCCTCCTGTCCTTGCCAAGACCCACCTCTCATGGTCCTCATGGCCGCTGTCTCAAACCACGACCCCTTGAACCAAATCCTCGCCTCTCTGCTCTTGCTCCTTCGTTTTGCCTCTATCGCCACCTCCAGCCGACGCCCACCCGCACTCGCCTTCCGCAGGTTCTCTTTCACAGCTGGTTCTCTTTCGCTAGCACTGCTAGCGGCGCCACCCGCCTCGCCTCCTTTGTTCTCTTTCCCGAGCGGAGCCTCCTCCTTCTTTGCTCTAAGAGAGAGCCTCCACGCCCACTCCGCCTCACTTCTCGCACCTGCACACCCCATCATTGGAGAAGGAGAAGGCCTAGGACTCATCCGCCGTCGGCGCCTCTCAGCCACCGGGGCCCTGCAACCTCCACATCCGCCGTGACGCCATGGTTGTGCCGCCTGTGTTGAGATTGGAGGGAGCGGGATAGACGCAATGGTCGCCAGCGCTGCTGCTAGCGATGCAAGGAAAAGGGGGTTTTTTCCCGTCCATTCCCTCCGAGCATCTAGGGGTGGCGTAGGTCGCCGGTGAGTGCAGAGAAGGCGGCCACATGGCTACACCGTCGTCGTGCCTTCCGGTGGCGGCTGCTGCTGGAGTAGGAGAAGAAGCGGTGGCGAATGGATGAGAGGATGCGGAGGAAGTCATGCTAGCACACGCAGCGTGAAGGTGCGAGGGGCGGTGTGCGGCAATGGAGACGAGAAGAGAAGAGGCGGAGAAATAGTCCTTGGGCCAGAGAAAGAAGAGGAAGAGAGTGGAAGGAGGAAAGGGAGGAAGAATGGCACACTAGGTGATAAAAATAGACTCGCCGTGGTATATATAGGAGAGCATTTTTTTTTAGTGACATTGAAGAAAATAGATCAACTTTCACTGATACGTGAGGAATTTTCACTATCCCATGTGCCACCTATGCATTACAGTAGTACATACGCCCGTAGATTGGTAATCCTATATTCCATAAAGATTTTGTCAGTACATGCATCATTGGTCGCCGTGTTGGCAGCGTCTGATGTAGGTTAAAGATATTTGCACGAAGGCCCAAAATATGGTAGAATTTGCTCTAGTATTTTGTCAAAAATTAAGGTCATACGCTCCGCCTGTCTCGAATCCTAGCTCGGCCAACCCAGCTCATTTGGAGCACGAAGATTTTTTTTCTTATTTTTTTTAAGGAAGAGATAGGAGAGTTGTCCTTTGCATTGATAAAGTAGAGGAAAACAAGATAAAATAAAAAGATACACTCCGATAGGAAAAAAATCCCCGGTGGAAGGGAGCCCACAACTAAGGCATGCTTTGCAACACTTAATCAATAACACCAGAGCTAGAGACACTACTGTCAAACTCTAATTAAGCCCTAACACCAACCAGCTTTTGTCGCACACACATCAAAGCTAAGGGAAGACAACACCTCCCAACCAACCCACAGGAGCTTCGAACTAGTTAAAACCAGACAGTGAAAAGGATCGCCCTAACACCGACTTGAAAGAGAAGAATAGAAACAGGTGCAGATTGGTCTATATGCTGATAAGGCCACCAGTGAGGAGCTTCATATGAAATAGGTGAGGATGCGGTTCTTCCTCTTAGTGATAACGATGGATTTATGCGTGAGCCGAAGACGACAACTCCGACTACTCTCCCCCTCCACCCGCGCGGCTCATTCAAGGTGGACTGGATCAACTACTACGAACGGGGTCTCCGGGATAGTCGTCTTGCACCTCGAGACGACACCACAACGACAATAGCCCCCTACTCGGGCTCTACACCGCAACAATCCCTTTCTACTACGAAAAGGTATTCACGAGCGGTTCAAAAACGCCATCACGCGGTTTCGTGAGTCGTCTCGAGTTTATGGGTCAATGATGACATGAGGTCATCACAGACGGTTTTGAACCGCTCATGATGCATACTTTCCTGACGGTTTGTGGTGTGGAAACCGAACCGCTGCGTGATAAGTATATCATAGACAGTTTGACCCTGGCAAACCGCTCGTGATAAGTACTTATCACTGCATTTACGGTTTGTGGTCAAACCATCTGTGATGACTTTTTCTATAAAGCCCTAAGCAAAGGTCGCTTGTGCCATTAAATCCGGTATCATATATACTTTCTACACCCGGGAGTAAAAAGTATTTTTCCTATATAGGAAGCCTTTTTCCTACTCCCGGGTGTAGTTACTCCCTATTTCGTATCTCACAACGTAGGGAGTATCTTGCGCAACCGAGAGTATGTATGTGTAGTATACGAGTATATAAGACCAACTAGGTGGTATTCACACCTTTTCAGGGGTGGTATGTACAATTTTTTAGACATACTCCTTTTTATGTGCGAATATGAAGGTATTTACAAAATATGCTAAAAACTATAGACTCTCTTGCAATTTTTTCATGTGGTTCACATTGGAGTATCTTATAATTAGTATATGAGTATACCCAAAGTGATAAAGGAGTATGTCAAGTTCTTTTAGGTGGTATATCGAAGTGGGAGTAACTACACCTGAGTAGAAAGTATTTTTCCTATATATATATATATATATATATATATATATATATATATATATATATATATTTAAGTAGTCTCTCTCGTTCTTTGGGGGGATGTATTGTTGACAACATAATGAAGGATGGCATCATGTATTACGAACAACCTCATTGAGCCCTTGCAAGTATTTTAAAGTATGGATGTAAGAAGATGATCGGGACACCATTCTCATATTTCAAAAGAATTCTCAACTTGTTGCTTGGTGTTCTTGTTGGCTTTAAAGACAATTACATGCTCAAGAATTGTTGGTTATCATCGATAGATGATGCTATTTCCCATGTGAGAAGTTGTGCATCAACGCTACTTTCAACATAGCGACGCCCAATCCAAGTAATTGGATGACTCACTATCCTTGCACCCATACTTTTTATACTTGCAAGGGCTCAATGAGGTTGTTCGTGATATACCGCCTCACCCTTCTCATGTCAAGGTGGATCACCCCTCTAAGTGGTTGTGATCATTAATAATAATAATATATATATATATATATATATATATATATATATATATATATATATATATATATATATATATATATATATATATATATGATGCCCATTTAATGGCACAAGCGACCAACGCTTGGAGACTTTATAGAGAAGAGATTATGAATGGAATGGTAGGACGTGCTGCACGCAAAGAGGTAGGAGAACTTGACCAAGCATGAACAAGGGGACTATTAATATGAACTAATTATCAATTCAATTTCAGCATAAGACTATTGACATCATTACATCACAGAGCAAGGACTATTAATACTTAACTAATTATCAATTCAATTTCAAAGATAAGACTATTGACATCATTACATCACGAGCAAGGGGACTATTAATATGAACTAATTATCACTTCAATTTCAGCATAAGACTATTAACATCATTACATCACGAGCAAGGGGACTATTAATATGAACTAATTATCAATTCAATTTCAAAGATAAAGACTATTAACATCATTGAGCGCTTCAACAAAGAAGACAATAATACCAAGGTGTCCAAACCCGTAGAACCACACCAAAGAGTAGCCCTCGGCATCCATCGCAGAGCACTAGCCATTTTCATCACAGAGCAAGGGGTAGAGACAGAGAGGGAGGGAGTAAGGTAGGGTGATACCTCAAGATAACGCAACCACCGCTACAATAATCCCCCCACTCAAAGACAATCCTCATCCATCTCCTTCACCTTGCATAAATCACACTCAACACAACTTAAGGCTCAAGCATAAAAATCAAACTCAACACAAGAAATTAAGCTAACAGATCTAGAGGAGAATAGAGGAGGATGGGAAAGCAAAAGACCGCCAGGGGCTTGAGCAGGAGAACCAAGCGTGTGACAAGAGGCGACACGCGAGGCCAAGCCCGCCCAATGGCTTGGGTATGTGTCACCGTGGTTGTGGCATGATTTCGACATCGCGAAGACACTACTATCGACGAGTGTCTTCGGTCTGGCAGAGCGGTGTCACAACCGGCGGCGGCAAGCGGCGACGGGTTGGCGGCGGCAGCGACGGTCGGCGGTGGCGTCGAGGTGGGGAGCGAGTAAATCAGCCGGCGACGGAGTTAGGCGGGCGCAAACTCTAGCGAGCTGGGAGTGACGAGAGTTAGGCGAGTGCAAACCCTAGCGGCGGGCTCATACTAATAAAGAGATTTATCACGCAGCAGTTCTATTATGGGCAAATGCGGTGATAATTATCCTGACGGTTCCATAATGGAACCGTCAGTGATATAGGGCATATCACGAGCGGTTCCATTATGGAACCGTCTGTGATATGGTTTTTCTCAAGTATATTTATCTTGTATATACACTTACATGACATGAAGAAATTACATGTTTATATGTCAATTTTGTCATTTAAATCTTTATGAAAATTTGCTTTTAACTATATATAACTATATATATATATATATATATATATAGCAATAATTCAACATATAATTAATATAGTAACTTCACCTCAGAACTTTTTTTTTTATTTTGGAATTTTCATATATATGGCCAAACAAATAATGGCGTTAAACTAAAAAGATTAAAAAAAAAAAGTAGAAACCTATAAATAAACAAAGTTTTTCTAGTGGCGGAGGTAGGATGCTATCTCCGTCTTCAATACTTCATAGGCGGCGGCGCCGCATCGGACGGTTCCTGATCATCAGCGAATGAAGCCTGAAATACGTCCACCCGCTAACGCGTTCGTTCAAGTGTCTCTCGAAGACCCTCGATGTTGAACCAAGAAGAATTGAGCTCATAGGCTCTCTTCCCTTGCTTGAGGGGTCTCGGCACAGGTCGACTCGGTCGCATCTCTTTGCCTCGATTCTGCATCCAAGTGATCGCAAGCCTCCGGAGACGCAACATCGTTTTGGAGGACTACGTCGATGACGCGATAAACTCGTCGAAAGTGGGAGATCGTAGGAAGACACGGCGGAGGAGGATGTCAAGGCGGTGGAAGGTGGATGCTCAAAATTCTCCGCCAAGGAGTGAAGACACTATTGCTAAAAAGCAGTGTTCTTCCGCGATGGCTCTTCCAACGCCAACTTGCTACTCAATGCTCGGGACAACCACTTTTTTTATATAAATATGTGGGGATGATCATCTTGGATGGCGAATGATCCTTTTTAGAAAATAAGGAATACATTAGGCACCCAGCCGAAGCATGGCGGCAAACGACGATGGGAGATCCTCAGAGCTCCTCTCTCCACCTCACCCAAACCGTCGTGATATGTAGTATTATCACGACGGTTAGCAAGAACGAAGATCCTCTTCATGAGCGGTGCGACGATAACATAGGGATCCTAGGGCAGAGCGGTTTTGGTCAACCGTGGTGAGACTTTTGTAGTAGTGCTTCCGGCTGTGGCATGGTGATATGGATTCGGACGCCCGAGCGCTCCTCGACCTCACGTGCTCGGCGGCAACGAAGATCCCGGGGGGATTCTAGGCCGGTGAGGAGATCGCTCTGGTTGTAGCATGATATGGATGGAGTAGCTCAGATAGCTCGGAGTAGCGATGGGCAACATCAGCGCGCTCATGCCGTTCGAGCCCAGCCTCCGCATCACCCCGCACCAGTGCTGCCCCTCACCGACGCCTGCGCGCAAGCGCTGGACACCGTCATCGGTGAGGTCCGCTCCCACCTCCGCTTCGACGAGCGCGACACCAAGTGGCGCGCCCTTGAGGCCCCACTCTATGAGCTCCACTGCGCCATCTGTGATGCTGAGGGCTACGCCTGACAGTGCCTTAACTCGTGCGGCAGCTCCTTGCGCAACGAGGCTCCTCTTGATGCGTGTGAAGACGGCGGCTCCCCGCGCAACGAAACTCCTCGGCGTCTCGGCATTAGTACCCCGAGCCCGCATCCGGTGGTGGTCGCCCTTGGGTGGTGCATCAACCGTGTGGCCGGGGAAGGGCAGTGGCGGGCCAAGAACTTCGGTGACCGGGGGAGCCAAATCTAGATCTGGCCTTCAGGGGGTACACCGGCTACCTGTGAGCTCCGGAGGAGGACGCACCACACCACAACTCCGGGGGACCGTCAGAAAGTCGCCGCCATCGCATCGGCCACGGGCGGTGTCGCCGCCAGCAGCGCCCCCTCAGCTAGAACTAGAAGAGAGATGGGGGAAGGGAGAGGGCGGGGAGAGGAATGAGGAGGAGGCGAAGCTCAGGGGCGGGGGGGATGGGGGGACGCGGCCTATGTTGGAGCAGCGCTGGCGGCCGACAGGGGGCTAGGGCTCTCGGGGACCACGACATCGCCTTCTGGGTCGCCTGAGACGAGCGACACGAGAGCGTTTTTTTTTGGAGATCGAATTTGCTGTTTGCTTTTTGAAGAATTTTTTTTCTGAACTCCGTAGGAATTAAATTGTTGTATGGGAAATTTCTGCTAAATTTCTACAAAATTCCTGTGTACTAAACATGTCGTACGTATTGACGCTCAAACGTTTCATTTCGAGTTTTTGGCTCATTTAGTCTTTTTTTTAAGTGAAATAGCAAAAATAGCCTCAAAAAAGAAATAACAAAAATGTCACTCTGCCGGCAGGCCACCTGCCACCGGCTGAGAGGTCGCTACGTGTCCTGCCACGCTCTGGGTGAGCGACCACTCCCTGTCGTGGTATTTTCATATGGTAGAGGTGCTATTTCTTCAATTTCATTCGCAGTGGGCTATTTAAGCTATATCGCTTTAAAAACGTTCTAATTGAGCCAAAAACCTCTCATTTCCATGCTAACTCCCCATCTCCCTCCACCAGACAAACACCTCCTTTGTTTGTTCATGATTGCGCTGGGTCAAAAACAAAGTACGTTCTCAAGAAGACGAAGAAGAAGAAGAAGAAAAGTACGTACTTGACCATGCACCAAGAGAGGCGAGCCAGGCGTGAACCGGCGAGGGAACTGACCCATAAATGTCGTTTGAATAACGGTGGTAGTTGCTCGTACTAGTACTAACTCGTTTGTAAATCCTATACTGACGCCACCATGTGATCCTTAATTTTGTCGTTCTCCCTGCCGTCCTCGAGTCCTTCCAAGCACAGCCCGTTTTATTGCCCCCTAACTAGTGATTAATTGTGACATCACAGCTCTTTGGTAACTGAGATGGCTTCCGAGAACTAGAAGGATTCAACATCTAGAGGACGGTAGGCGTATGTGGGAAAACCTCGAGAGTTGTTTGGTAAAGTGAAACGGCTCGCTTTTAGGTCCACCTCGTATGCTGGCATGGTCATGCATACCACCTTTGATTGGCGGTTTTTTTAATGAAAAACTGTAATTTTTCTGTTCGTTAGATGTGCTGTAAGATTCGTATTACTGATATGTCATTCATTTATCTTAAGGGCGCCGGCCACTGAGGTCCAGCCGTCCAGAGGAGGAGGAAGCGGCCACAGCCCAAAGTGCCTACAAATTTCACGCCTCTCCTTAAGCTCATGTACATCTCATATTCTCAACAACAACCACAACCGCAGGAAGAAACTGAAGGTATTAAAGATTTTAACCCGGATGTTCATATTGTTGTCGATCCAGCACTTCGTATACCAATTGAGGAATTCCATCCGGATATTAGAGATCAAGTAAGAAGGGCTTATTTGTTGAAGGGTCCGACTCAACCTTTTGGTCACAATTTTCCCTACAAACAATATTGAAAGGATTTTAGGTGCTTTCGTGAAACATGGTTTAAGAGGCACGACTGGTTGGAATATAGTATAGAGAAGGATGCTGTTTATTGCTTCTATTGCTTTCTTTTTAGATAGCAACCCTTAAATGAAAAATTTGGCCATGATGTCTTTACTAAATTAGGGTACAACAGCTGGAAGAATGCGTATGCATCACTGCCTCTTCATGTTGGTGGGGTTAATAGTATTCACAACAATGCAAGGAGATGTAGTGATGCTTTTAAGAATCAACGAACAAGTGTATCTCATAGGATGGAGTCTCACAGCAAAGAATCTGAAATAAAATATAAAACCCGTTTGACTGCTTCTTTAAATTGTGCAAGATATCTATTAATGCAAGGTCACTCATTCCGTGGACATAATGAATCTTCTTCATCCATAAACAAAGGCAATTTTCTAGAGATGATCGATTGGTACAAAGAAATAAAGGAAGAAGTGAGGGTTGCATTTGAGGAGTTATATCCATTAAATGCCCAAATGTGTTCAGCAAAGATTCAAAAGAATCTTGTAAAATGTTGTGCACAGATGGTCACCAAGGTGATTTTGGATGAGATTGGAGGTAGTCTTTTTTCTGTTCTTATCGATGAATCACGTGATATATTAATCAAAGAGCAAATGGTCGTGATTGTAAGGTTAGTTATTAATTATGTGTTCTATTTTTATCTCAACTACTTGTACCATGTATCTCAACTAGTTGTATTATGATTCCTGCAGGTTTGTGAACAACAAAGGGAAAGTCATTGAAAGATTTTTGGGTCTTAAACATATCAAAGATACAACCACAGATGCATTGAAGGGAGCTTTGGTTGCTTTGCTTGGTAAGCATAATTTACCTATTGCTAGAATACGAGGGCAGTGATACGATGGAGCTTCCAATATGAGAGGTGAATTCAATGGCCTTCAAAGACAGATTCGTGACATCAACCCGTGTGCTTTCTATGTCTATTGCTTTGCCCATCAGCTACAGTTGGTAGTTGTTGCTATCACAAGTTATTATTCATCTATTAGGGATTTTTTCAACTATGTGACTTTGCTTGTGACCACAACTAGTGCGTCTTGCAAAAGAAGGGATGTATTGACTGAAAAGCATCGTAAGAATATTTTGGATAGGTTGGAGAGTGGTGAGATCTTTACAGAAAGAGGGAAGCATCAAGACACTGTCTTGGCCAGACCTGGAGATACTAGATGGGGCTCTCATTACACAACTTTAGTCCGCATTGAGTCAATGTGGGAGGCAGTGGTGGAGGTGCTGAAATTTGTGCATGAAGATGGGCGTCAACTGTGTCCAAAGAAGCAGGATTGATGCAAAGATATGGAGAGTTTTAGCTTTGTGTTCATTATGAATATGATGTTGAAAGTATTTCGCATTACAAATGAGTTATCTCTTGTGTTGCAAAGGAAGGATCAAAATATTGTTCAGGCCATGTCATTGCTTGTTGATGTGAAAGCATGTTTGATCAGCTTGAGAAACCAGGGTTGGGAGCCTCTATTTGCAGAAGTCAAAATATTTTGTGATGCAAACAAGATTCCAGTACCGAATATGGATGAAGCGATACCAAGATGGGGCCGATCAAGGCTAGATGAGGTCACGGTCACTCAAGACCACCATTATCGTGTTGATACTTTCTTTGCTGCTGTTGATGCTATTAATACAGAGATGGATCATCGCTTCAATGAGGTATCTTCGGAGTTACTTGTTTGCTTTTATTGTCTTGATCCAAGAGACTCATTCTCTAAGTTTGATATGGATAAGATTGCTCGACTTGCGAAGATCTATAATACGGATTTCTCCATTGCTGATCGTGCAACTATAAGGGATCAACTTGAAACCTTCATTTTTCATGTCCGAAGAATTGATGATTTCATTGTTTGTCATGATTTTGCAAGTTTGGCCATCAAGATGGTTGAAACAAAAAGACATATTGTTTTTCCATTGGTCTACCGCCTCATTGAGTTAGCATTGCTCCTACCGGTGGCAACAACATCGGTTGAAAGAGTCTTTTCGGCTATGAATATTATTAAGACTGATTTGCGCAATAGACTATCCGATGAGTGACTCAATGACTTGATGGTGTGCTACATCGAGCGGGAAATATTTAAAGGACTTGATCATGATAAAATTAAGAAACAATTTCAAGCCATGAAATCTCGGAGAATAAAATTGCCTCGGCCTCATAGACGTAATTAGTACTTTAATGGTATGTCTTTCTGTTTGTTATGTTCAATAATTTTTTATGATTTATGATGGATTAATCTGAATACTCACCATCCATCTACTTTTGACAGGTTGTTACTAGTAATTTAATAATTTGGTATTTTGATGGCAAATTGTTCTGTAAACTTCATTGATGATGTACATTTTCTACATTTGTCCTGTCTTTGTATGTTTACATTATGCGGATTGTAGTTTTGAGATCTATTTAGTGTCATATGCTCTATTGAAAGTGATTACAACGTGTATTATATATGACTTGCTTTGTTATCAGATAATAGTATTAGTTCATTCCGCCCAACCTAAATTTTAATCCTGGGTCCGTCACTGACGCCAAGGAAGACCTCGGCCACGTCCAGGTCCGGGTGGTTGACGCCGTGCTCCCACACCACGGAACATAACGGGTTCACCACATTGCTGTATTTTGTTGGTATATAATTTTATTTTTTGTCTTTGTTTTTACTCAACCTCTCAAAGTACATGTGAAGAACATAGCAAGTTCACCACATTGCCATATTTTGTTGGTATATAATATTTTTTTGTCTTTATTTTTACTCAACCTCTCAAAATACATATGAAGAACTTAACGGGTTCACTACATTGTCGTATTTTGTTGGTATATAATTTTTTTTGTTTTTGTTTTTGTTTTTGCTCAACCTCGCAAAGTACATGTGAGATTTTGAATCATGTAATGGAAATATGAATTATTAAGACTTTCAAGAATAATTACAGTGACCAAGAACCAAAATTACATAAATAATTTATTGTAATTTGTGTATAATGGAGTTGTAAATAAACTTTCAGAATGTGACAATTTTTATTTAGAAAATATGTGAATTCTATGTAAATAGACTTTTTTTAATAATATTTTTGGAGGCTATTTCTGAGATAACTGATATCGGAGCCATCCGATTTTTGACGGGAGGTTCAATTATTTGCCATCAGATTTCAGTGGTAATTTAGATTTGCCACTATTGTGTGTGTGACATGTGGGTCGGGACCCGATGTCACACACACATGCAGCCAGAAATCCTAAAATGCACTTGATTGCAGTGGCAAATACTAAATTTTCTCATTTTTGACCGGACAGCTCCTGGGATCTTCGTGTGACGATGTTAAGACGGTTTTATGGTGGAATTAACGCTGCGAGTCTAGTACTGAATAGTTATCCCTGTTACTAAAGAATTGTTAGTTGTCCCAATCACGAAAAAAATATATCTATCCTAATCAACCTAAGCTAAATTGGTTCTATACATTTTTCTTGAAAAAAGGTGTGTACCTAGTGAAGGTCTTGTGTGTGTTGCTATGGTGTGTAATGACGTGAGTTGTGATGAGTGTTTCAAACTGGACACATTGTTTTCCTCGGCGGGTTGGATAGGGCGCAATAATATAACTCGGGCAGCTTTGCTCCGATCATGACGTGTTTTGTTCGATTGATACATAACCCCAGTTAATTAACTTAGATAGTCTCGATGCCGTAAGATTAATTGGTCGACGGCGACACGCTGTGATCCTAAGGCATGTACGTGGTATAGATAACTGTTATTTGTAGTATTCTACTATGTTATCTATAGACAGCACTAAAGTCAACTTCTACGATTAGTTATCTTTTTACGTGTTTCTATACACAGATTCTCTATGTACAATATGTCTTATTTCGTGTGTTACAATCGACTACTGCACAAGAGATAGCCTAATTCTCTATTCTCTCCCTCTCTCCTCCATGTCATCTCGTATCCTATATATCAATGTTTACAGACAGCTGACGTCACACCATTGCGATATTGTGTATGCTCTTAGGGGAGAAGCAGGTTGGTCGCGTGAAGCTGTTGTTTTTACTGTAGTGGAGAATTAATGAACGGGGTAAATGGTGATTAACCACGGATATACGGCAAGCTGACCTTAATAAAATTTCAATCGTACAATTAGAGTAGCCCTCTCTAGAAAATCAATACCATCTGTAGCAAACCTGAGGGGAAAAAAATCGGGAGCTGCCCAAAGTTCTAAAAGTTGCAAGTTAAAGATGTTGAACAAAGTCGAATTAAGAAAAATCAGGTGGACACCGTACACCAGTCACTCTCAAAAGTCTTGTAAATGCTTTTTTTCCTCTTCACAAATCCGTGATAGAACCTAGACCAACTGCTTCTTCACGGTCTATGTACGCAGATAACTCCATTTGTTTTTCGTGGGTCAATCAAATATCAATATGCAAGCAAAAGATCTGCAGGTATATGCGATCGTATACACACATCTTGTAATAAAAATAATAATAAGATGTGAGTCGCTTCTACTAGTGAAACTAGCTTTGCTCTCGTTCTCATCCGTCCGTGTTGGGCTCTTAGCCTGAGCCACTAAATTAAATGGACTATTATGTGAGTCGCTCCTTGTATGTATGCAGGGGAGTTTTTCCCCATATAGCACTGTTTGAATAGAATTAGCAAATATAGCTTTCTCTTCATGTCAAATTTAAAAATAGTGTCAAATCCGTGTATCAGAGGACTAGAACCCCGCATCCATGCGCGCGGGGCACGGTGTCACCGCATCCGTGCACACAACGTCCGGTGCCCCACGAGCACGGACCACGGTGTAGGACGGTGCGTCTGACACACGGATCATGAAGCTCTATGCCTCTGACGCACGGACGAGGAGCTCCGATCCTCTGTGCACAGACTCAACGTCATTTTTTTTTGTATTTGACATGGAGAGATAACTAGAATTGCTAATTCGCACGTCAACAATGTTATATGAGAGTGTCTATACTTCAGGTGACTGAAATTTCTTTATCCATCAGTCATATTTTCTCACCGTTGGATCAACATTCTATGGGCCAGATTGTCTCTTTCTAAAATAGACAAAAGTATTACAAAAAAATTCTAAACTAGACAAAAGTAAATCTAAGTGAACCCTACAACCCTACAAATACAAAACAAATAGAACTAAAAATTACAGTAGAGTTGTACTAAAATTGCACATCACTTGGTACTGTAATTTTAGATTTAGTACTGTGCAATTGTAGGTGACCGATAGATAAAAAAATTCTAGACAACTGAAAATTAGCAAATCCGATATTATATTAGCAAAAAAAACTCGTATGCATGGACCCAGTAGTTGCCATCAGCAATGTCATGTGGCCCCATGTTTTGGATCATTACGAGATATCATCTGATAAATTAACCAATTGATCTATAGGCACATCAACCGTACGTGTATGAGTGTGCGCGCACGGCGCTTAGGTCATATGCTGCATAATTGAGTAAAGCTCTCTACTCCTTAGAGCATCTACAACAATACACCTCAAATTATTCTTAAGAAAGACGCCACATCAAGATTTTGATGATGTGGAAGAGAAGGAGAGAGAGAGAAGTTCGCTTTATATAAAAAAACTATGAGATTGTTAATACTAAGACGTAAGAATAACAAAATACTCTATTGGAGCATTTAGTTGTTACCTAAACATTTATTTTGTGGTCCCATCGCATACCAACAACCAATAAGCAGAAGAATCGTCTTAGATATAGTTTAAGAAACAATCCATTGGAATGGTTGTTTCTTTTATTAGATTGAGATTTCTCTCTCTTAAGAATGTTTCAAGAAATAAACTATTGTAGATGCTCTTACGCAAGTCCTCAAACACTGCTCCCTCGTCGTTTTCAGCACGGTTGACTTAGGCCAATTAAACTTCGTAATCTTCGATCAATAATTATTTTCTAAATATTTAGATTGATTGTGTTAAAACGATATTATTAGATTTATCATCAGAAATACTTTTATGATATTATACTTTCACAATATTTTATAAATATATTATTATAAAATTAACCGTCAAAGTTTAACCTTGAGACCGTAAAAATCAACGGTGCTAAATATCGTGGAACAGAGGCAGTATATACTATATGCATGATGCTTCCAAAAGAAGAAGAAAATTTCAACTTGTAACGTAAACTCAGAGCCTGATTTACAAAGATGAATTGCTCCACTACTAACCGTGCTATTTCAAGCTTTCTTATCGTCGAAAAGCATGGAAGCGCTACTTGTAGGGGACCCTTGTTAGGGGGGTTACTAATGCAGCTGCAGAGAAACAGGTGTCGCAGTAAAAACTAGCAACTTCATTAGAAAGTTTCAGAAGCCATTTTGTTTGAAGGCAAAAAAAAAGAAAGGTGAACTTAATTAAGGTGCTAGGTGGTCTCTCTGTGTCTCTGCTGGGCCTGCAACCTGTTGGATCTGCAAACGCACTAGACTGCTGCTCTCTAGGTCGCAACAGTCCATCTGGGTCTCTCCCGTTGTTTCCTTTCGCACAACCGCATAAAGCTACAAACATCTGCTTAAAAAAGATGTTGGTGGGGCTGGTTGACTTGGTTCAAACTTGATCTAGTTATGCTCGTTAATTGGTTAATATTGAAATAAGTCAATTCGAATGAAGTTGAATTTCGCTCCGACTCGGTTCGGCTCGATTCGACTCGTTAGCTCGGTTCTAAAAATGCTTCCAAACTATAAATAAAATGATAACAAATCAAACTATATCAATTTCGAGAAAAACTCGATAAGACAAGCACCAGAGTCGATATCCACCCCTAATCAGAGATGAGAGAGTGCATACTGCTACATTCCAACAAGATGTATGATACAGCGTCTTGTACACACACAACATCTGTTTCGTACTCTTGGGAGTATATACTCCCACTTCTAATATACCACTTAAACGACTTTCAGTATACTTAAATACCAATTATAACATACTCCAGTGCGACTTGATTGAAAAAAAAACATTGGAGCCCTTTTTTTTTTCTATATACCCTTTTTCATATATATAAAGAAGTATATACATAAATTT